>CM021100.1:165957937-165975043 GCA_007115665.2 Sequoiadendron giganteum | reverse complement strand
AAAGTGATTAGGATTAGGATTGTGCAAACAAGTGATTAGGCTAATTAATGGAGATTAGAGGCAAGTGGATAGATATGGAGGATGTGACATTAATCATGATTAAGGATATGCACATCCAAATGAAGGATTAATTAGATTAACCTAGATTAGTGAAAAGGTTATGGAGGATGGGACAAGGAGAGAGAAAGAATGAATTTAAAAATGAAGAGGATAATTGACTAAATTAAATAAATTGATGAATTTATTTAATTTAGAGAGGAAATCGGCTAATGGTAAAGTATTTAATTAATTGAATTAAATAGCTTAGGATTGTTAGGGAAAAGGGGAAAATAAATGATTTATTTAATGTTGATGAAGGAGATGAAATGGATAAATGAAAAGAATAAATTTGACCTTATGTAAAGGGTCAAATTTAGATGTCTACAATAGGATATTATAAAGATGTGAGAAATAGATAGGAGTGAAAGATAGTGAGATGAATGGCATTGGGTTGCATGGGGGTAGCCTATAACTAGATACCAATGACAAGGGATTATGAGATGGATAATAGAGATAAATGGATAGATTGATAAAGATGGGGAGATAAAATGATGCTAGGATGGATGGATAGAGGGATAAGGATTTGGAAAGATGGAATGGATGAAAAGATGGATAAATGGATGGGGAGATAAGGATGAAAAGATGGAAAAGGACTCGTGGATGGGTGGATAGGAAGATAAGGATTTGGAAGATGGAAGGGATTACTAAATGGATGGATGGATGGGAAGATGGAAAGGGATAAGTGGATGGAGGGATGGGAAGTATTAATGGAACGAGGATGGAGAGATAGAAGGGATTTCTTGGATGGATGAATGTTGTTTCCAAGGAATCTGTCACAAAGAAGTAGATACCCCACTCTAGAGGTGTCATATGTAATGAGGAAAGAGTGATGGTAGATAGCAAGATGGATTGTAGCAGGATGGGTGGACAAGGAAGGTAGATGGATTAGATAGGATGCATGAGTAAGGAAAGTGGATGAGGAGGATAAGGAATATGATAGTGTATGTATGATAGGAATATATGCCAAGAGGGGTCCAAATCATGTATAGATATGTCCCCTCATCTTTATCAAGATCACCAAGAGGATGGAGGGATTGGAGACAAATGGTATATGATGGGTAGGATAGGTGTATAGGTGGGAGGAAGGAGATGGATGAAGGAGATGCATAGATGGTACTTTCACCCAAGTGTGGAAGGAAATCAGATGGGGAGTTTACACATGATGTATGCTTTCTAGGTTTTCATCATGGTACTTATCCAAGGTGCTTGTTTTCCAAGTTTTCACCATTGGATGAACTATTTCGCTCTGGGTATGTGCAGGATCATGATGGGCCAAAAAGTAGCGATATGCAAGTGATATGATGGCCCATGTGGCTGACGACTTTTTTTTACCCAAATTTGATGAAACAAAAAGGGTTTTTAAATGAGATTCTCAGATTCCCACCAATATAAATTATGCTTTACTTTGAATTTAATAAATAATTATTATTCATTTTCTATTTGAATTATGACCAAAGTTCTGATTGATAGGCTGATTGAAAAATATCTATAACTTTGAAATGATATCACATTTTTTGAATTTGAAAGATGCGTCACATTCTATGCTTCACATACTATAGGATAAAAAAAAGAAAATTTTAATTTCATGAAGTTTTGACCAAGTTAAGGTGGTCAGACATACACATTTTTTATATTTTTTAAAAGTTGTAATAAAAAACTCATAATTAATTATTTACTTGGAAAAAAATTATAAAAAAATATGCATCACATCGAGACATGAGTCCACTAATTATATCTAAAATCTTATAAAAAAATATTATCATTTTATTGTGGTTAGGGTGGTCAGACAAACACCTACTTCTTATTTTTTTCCCTAAAATTTAAGTACTACTGCGTTGAAATTTCAAATTTTCACCAAATAGATTTTTTATTTTTTTAAATAAACCTAGTAGTTTAGAAACTACATTCAATTTGCTACAGATTCTATTGTTGCATATTTTAGAAATAATATAGATAAATTATTCAAATTTTTACGTCAAGTTGTTTAAATCTGATTTTCTAAATTTTCATTGCCACTTAAGGGCATGTTTTTTCCATGATGATCCTGCACATACCCCTCTCTCTGTTCTTCTTTTTTCGACATTTTTATATTGTTTTGGATTTTTTTATTTTTTTTGGTTAAGATGTGGATGGAGGTGGATAAGGGTAGGGATGCGGATAAATGGATAAATGGATTTGGAAGATATGCGATAAAGGAGATGGATGAAGGACTTAAGCATCAAGTTCACTATGAGGTAATAAGAACCCATGTTTGAAGGGACTATTGGATGTTGGTACAACCTTATTAGAATGGATGAATTATGCAAGCGAATGGATTAAAGGGATTGGATGGGGGAGATATGTGGGATAATGGATGGGATCTTGTAAAGTGTATGGATGGAATGATGGGGTGGATGTGTGATGGGGGAATGTGTTTAGGAGCAACATTGGCACATATGGTGGTGGATGTGAAAGGATAGGAGGATGAATTGATGGAAAGTGTGGAGATAATGGAGGAATTGAGATATTGAATCTTGGGACATAGGGACCCAAAATAGATTTAGGGGATGGAGGATGCAAATTATTAGCTTTGGGATTAGCCACTTTGGATGTCGTTATAGATTTTTCAATTGAATTCACTGTATCTTTTTTCTTTGGGATCCACATGGTTTTGGTTTTTGCTTTTGTGGGCCTTTGTATCCTTTTGGATTGATTTGGATTTTGGATTGGATTTTTCTTTTCTTCAACATGTCTTTTGAAGGGGACATGAAGAGCTTTAGATTCATGTGGATGTTCAGACTTATGCATTTTTACTTTGGCATCCAAAGTGCTTTTAATAGAAATGTGACGTGTATGAGGAGATGGATGGTGTGGAGGAGATGTGGATGGAGTGATAGAGGTAGGATTTTGGAGAGAGTGTGTGGATGGATGATATGAGGTATCATGCATGGAGGGGTGCCTTTGTTGATCTTGATTAGGGATTATGAGGTTAGGATTGTTATGATGTGTGCTAGGGATAGGTGATGGATGGATGGGAGGATGAGGAGGATAAGATGGAGGAGATGATTTTGGGATATAAGGACCCAAAATGGACTTTGTATATGGAGGATGTGTGAGGATTTGTTGAGGGACATAAGAACCCAAAATAGATGCAGTAGATGGAGGATGGGAGATTGTGGATGGAGGGACATAAGGACCAAAAATGGATTTAGAGGATGAAGGAGGAAGATGGATGGTTGTTTTGAGGTAACATGATGGAGGAGGGGGTATGGCAACAAATGGTTTGGTGGAGTGATGGGAAGTGCCTCTTATTCCTTTTGATGAGGATCATTTAGAATTTACAAAGGTTGTACCAACATTTTTGGATTGTGAGTTTTGAGAGATATATCCAAGACCACCTATGCACGGGTGTTCTTTGACCTAGATGGGATCTAAAATACCTTTCTCATGAAGGCCTAAACTTTTTCCTTGATAGTTCATGATCTTGAGCATGCGATCTATGGTAGGATGCTTGTTATTTTTGAAACATGATGCGATTCCATTATTAGGTAGAGGAGGTTGGGTGGTGTATATGCTTTTTTCTTCTTCTACAAGAAAACCACCATGGATGAGTGTAAGGGTACCAAGGTGATATAAAAGTGGTGTTGAGATGGTAGGGCTAGGTGGCAATGAAGGATCATGAGATGAAGATGATGAGATGGTAGCATCTTGGTCTAGAGGCGTGAGTGATAAGGGACCAGGAGAGGGATTAGGTGATATGTTAGGATCTAGATTCAAGGTAGCGGGTGATAGGGGATCATGAGATGGAGTGATTGGATCTTGAATGTAAAGGGGTTCATGAGATGGATTGGATGAGCTAGTGTGATCTTGAGATGGGGTGGATCAGATGGTAGGATCATGACTTGATTGAGGATAGGGATCATGAGATGGAATGGATGGGGGACTATGATCTTGAGGTGGAGTAGATAGGATGGCAGGATCTTGATGTAGAGAAGGGGATATGTTGGTATGCCTTGGATCAAGATCTTGGCATGGCTCATCTTGTGTGGGAGGCATGATGATGGAGGAGTGTTGGAGGGACTCTTGAATTAGGGGAGATGGGAGGATGGAGGATTCATGAAAGTCATGGGATTGGATCTCTATGATGCCAGGACTAGGGGGAGCAGATTGGATTTGGGTGGAACTGGGAGTAGGAGATGGGGATTCAATGGGTTTGACGGGTTTCACGGGTTCAACAGTTTGGATGGTGTTAGGAGTGATAATAAGGGTGATAGGTGTAGGATAGAGAAGAGCCTCATCACTAGTGACCGTGCATGATGGTGTGATATGGGATGGATCCATGACTTCAAGATGTGGATTTGGGGATGTCTTATTTGTCATGCATCCTTGGATGACATTAGAAATAAGGTACTTAGGTGTTGTAGGTTGAGATTGGGTGATGGGAATGGAGGAAGGATTACGGATGGGTGGAGGACTAGGATTAGGGATTGGTGGATTATGATTAGATAAGTGGAGGGGATTGGATGGAGGACTAGGAGCGGGTGGAGGATGGAGTGATACAAGAGGATGTGGATGATGCATTAATATAGAAGGATGCGGATGCTATATTGGGTTGGGAAGATTGGGATGGTGGATTAAGATAGGAGTATTGGGATGGTAGATTAAGAGAGGACGATTGGGGGGATAGATTAGGATAAGAGGACATGGGTGGTGGACTAATATAGGAATATGTGGATGAAGGATTAGTATAGGAATATGTGGATGAAGGATTGAGATAGGAATATGCAGATGAAGGATTGGCATTGGAGAAAGCAGATGGGGGATTAAGGTAAGAATATTTGGATGATGGATTAAGGTGGGAAGATGGGGATGTTGGATAGGAGAGAGATGTAGATGAAGGATATAAAAAATATGTCAATGGGGAGGATACTGGATATCCCTTGTCAAAGGCAACATAAGGATTGTTATTAGGTGTGGATGAAGATGTGATAGCATACCTTAGAGGAGTGATTGGATTTTGGAAGATGGTTGGGGAAAATATTTATAATAATGATAGCATCAATGGGAACTATTTTCATACTCATCTTGATTAACAATACTTTCATTAACATAATTGTTGTAATTGGGATTCCCTTTGACTACTATTTTCAGTTATGCAGGAGGAGGATAAGGATTTACGATGTTGGATTTGAGGGATGTGGATTGAAAAGATTATAATAGATGATTAGAAGAAAATAATAGATGATGACAAGATAAATAGAATGGATTAGAATAATTTTTAAGAAGGGATCTTAATATTTGTTTCGATATCAAAAGATCTTGGATATGGAGGGACTAAAGCTCAGATTGGGGTTGGATTAAAGCTCAGATTAGGATAATGGGATTAAAGCTTAGATTATAATTGGATTGGACCTTAGATTAGGACTATATTGAAGCCCATATTATGGTCCAAAATAGTCTAGGAGTGATAGGATTGAGAAAAATCAAAAATCAATATTTTCAATTTTTAAAATTTTTTTCTATGTTGTAAATTGTGTTTTTGGAGGTCTTTGGAGAGGAATTTGGGGTTGAAACTTGCGCTAGTCCCTAAAAATCAGTAGTTGAAGGCATGCTATTTTAGGGACTGAATTATTACTCTTGGAGACCTTTCCAATAGTGTAAATGGTTTTGAATTCTGAGCACCAAGTAGATAATTATGGCCCCAACAAGTTGGGGTAAATAAATTCCTTTTTTTTTTTGAAAATTTGATGGTTTGGGGATGAATAGGAAGAGGAGAAATGATTGGATTATGATTTTTGACTAAGGAAGATGTAGGCTAACTGTGACATGAAGGATTGAATCTCTGGATTTTGTATGGAGAACGGATATGCCTCTGTATGTCACAAATTTTCCTCTCTAGGTTGCAAGTTCGCCTATCTAGACTGAGCAACCTATTGGATGTTGTGGTTGTATTTCTCATAAGTGGTTTTCATTGATGTCAAAACTATTAGCATTAATTTCTTTAAGATTGTATATGTCAAGGATATTGAGAAAATTGTAATAAAAAATGTTAGAGGTTGTCTCTGAAGCAATGAAGATCAGTGTGTTGGAAAGTTTAGTATGTTGATGGTGAGAAGTTGCATATTAAAGGGTTTGTTTGTAGATGTATGTAGTCCTACTCTGTAAGTTTAGAGGTGCGCATAAATATTTGAGCAATTTATAAAGTCATGTGTTCTGACAACTATTTTGTTACTAAAAATAGTGTTCATAGGAGAAGATAATGTGTTTCTGGTAATCTGAAGTGTTGCGTGTGTTTCTAAAGTGTTTATGGATGTTTCTAGATCATGTTCTATGTGTGTTGCATGTCTGAATTGATCATTGTGCTCTTAATCCAAGATTTTCTCTTGTGTGTTCATGTTTTTCATGTTCATGGCTAATAGAGTGATTGCAGGGTGTTGTGGATGTTCGAGGAAGATTAATTGAAGGTGTTTTGTGTTCAAGGAATTTTTTTTAGATCTCTACTATGTTGTGGCTGACCTTGGTTGATGCAAATTAATAATATTTATTGTTTTTGGTCAACAACTTGCATTCATTCTATTATTTTGTTGAACCTGACATGAAGCAATGCAATTTCTTGTTGTAGATATATATAAGTGATTGTTTTCTCATTTGAGAGGCATGAAGTGCGAAGTGTGTGTGTGCTACATGTGAATAAGGTTCAGATCATTCGTAGGCAGAGAAAAGTGTGAAGAAGAGTGAAAGAAAGTGAAGAAGTGTTGATGTGCTTAATTGAAACTCTACTCAGGCATTAGCAGATGCTACTTTCTTAGTTCAATTTCTTTAGATGGATTTAATCTTAAATTTTTATGTAAGACAACGAGTCTTCCTTTGAGTAGTGAGTTCTAGGTAGTGTGCCTGAATGCATGTGCATTCCTCATTCATTTTTCTTATACTTTTAACAAGGTATAACTTTTGAATTAACCTCCACCGTGGTTTTTCCCCTAACAGGGTTTCCATGCAAAAATCTTGGTGTTATGTGTGTTTTTGATGTGTTGTCGGTTCATGTTTTCATTGTTAATGATCAAATATGAGATTAAAGGTTAATAAGTTTAAATAAGTTTGAAATTCTATGACAACCGATTCACCCCCCCTCTTAGTTGTCTACCCTTGTGTTGCCAACAATTGGTATTAGAGTAGGTTCCTTGGAAGAATTTTGACAACTTGAGGTGATTCGGGATGGAAAAATACAAGAAAGATAGTCTGAGATTTGATGGAAAAAACTACACTCAATGGAAGGCTAGAATGGAGTGTCATTTTAAGTGCATTGGTGAATCCTACTGGAACATTACAAGTAATAGGCATGTTATTCCTCAAAGTGGCCCTACTACTATTGTTGAGATTAGGGATGATGAATATAATATCAGAGCTAAGGAAGAATTGTTGAGTGCTTTAACTGATTCTGAGATGACAAATGTTATGCATATCAAAACTGCTTATGAGATCTAGAAAAAGTTGTAAACTTTATATCAAGGTGATGCTAATGTGAAGATGGCTAAGCTACAGTGTTTGAAAGGAAAATATAAATTATTGAAGATGGGTGACAATGAGAATATTTCTACTTACATGCAAAGAGTGAGTGAACTTGTTTGTGGTATCAAATGTGCTTGTGGACAGGTGGATGAATCATAGATTGTTGCTAAAATGCTTAGATCCTTGCCTGATGAATACAAAATTAGAGTTGCAACCATCAAGAGATCTAGACTGTGGTAAATGTAACTAGAGATATGTTGGTTGGAAAACTTACTTCTTTTGAGCTGAGTGAATTCAGTGATGCCCTTTCTAATACAAAATTTGCATTTAAAGTTACTACTTCTAGGAGAGACAAGCAAAGATATGATCTGGGTGGAAGTTCTTCTAGAAAGATATTTAGGTATGAGGAAGAAATGAGATAGATTGAAGAAGAAGAAAGAGAATTGAATGAGATTGAAGAACTTATTATAAAAAGGGAAGCTAGAGGAGAAGGTAATCATAAAGGAAAGTTTCCTATAATTTTTTTTCTTGCAGTAAGATAGGTCATTTTTCTTCAAGGTGTCCAGAAAGAGTTCCTAAGCCAAGAACTTACAAGCCTAAATTCCAAAAGAAGTTTTATTATGTTGCTGATGAAGGTGTGACAGATGATGAATTTGACAAAGGGAATGCAAGTGAAGATGATTTTGTGTTTATTTCTATCAAGGAAAATAATTTTGTGTCTATTGAATCTGCTAGTTGTAAAAAAGTGGAGAAATTCCTAGTTGCTAAAGTTGAAGAAAAAGATGAATGGGTAATTGACAGTGGATGTTCACATCACATGACAGGTGATAAAAGAAAATTTGTAAGCCTAGAGAAGTATGATAGTGGTGTTGTAAGATTTGGTGATAACAATGGTGGTATAATCGATGGTAGCGGATGTATTTCTTTTGATGGTAAGCATAATATTGATGATGTTCTCTATGTTGAAGGTTTGAAGCATAATTTTATGAGTTTTGGACAAATGGTTGATAAGGGATACAATATTCAATTAAAAGATGGAAATTGTAGCATACTGGGAAGTTCAGGAAATGTGATTGCTTTTGGTACAAAAATAAAAGGTAACATCATTCATCTGAATGTTGCTAGTAAGAGTTTCCTGATTTCTCAAGTTGATGAGAGCTAGTTGTGGCATAGAAGAATGTGTCATGTAGGCTTTGACAATATTATCAAGAACAGTTCCTCACAGGTTGTGAGAGATATTCCTAAGTTGGTGAAGCCTACTAATGTCATATGCAAGGAATGTCAGTTGGGAAACCAAACTAGAATTTCATTTCACAACAAATAGTATTGTTCAAATGAATTGTTGGAGCTTGTGCATACTGACTTGTGTGGTCTTGCTAGAATCAAAAGTCTGCAAGGTTACAGGTATTTCATGTTGCTTATTGATGATTACTCTAGGATGATGTGGGTTACTTTCTTAAGGGATAAATCTGAAGCTCTAGAAAAATTTCAAGATCTTTAAATCTATGGTTGAGACAAAGACAGGTATGAAGATTAAGTGTCTAAGATCAGATAGAGGTGGTGAATTCACTTCCAATGAGTTTAATTCTTTTTGTGAAGAACATGGGATAAAGAGATAGTTATCTGCACTACGGACTCCTCAACAAAATGGAGTCGTGGAAAGGAAGAATGAGACAGTTCTAGATGTTCCTAGAACTATGATACTAGAAGGAAATGTCCCTCATATCTATTGGAGAGAAGTTGTAAGTGTTGTTGTTCATATCCTCAACTGGGTACAAATCAAAGGTAATACTGGTAAGACTCCTTTTGAGCTATGGTTTTTTCATAAGCCTACTATTAAATGTACTTCAAAATCTTTGGGAGTAAATTCTATATGAGGAGAGATGAAGATATAGGAAAGTTTCATGCTAGAAGTGATGAAGGAATATTTCTTGGTTATTCTACTAAGAGCAAGGCCTATTAGTGCTACAACAACAAATTGAAGAAAATAGTTGAAAGTGCAAATGTTAAGGTTGATGAAGACATTGCCAAAACCTCTAGAACCTATGGATATGATTCTGATGATAAGAATGACAGTACAAACAAGAATCAAAATTCAAATCAAGTTCAGATTATTCTAGTGAATCAATAAGATCAAGAAGAAGGAGAGACTAGTGAAAGCACAAAAGAGAGATCACAAGAGCTTGAAACTCAAGAACACTCTAAGACTCCAAGGTATGTGAGATTAAATCATTCAAAAAATTAGATTATAGGAGATAAGAATAAAGATGTCTAGACTAGGAGAAGATATGCAGAAGAATATTGTTTAATTTCAAAGACTGAGCCAAGTAATGTCAATGAAGCATGCAAAGATGAACATTGGATTGAAGCAATGAAATAAGAAATAGAACAAACTGAGAAGAATATTACATGGATTCTTGTTCCTAGACCTAAAGAAAAAAATTTAATTAGAACCAAATGGTTCTTTAGAAACAAGCTAAATGAACAAGGTGAGGCCACTAGAAAAAATCAAGACTGGTATGTAAAGGATACTCTCAGATGGAAGGAATTGACTTTGAAGAAAAATTTTCTCCTATTGCTAGAATTGAAGCTGTTAGACTGTTTCTTGCTTATGCTACTCAAAATAGCTACAAAGTTTATCAGATGGATGTCAAGTTAGCATTTCTAAATGGTGAATTAGAAGAAGAGGTGTATATTGAGAAACTTGATGGATTTCAATTGAGTGATTAGGGAGATATGATTTTTCGGTTGAAGAAAGCATTGTATGGACTCAAACATGCCCTTATTGCTTGGTATGCAAGACTAGATAAATACTTGGTGAAGCTTGGATTTAACAAAGGTACTGCTGATAGTAATCTGTATTTCAAGGTTGATGATGATAAAGATTTGTTTGTGGAAGTCTTTGTTGATGATATCATTTTTGGAGGAGATGATGGTTTGTACATGGATTTTTCTAATGAGATGCAAAATGAGTTTGAGATGTCAATGATTGGAGTGCTGAAATTACTTTTGGGACAACAAATTACTCAACTAGATAAAGGAATCTTTATATCTTAGTCCAAGTATGCGAAGGAATTTCAAGATATTTAAATCTATGGTTGATACAGAGACAGGTTTGAAGATTAAGTGTCTAAGATCAGATAGAGGTGGTGAATTCACTTCTAGTGAGTTTAATTATTTTTGTGAAGAACATGGGATAACGAGATAGTTATCTGCACTACGGATTCCTCAAGAAAATGGAGTTGTGGAAAGGAAGAACAAGATAGTTCTATATGTTGCTAGAACTATGATGCTAGAAGGAAATGTCCCTCATGTCTATTGGATAGAATTTGTAAGTGTTGTGCATCATATCCTCAACTGGGTACAAATCAAAGGTAATACTGGTAAGACTCCTTTTGAGCTATGGTTTTTTCATAAGCCTACTGTTAAATACTTCAAAATCTTTGGGAGTAAATTCTATATTAGGAGAGATGAAGATATAGGAAAGTTTGATGCTAGAAGTGAAGGAATATTTCTTGGTTATTCTACTAAGAGCAAGGCCTACCAGTGCTACAACAACAAATTGAAGAAAATAGTTGAAAGTGAAAATGTTAAGGTTGATGAAGATGTTGCTAAACCCTCCAGAACCTATGGATATGATTATGATGATCAGAATGATAGTACAAACAAGAATCAGACTTCAAATCAATTTTAGATTGTTCTAGTGAATCAAGAAGATCAAGAAGGAGATACAAGTGAAAGAAAAAAAGAGAGATCACAAGAGCCTAAAACTCAAGAACACTCTAAGACTCCAAGGTATGTGAGATTAAATCATCCAAACAATTAGATTGTAGGAGATAAGAATAAAGGTGTCCAGACTAGGAGAAGAATTGTAGAAGAATATTGTTTAATTTCAAAGACTGAGCCAAGTAATGTCAATGAAGCATGTAAAGATGAACATTGGATTGAAGCAATGAAATAAGAACTACAACAAATTGAGAAGAATATTACATAGATTCTTGTTCTTAGACCTAAAGAAAAAAAATGTAATTAGAAACAAATGGTTCTTTAGAAACAAACTAAATGAACAAGGTGAGGCCATCAAAAAAAAATCAAGACTTGTATGTAAAGGATACTCTCAGATGGAAGGAATTGAATTTGAAGAAACTTTTCTCCTATTGCTAGAATTGAAGCTGTGAGACTGTTTTTGCTTATGTTGCTCACAAGAACTACAAAGTTTATCAGATGGATGTCAAGTCAACATTTCTAAATGGTGAATTCAAAGAAGAGGTGTATATTGGGAAAATTGATGGGTTTCAATTGACTGATCATGGAGATATGGTTTTTCCGTTGAAGAAAAATTGTATGGAATCAAAAAGGTCCTTAGAGCTTAGTATGCAAGACTGGCTAAATACTTGGTGAAGCTTGTATTTAACAAAGGTACTACTGATAGTAATCTGTATTTCAAGGTTGATGATGATAAATATTTTTTTGTGGAAGTATTTGTTGATGATATCATTTTTGGAGGAGATGATGGTGTGTGCATGAATTTTTCTAATGAGATGCAAAATGAGTTTGATATGTCAATGATTGGAGAGCTGAAATTATTTTTGGGACTGCAAATTACTCAGCTAGATAACATAATCTTTATATCTCAGTCCAAGTATGTGAAGGAATTGCTAAAGAAATTTGGTATGGAAGATTCAAAGCTAATTGGTATACCCATGGTGACCAGATGCAAGTTAAGACAGAATGATGATTCTCTGAAGGAAAATCAAACTGGATACAGATCAATGATTGGTGGATTGATTTATTTGACCGAAACTAGACCAACATTATGAATGTTGTATGTGTTGTTGCTATATTTCAGGTCGATCCTAAGCAATCTCATGTGACTGTTGTGAAGAGGATTTTCAGATACTTGAAAGGAATAGTTGATTTTGGCCTATGGTATCCAAAAGATGATGATCTTACTTTAAGTGCCTTTATTGATGCTGATTGGGCAGGAGATGTAAATGATAAGAAAATTACTAGTGGTGGTGCATTTTTCTTGGGGAAGAAGCTGATTTCATGGTTAAGTAAAAAGTAGAATGTCATTTCTTTGTCTACTGCAAAGGTAGAATACATTGCTTCTACTAAAAATTGTACTCGGGTATTGTGGATGAAGCAAATGTTGAAAGATATCAGAGTTGTGTATGATGAACCTATTTCCATATTCTGTGATAATTCAAGTGCTATAATTATTTCTAAGACTCTAGTGCTGCATTCAAAGACCAAGCATATATCTATCAAGTACCACTTTTTGAGAGATAAAGTGAGTCATAAGGAAGTTAGATTGGATTATGTGCCTACTAAGGAATAGATTGCATAGATCTTTACTAAGCCTTTGCCTAAGGATAATTTTGAGTATCTCAGAGAGAAGTTAGGGGTGATTACCCCTCCTAATCAGAACTAAGATGCATAATATTTGCATCTATATATGCATTCATAGTCATATATTGATCTGGATTGATGTTGTGGTGGTTGCTACTCATGGGGAGTGGTTAGATGATTCAAATATGTGGTTCAGAGCTTGTGTACCTTTGCCATTGATGTCAAAGGGGGAGAAGAGTAATGTGAAAAACTATGGAAGAGTTCAAAAAGAAAAGGGAGAGAAGAGTAATGTGAAAAACTAAGGGGGAGAAGAACAATATGAGAAGAGAAATGTGTAAAGGGGAGATTGTTGGAAGAAGAGTTAGTTGCATTAATGGTGTATTTTTCACATCATGTGTTGCCATCAATGCCAAAGGGGGAGATTGTTGGATGTTGTGGTTGTATTGCTGATATGTGGTTGTCATTGATGTCAAAACTATTAGCATTAATTTATTGAAAACTGTATATGTCGAGGATATTGAGAAAATTGTAATAAAATGTTATAGGTTGTCTTTGAAGCAGTGAAGATTAGTGTGTTGGAAAGTTCAGTATGTTGATGGTGAGAAGTTTCATATTAAAGGGTTTGTTTGTAGATGTATTTAGTTCCTACTCTATAAGTTTTAGAGGTGCACATAAAGATTTGAGCAAGTTATAAAGTTTTGTGTTCTGACAATTATTTTGTTACTGAAAATGGTGTTTAGAGAAGAAGATAATGTGTTTCTAGTAATCTAAAGTGTTGCGTATGTTCTTGAAGTGTTTATGGATGTTTCTAGATCATGTTGGGTGATCCCACAATAGTGGTTTACAATTTTTGGCCAAACTAGATAGTCAAATGATTATTTTTAACTAAATCTTCACATTCGGGCACCTACAGCAGCTAAACCATGAGGAATTTGAAGATGATGAAACCTAGAGTCTCATCACATTTTGTTTGTAGATTCTAAAAATATATTTTTCAAAAATTTTGGAATCAGATTGCACTTATTTTTCCATCTCCCATGAAAACTAGTTTTTTTCAAAAAACAACATTTTTAAAAAGTGACGCACATCGAATTTAGATTTGTAACTCTGATATCTAGTGCTTCCACTTGGTTAGGTAGTTTTTTATTGAATATTTTTTCTTTAATCAAGTTTAAAAGTCAAAACAATTACAATTCAGACATAGCTTGACTGTATAATGCATAACATTTTTTGTATATATCAAAATTCATTTTTTTTTTGTTGGATTAAGGACTTCAATATCTAGTACACTCATATTTTTCAAATTCTTTTTTTGATAACCTACTATTTTTCCACATGTGGAAAATAGAGATCTTCATTTTCAATTAAAAACCTATGTTTAATAAAACTAAAAAAACAAATACATAATTAAACCAAAACATATTAAAATTATATTTGTTGGATAGCTCATTCTGAGGACTACCATAATCATTTGAAATAAATTTTAAATCAATTGACTTGATCCCCAAAAAGGTAAATCAAAAGTGATTTTTTATCAGCATTTTGATAGGTGTAAAGGAGACTCATTTATAGGTAAGGTTTAAAACTAACGAGGCTCTATCCAAGGGGGTTTTATCTAAGGTGCTTTGAGCAAACCCTTTTCAATTGGAATCCTTAAAATGGAAATTTTAAAGGCTTAAATCATTATATTTTCTAAAAATATGTGATTTCAGCAAAAATTAGAATCTCTCAAAAATTATATACCACTATTGTGGTAGCACCTTGTTCTATGTGTGTTACATGCCCTCATTGATTATTGTGCTTGTGATCTAATATTTTCTCTTGTGTGTTCATATTTTTTATGTTCGTGGCCGACAAAGTGATTATAGTGTGTTGTGGATCTTCCAAGAAGATTAATTCAAGGTAGTTTGTGTTTGAGGACATTGTGTTAGGTCTCCACTATGTTGTGGCTAACCTTGGTTGATGCACATTAATAATATTTATTGTTTTGAGATGACAACTTGCATTCATTCTATTATTTTGTTGAAGCCGACATGAAGCAATGTAATTTATTGTTGCGGATATATATAAGTATTTGTTTTCTCATTTGAGAGGTATGAAGTGTGAAGTGTGTGTGCTATGTGCAAATAAGGTTCAGATCATTCAAAAGTAGAGCAGAGTGTGAAGAAGAGTGAAAGAAAGTGAAGAAGTGTTGATGTACTTAACTAAAACTGTAAACCACTATTATGGTAGCACCTTGTTCTATGTGTGTTGCATGCCCGCATTGATCATTGTGCTTGTGATCTAATATTTTCTCCTGTGTGTTCATATTTCTCATGTTCATGGCCGACAAAGTGATTGTAGCATGTTGTGGATTTTCCAGGAAGATTAATTCAAGGTATTTTGTGTTTGAGGACATTCTGTTAGGTCTCTACTATGTTGTGGCCGACCTTGGTTGATGCGCATTAATAATATTTATTGTTTTGGGATGAAAACTTGCATTCATTCTATTATTTTGTTGAAGCCGACATGAAGCAATGTAATTTCTTGTTGCAGATATATATAAGTATTTTTTTTCTCATTTGAGAAGTATGAAGTGTGAAGTGTGTGTGTGATATGTCCCAATAAGGTTCAGATCATTCGAAGGTAGAGCAGAGTGTGAAGAAGAGTGAAAGAAAGTGAAGAAGTGTTCATGTACTTAATTGAAACTATACTCAGGCATTAGCAGATGCTAATTTCTTAGTTCAATTTCTTCAGATGAATTTAATCTAAAAGTTTTATGTAAGACAGTGAGTCTTTGTTTTAGCAGTGAGCTCTAGGTAGTGTGCCTGAATGCATGTGCATTCCTCATTCATTTTTCTTATACTTTTAATAGGGTATAACTTGTGGATTAACCTCCACCATGGTTTTTTCCCCATTAGGGTTTCCATGCAAAAATATTGGTGTTATGTGTGTTTATAATGTGTTGTTGATTCATGCTTTCATTGTTATTGATCAGATATGAGATTAAAGGTTAATGAGCTTAAATAAGTTTGAAATTCTATGACAAATGATTCACCCCCCCTCTCAGTTGTTTACCCTTGTGTTTCCAACACAATGTGGCCTTTATGTCTAGGAAACTCACCCGTTCAGGTTGGAAAATTCACCCAAAACCCAGGTGAGACAAGAAATAAGCTAATTCGCTAAGAAAATTTTCCTATCAGGGGAAGCAGGTTCACCCAAATAACTAGCAAAATCATAGAGAACACTGAAAACTTCACCTAAAACCTTGAAACCACTAAAGAACAAGTAGATTTGATTTCCAGGATCACCTAACAGGATGACAACTTTTCTTGTTTCATGAATGGAACAGATGAGAAAAGACTCACCTAAAAATGGGATTGCCTAATGGGGAAACAAACTCAACTAAACTGAATCGAATGGGGACTTGGATAGAGAATGAGATAATGAACAAAGAAATAGAATTGCCTAAATGGAATCGAACAAGGACTCAAATGGGGAATGGGATAAAAAATGGACAAAATAGATTCACCTAAATGAACTCGAACAAGGACTTGAACAGAGAAAGTGACTCACCTAAATGGATCCAAACGAGGACTCAAACGGGAAATGGGATAGCGATAGAAGAAAGGAACTTGCCTAAACAGATCCAAACGAGGACTCAAATGTGGAATGAGAAATAAAATAGAGAAATGGAAACCTAAACAGACCTGAATGGGGACTCGAATGGAGAATGAGGAGGGTCACCTCTGTAATAAGAAATTTCACCCAAACTAAGGAGAAAAGTCACTTATGTATAGGGAACAGGCGATTTTGATGAACGAGACAACATACTAGACTTGAACTTGAAAGTGGGATCACACCTGTGGGGAGAAAATTTTCCCAACAAGGTTGAAAATTTTCCTAACTTTGTAGAAAAATCACCCAACAGGTGAGAAAATTCGCCTCTTCCCAAAGAACAAGTGAATTTGATGACTGACAGAATCGCCTAAGGGATGGACATACTCGCATATTCTGTGGAATGAGCAAAAATTGGGTCACCTAAGAAATTGACCCATAGGAAAATTCACCTCTAATACAGGAAAATTTGCCTAAACAGACAACCTAGACTAGATCAAGATGCAAAATCACCCTTTTGTAGGGAAAAATTTCCTATCTAGAGTGAAAATTCACCTTTGTAAGGGGAAA
>CM021100.1:165731974-165957837 GCA_007115665.2 Sequoiadendron giganteum | reverse complement strand
CTTTGTAGAAAAATCACCCAACAGGTGAGAAAATTCGCCTCTTCCCAAAGAACAAGTGAATTTGATGACTGACAGAATCGCCTAAGGGATGGACATACTCGCATATTCTGTGGAATGAGCAAAAATTGGGTCACCTAAGAAATTGACCCATAGGAAAATTCACCTCTAATACAGGAAAATTTGCCTAAACAGACAACCTAGACTAGATCAAGATGCAAAATCACCCTTTTGTAGGGAAAAATTTCCTATCTAGAGTGAAAATTCACCTTTGTAAGGGGAAAACTCATCTCTGAAGGTAGGGGCTAACTATGGAAAAGGACAACAAGCACATTAAACAATAGATAGAAGGTTGGACTAACTCAAATAAAAATAAAAGCACTAGTATCACACAAAGAGGACACGCCAAGCAACATGATCCTAAAATTGGTGATATGGGTTTGCAAACTTGGTGTAGGCCCACCCCCTTGAATGGAAAACCCAAGGTTAATAATCCATGATATCGAGGTGGTTATGTGGAGCACCCTTTCTCATGAAGGTGGATAACTAGTGTTCCAATGGCACATGGTTGTCAATGGATGCAATAGGCTCACCTTCACGCTTTCACTCAAGGACTATCATAGTTCAACATGAGGCTTCCTATCTCAACCCAAGGGAGTACATGGTGAGTAACTTGAGGGTACGGTCTGCATCCCCTACACTACACCAAGCCGTGACTGAAACATGAGTCTCTATCTAGGCTATAAAAGGCTATATCGTGCATCCTCGATATACGCAAGGTACATGAGGCACAACCGTGAACACCAACCCATAACAAGCATGAGTTGGGAGCCCCAAAGAGGTACTAGATACTCAGACCAATTCTTCATGTCTTATCTAGGTATCACCTTAGCTTTGACGCTTCGCTAGATATGACATGACTGGATTGGGGTATAACTTTCATTCTCCCCTATTTCTATACCCCACCAGTAACATGTGCTTGGAATCATCCCCCAAGTGATGAAATCCTAGGTAGGTCCCAGTAAAGGAAGAAGATATTGGACACTTCAATTGTTCCCTAGGCTCGCATGTAGCTCAAGGGGAGAGCTTAGATGCACTAGCACCTCCTAGGTAGAATCAATTAGACTAGAATGAACTACGATTTCTCATCATCCAAGATCGCCAAATGGTACAAGGGGATTGGATACATCATTAGTTCACTCATAATCATGAAAAACAAGTGTATATTGACACTTTAATTAAAACTACGTGTTCCTAGCTAGTATGAAAAAATGACAGACAAACTAACTATGATATCATGGACCGATCATTTTGTAGAAAATGTGTTTGTAGTTTCCAACTGTCAGTCTTGGATGAACGAGAAATGGCTACACAAAAAATTAGCAAAAACTAGGGACACTCACAAATAGACAAATTAACGGATCAATATGTAAAATCAGAACTAAAACGATGTTGAAAAATGAAGATTAAGGGGTCAGATTCACCTTAGATTCGCCTCTGTGTGAGGAAAATTTGCCCTTCTAGATGAGCAAGTTCACCCCTGTAAGGAGAAATTTTTGCCATTCTCAGTATTCAATTTTTCCTATCTCTAAAGGTCCCGGTAAGTTTGCCCCTGATGGAAGCAAATTTTCCCTAGATGGAAAATTTGCAACTGTAATGAGCAAGTTCACCCCTCTAGGTGATCAAACTCACCCCTATCAGCAAATTCGCTTGTTTTTCTGGGAAAATTCATCCCTATAACATGCAAGTTCACCCATTCAGGAAGTATCACCTCTGTAAGTAAAGTCTAAACCTGCTGAAACACAAAATTTAATGCTTTATGTGGAGGTATAGGAATGGGTCCTCTACAACTTTCTAGGGTTTCCACCTAGAAGGAAGAAGGTTTTCCTTTACCAACAGGGCATTAAACCTTGTGATTCATTCAATACTTAGGATTGAATATGTAATGGAATATGCTAAGTATTGAAATGTAAGTATAACTAACTACTTAACCTAAACTAAGAGAGTCTATGATGCTGGAAAACACATGATGTATTATAACAATGCTAAAAAGAAGATTAAACTAAGAAAAATACCATATTAAGTTAAATATGCGCACCTTGAAATTTCTCTAGGCTGAAGAGGAAGTCGTGGAAGGCTTGGAAAATATGAAAAATATGAATTTTAAGCCAACTAGGACACTTACGCCAAGTGGGGTGACCTAGTCCCTTTTTAGGTAAACTATTCTAGGAGCCATTTCTGCCAACTAGGTCTCGAAATCTATATTTTTCTATGTCAGGAACCTCCAGTGGGACTAGGTCGCCACTATGGGTGACCTAGTCCCTTTCAACTTTTCTAAAAAAATGAAAGTGGACATGGAGGCCTATGGTCTATATGTTGTTTCCTCATGGGAATCTGAAATCAGATCTATAAAACCACCTACAAAATAGAAGATATTAGGGTTTCTAATGTTGGGTTTTCCCCCCCTAGTTTGTATTTAAACTTGTAATGGAATATAAAATATATATAAACCCTAACTCTAAGTGTGTCTAGAACTAGGAAAACCTGAAATAAGACAAAACCCTATTCTATTGTGCTAGAATAAGATGTGTGTAAAAGCTTTGGAATGATGCAAGACTTGAACCCTATAAACCCTACAACATTGCAAATGAGTACAACAAGGGAATTCAAATGGGATGAAAGTAGAAGATGGAGTCACTTTGAAAATAGTCTTTAGGTATGATTTGGTGGCTAGTTGCACCTCTTCAACCTAGATTTCTCCATGAATCACCATAGACATCTATCTTCAACTTTTGCCAATGTGCGATCTTGGATGTGGAGTGAGCTTGAAGACCTACAAAAGGCTCTAGTTTTATATCCAAAAGCTTCAAATTTTGTTGTGTAAGAGATGAATCTTCTTGAGAAAGATGTTTTGCACTTGATTCTTGGAGTTGGATGTGAAAAAATGACCAAGAGAGAGTGGCAAAACGACCTAAAAATAAGTATTTATAAGCATCAAGACCTAATTGTCACAATTTTTTACCTGAGAGGCCAACACCCATAAAGAATTTCTGATTAAATATTCATTTTCTTGCTTGAAATTACAAAAATCCACAAAAAGGACTAGGTCGCAAACTTGGGCAACCTAGTCCCACTAAGGGATTTTGAAGTGGGAATAGTGTTTTTTGAATAATTTTAATGTTGTTTGTCAGGGGTTGAATGATCCCTTAGGTATAACAAGCCTCAAAGTCAAAATTAACAAACCTTAGGGGCCTATAAATGTTGTTTTATGGTGATAATTGATGAGAGGGGACCAAAGTAGGACCAAAACAGGCACAAAATTATTCTTTTCTTCAAAGGTATACAATTTTTGGTGACACATTTAGCCCCCACTTTAGCACCCATATGACTCTACGTGCATATGTAAGCTAAAGGACTTTAAACAAACAATGCACCTTATTTTCATAAAATGATACTCATTGAAAGGATGGGAGAATGAAGGCCCCAGTGTAGTTATCTGCAATACCACAACGTTAAGAACTAAATCCTACAACAAAAAATCATTAGAAGTCCTAGAAATCCTCTTATCTACTCCCTAAAGATCAAATTCGAGGGTAGATGTATGCCCCCCCTTGATTTCGCTTGGTTTATGGAGGTGGAATCAAGGTAGCAATCTAACCACGTCAAATGAGGACACACATATCAAAGGGAAATTCTAAGTACCATGCCTTATAATGATAGGTGAGTGATGATGTAGGGCATCGAAATACGATTCTGATGCAACAAACAACATAAAAAGCGGATTTCACTAGCACCCGATATGTTGGTTTGAATGAAAAAGCATACTGAAATGCGAACATGGTAAAAGGTATGATTGTGCATATGTGTGTAAAAATGAGTTAGTTAAAAGGAATAAAAATAGAGTAACATGTGGTTACTTGCTAATTTACCTTTTGTAGCATTAAAGAGTGACAAGGAGAGAGCAAGAGGATGTTGAGTACATGTGATTTCACCCCTACGAGATTAGACGTACTGCAAGATAAGGTAACGAGCGACAATCGCCAGCATGAGGTCAGTTGATTCTGGAGCCTTTTATTTGTGGTTTTTCAATTAAGGAATGAATTTAATGCATGTGTAGATTAGATTAGGGTCCTAGAATTTTTTTTTGCAAAGTGTCCCTTTTGTTCACGAAGTGTCCCTTTTCTTTGCAAAGTGTCTTGTTTCTTCACGAAGTGTCCTGTTTCTTCATGAAGTGTTCCAAAAGGGTTCTAAAGTGTCTAGGGCCATAGGAAAATCACACTAGAACAACATTAGCATACTTGCATGATGAATTATAGTAGAATTGAAGAGATTGGATTATTTAGACAACATATTTTGATAATTTGTATAGGTAACCACACATTCTCATCAACTTCTAGGTGGTAGACAACTGAGTTTCTTGAGAGACTTGGCTCCAGCTTTATCACTATTGGAGTTGAAGCATCTGTAGGTGGTGGGGATCTAATGGGCATATCTCATGCCTCCTATGAGATATCATGCTCCTATGTTTATCACCTTATGTGAGAGGTGGAATGGCAACACATGCACCTTCCACCTGCTGACGGGTGAGATGATCATCATGTTAGAGGACAACCATCACAAACTTTGAGTCCCTATTCGGGGGGAACAGGTGCAACTATAGAGGGGATGGTCCTTCTAGGAGCAGTGGGCAGACATGTAGTACTGCTTCGATGGTCTAGTACATGATTATAGAGTTGTAGGGCCGATTGATCTGGTGATGGTACTCTACTCGTGAGCACTAGTGGTGAGGTGGATTATGATGCATATAGTAGCATTGGTCCTCTTTCCGGATGGTTGAGCAGTGCATCTAGAGGGTGGTTTGGTACATCTAGTATGAGGGATGATAGAGCATCAAATGGTTTATGCCTAGGGATGATGCATTCTAGAACATTTCTACTATGACCTTGGTTGATTTGTATTTTGGGAGCTTGATAGTATGGTACATTGCACACTCTTATAGGTATGGTGCTTAGAGCATATCACATGTACCCAACCAGTTGGCTTCTCGTATCTGACAGCAGTGGGCTATCTATGAGCATTTGGCTATCCATTATGATGACTATGGTAGTATGATGATCTACACTTTTGGAGGGTGAAATTTGACCAACTGGATGAGGATGACATCTTGTGCTTGAGTGGCTAGATTACACCAAACAGCTGAGGAGGTTATAGATGAGAAAGTTCTCGGTAGGATGACACAATCACATAGTGTAGTTGTTTTCCTATGATAATGTTATGAGGTAGTTTAGATAGGTATAGAAATCATCATAGCCACATTCATCATTCAAGAGGTTTGTTCGTAGTGCTCAAAGGCTGGGGGATACAACATAGTTCACACTAGATGATTTCATATAGAGTGACTTGGACAACTTTGATCATGGTCAACCCCTCGTGGATGATGCTGATGATATTGGGGCCACATGGGACCATGAGAAGTGGTAGAGAGAATCATGACCAGAGCCAGTGTTCTCAATGGATAAGCCATTGGGAGATGCAAATCCTGTGCCACATGAGGGGGAGGATAGAGAGAGGACAAATCCAAGGAGAAATGCTACAAGGTTGACATATTTACTGATATTATTGATGAGAAGTATGATGAGGATGCAGACCTGGACTATGATGAATAGGAAGGAGAGGAGGAGGAGGAGGAGAGAGTAGAGGAGTCACGCTTGAGTGATGACAAAAAGGTAGTGGCCAAGGATCGATATGAGCAAAGAGAGGTCTCACCTGTATATATGACTAGATCACAAACAATAGCAGTGGGTGTGAACACTTATAGTTGAGGGGAGGTGAGCACATCATCCTACCCCCTACATAGGATGAGGTGGACATTCCACATTCTACTAGAGATATAGGTGATGATATTTAATTTTGATACATGTATGTGTTATATTTTGATGTATGATTTAATGCATATATATATCATGATGTGTACTAATGAAATTTTGGTTTGATTTTGTAGGGCCTGTGGAGGGCTGGTAAGAATTCCTAAATTAGGTAGCCATAGAGATAGTGCCAACAACATTCAATGAAGAGGAGATGGATACTAACTACATGCCCCCACCAATCATGGAGTGAGAGCTAAATACCCTAAAAACCTTCACGAGATTGCGTGTAGCTTATGATGGCCTGACAAGGCAGATTTTTCAAGTGAGGGCTGCACCATAGGTACAATCATCACGTTCCCCAGCAGAGGTGGAGAGATTGGAAAGAGAGGTGGCATGATTACATGTAAAGAGGGATCAGATAGAAGGTGAGTAGCAGTTGACACTCATGCGGATGGAGGGAATGGAGTTCAAACTTAGATTTGGCGGATCATGATCATGATCATCCACGTCTATCTTTTGATGGCCTACTACCAATGTAGCTCGAGTACCAGATCCTGAGGGATCCAGTAATCATAGTCCTCAGTGGCACTATATACTATGATGACATGTACAAAATACTTTTGATATATGTATATATATGCATTTGTATTTTATATGGTGTGATTTATTTGTGGACATTAAATGGCAATGTGATTAATTAAATAGCTTTTTTTAGAGTATTTAATTAATAGCGACATGATTTAATAGAATGTATGCGATCTAGTTAAAAATGTTTAGAATAACTGTTAGATACAACATAGAGAATGAATATGTTATGCACTTATGATGTAAAGAAACATAACACACAAGAGGGAAAAGTGAATAGTATGCAATCTAAATTAATTATAAAAATGAATTAAATAACCACTTTAGTTTTCAGGACACAAGCAAAATGATGTGTCAAGAATGAAGCAATGAGAGAGCCAATAGGATAAAATTTGATAGTTGTAACAAAACTGCTCTATGAGTCATACAATTCAAAAGGGGATTAAACATAATACCTACGCAAATGCATGCCATTAATAGGATCTTTAAGAGGAGTGCCATCACCCTCGGTTAAGGTATAAGCACTAGATCCATAATTTGTATCAATCACATAGGGGCCTAACCAATTAGGATTGAATTTACCTTTGTTGGTGTAATTGGTGGTGGTGTTATGTTGGTTTTCATATAAAACAAAATCACCTTTGTTAAATGTTCTAGGAATGACACAAACATCATGCTTGTGTTGCAACTATTTAGCGTAAGCTTGAAGATGCTCAAGATCGTTGATGCATTGTTCATCAAGCATTTCAAGTTTGTGTAGACATTGTCCACATAATTGTCATTATCGACAAGACCTTGGAGAGAAATCCTCAACGTGGGGATTTCTAACTCTAAAGGTAGGATAGCCTTGATACTGTAAACAAGGTTGAAAGGGGTATTTCTTGTAGAAGAATGAACACTTGTGCGATATTCCCATAGCACAAATTGCAATTGTGTATGCTAATCTTTTTGGTTTTGATTAACAGTCTTCTTAAGGATTTTCTCTAAGACTTTATTGGTACTTTAAGCTTGACCATTGGATTGAGGGTAGTAAGGTGTTGAAAATCGATGTTGAATATGGAAGGTCTCAAGAAACTTCTTCACATCATTGTTCTTAAATGGTGTACTATTATCTGAGATTAATATGGAAGGAAGGCCAAAGTGAGTGATAATGTGTTCCAATAAGAAATGACATATCACCTCAGTAGTTGTGGATCAGAGGGGAATGGCTTTGACCCATTTGGTGAAATAGCCGGTAGTAGTGATAATGAATGTATTTCCAACAAAAGAAGGTGGGGAAATTTTTCCAATTAGGTCCAAACCCCACACCAAGAAAAACCAGATAGGTATTTGGGCATAAAGTTCAGAGTCAGGAGTTTGGATCAAATGACTATGTTCCTGGCACTGATGACATCACTTAACATATGCCTAGTAATATTTTTCCATATTTTTCTAGTAATAACCCATGCGAAGGAGGTTTTCCACTAAGGTTTTTCCTCCAAAATGTCCTCCAAAAGTACCAGAATGGGCTTGTTAGAGGGCAACATGAGTTTCAGCATCCTTGAGGCATCGTAGAAGGATTCCATCAAAGGATCTTCTATACAACATATCAACAAAGATTATATACTTGGTGGCTAACTTTTTGAGGCAAATGTGGGTATTTCTAGTTGTAGGTTTGGGAATGGTACCATATTTTAGATAATTATAGATGGAATCATACCATTCACATTGATTATTGGGAGAAGTGAGATATACATCATTAGGTCTATCATTGATGGAGGGTTTCATAATGGGATGAATGGTAAAGACTACATTTTTAGAAGGATCAATAGGAGAGATAAGAGAGGTTGCACTAGCCATTGCATCTACATGATGATTATCTTTGTGAGGGATGTTATCAATGGTGAAGGAGTCAAACTGCTCTAATAGATTAAGAACAAGATACTTATATTGTGAAAGTTTGTCATGTTTAGTTTGATAGACACCATTGATCTATTTAATTACTAATTGTGAATCACCATAGATCTTTATATATTTAACCCCCATGGCTAAAGTAACATGTAATCCAACAATTAATGCTTCATACTCAGTTGTATTATTTGTACATAGTAAATTGAGACATGATAGGATAAGAGAATAGGCTTACCTACAGGTGGAATTAAAATAACTCTAGCACCGGAGCCTGTTCTATACTTGGATCCATCAAAGTACAATTCCCATGTAAGAAGGTCTATAGTAAATACACTGTCATCAGAGAAAGAGTCATTGGTGGATAATGCTAAGGGTGAAGGAGCATTAGCTAGATGACTAGTTAGGGCTTGGCCTTTGATTGCTTTTGGAGCAATAAACTTAAGGTCAAACTCAATTAGCAACATGACCCATTTAGCAAGACATCCTAAAAGATCCGTCTTATTGAAAATATATCTAAGAGGGTCAAACTTTTTCATCACTTGTAGTTGAACGTTAAGTAAGTAATGTCAAAACATACTAGTAGTGAATACAAGAGCCAAACATTGTTTTTCAATTGTTGAGTAATGAGCCTCATAATCAAGGAGCGTTCTACTAATATAATAAATAGGATGCTCCTTACCATTAGGATCTTGTTGAGCTAATAATGCAGCAAGAGCATGGGAAGAAGCAACTATATAAAGGATGAAAGGTTGGTTGGGTATAGTAGGCTGTAAAATAGGTAGAGTTATGAGGTATTATTTCAAACTCTCGAAGGCCTGCTTACAATTACCATTCCAATAAAAATTGGAATCCTTTTTAAGGAGATGCATGATGGGTAAAAGCACAAAGTTGTGTCACACTTTCAGCCAACATATCAGTACAACTGAATTTAAGTATTTCTAACTAAAAATCAATTTTGGTCAAACATATGACCTAGTAAGATTCATTCTAGCTAAGTTAGATACTTCCACAATTTATTCAACTAAAATTGTTGGCTAAAAATATATGGAGCACCACTTTGAGTCCAATTTACCAAAAAATAAAATTATTTGAAAAACTTGAAGTTTTAATAACTCCTCCTCATGTAAATAACATTTTTTAAAAAATGTAAAAATACCCTTTTGTAGATCCATAAGTGTAGTTTTCAAAAATATATTTATTTTAATAGTTTAATTATTATTATTATTATTATTTTTATTTATACTAAAAGTAGGTTATCAACAAAAAATATTAGGTTGATTACCATGCCAAGGAAAAATACTAAAATTTATTAAAAAAAATTGAAAAAAAATATGATGCACTAGATAAAAGAATCTATTTCAAGATGGCATAATTTTTTTTCCATTTTAGATAAATATTTAATATGAATGTTGACGTGCAATGGAAACAGTTGTTTTTTATTCACGCACATTTTAATACTTATATATAGATATATATTTATCAAAATTGGAAAAAAATATATCCATGCACTAAAGTTTCAAGTTATAAATACACACAAAAAATTTGAAAGAAAAAAAGTAAAATTTACTATAAAAAGTTTGACGTCCCGTGCAACTTCATTTTTCAGCATTTTATCAACAACTAAATTATAGTGTTAATTTATGAAAAACTAGTTTAAAATAATTTTTTAATTTCTTATAAAAAATATAAACATAAAATATACTAAAAAATACATATTTGACTATTTACATCATTTAAAAATTCAAAACATATATGCTACTTTTTAGTGATTCAAGTTTAAAAGTTGGATCAGCATTGGTCGTTTCCTTTATAAAGTGTGACACAGCTTTGTGCTTTTACCCTATTAACGTATGATCGAATAAGTGACAAAACAAGGAATGGCTTGTATTCATCCTGTAGACATGAAAAATGTACATTCTCGATCTGGCACACTTGATCCTGATCACTAATGACATTTCCTCCTAAATCATACTCTTAGCATTTCATCATATTCTATCTCTTAATTTAATAAATTATTGTTTATTTGATTAAGTCTTCCTCCTCCGGTGATTAAATTAATCAATTAATTTAATTAGCCTTACATTTCTGTTTAATTAAATAAATCATTTTATTCGATTAAAATCTGTAAAGTCCTCTTATTTAAATTAAATAAATTAAACCTTATTTGATTTAATCTAACATATTCCTCCTTAGTTAAATAAATCAAATCATTTCCTCTCAATTCTGATTTAAATTAATTCATCTATTTGAGTCAAAATTTTCAAATCATTTAATTCTTCATTAAATTAATCAAAACCTTGATTAAGTTAATCCCTCTCACTAAAATCCTCTAGATTTTGCAAGTTGCACCAATAAATCAATTTAATTGATTTATTAATTCATCTATTTTCCCTCACATGCCATCAAAAGGGAATATTCTCTCAATTTGAATTCAAATTCAAATGGGCTTGGTCCTTCCAACAAGGAATTTAATGCCTCTTACATGTCCTTAGCCTTGAGCCAAGTGACATTAACTCCATTTTCCCTTCCCTCTAAACTTGCCAATTTTCAAATTCAAATTTGAATCTCATGGCATTTATCATGCACATTGATCAAAATGTGCTCATTCCTCAACCATTCACATCTTGACAAGTGGCACTTGGCCATTAGGTGTTGAATGATCCCACATTTCTCAATTTCACTCTTCTTCCAATTTAAAAATCTATAAATTGGAGACTTCTCTCCTCATTGATGATACACAATTCATATGCAAAGTTACTCTCTACAATTGAGAACTGATTTTGCTCATCTCATCCATACATTCCTCATATTTTCACATTTGCACCAAGGTTATGCTCAAATCTCTTTGGAGATTTGACCATTTCAAGATTCACATATCATTGCTACTTAGGAATTGGGAAAGGGCCAATTGCAACACATCATTGGCACCAATTCCCCCATAAGATCATCATTCTATTGGCTAGATTAGGATTTACTTTCATATTATTTAAGTTTTTTTCTTCATTTCCTAATACTAGTTTAAATAGGTGGATTTCATAGGGAATCCTTCATATTTGCATGCTTTTTGATCTAACACTAACAATGTTTGTTGTCTTTGTGCATTTGCAGGTTTAGGGGTTCACACATCCTTGTAACATATGCAATTGGGAGATGTTACAAGGTGGTGGCATACTAATTATAGCATCAATTTTCTTTGTATCCACCTCGATGCCTCTGTGATATATGATAAACCCTAAAATTTTACCACTATCTACTCCAAAGACACTTTTTGGGATTTAAGCGCATGTTATATTTACGCATACAGTCAAAGATTTGGCGGAGGAAATTTATGTTATATTGACAGGTTAAGGATTTAACAAGAATTTCATCGACATAATCCTCTAATATTTTGTGGATCTAGTCATGGAAGATTAAGGTCATTTCTTGCTAAGGTAGAAGGAAAAATGTGACTGTCATGATTGTCCACGATTGCATCCTCTTTCACCAAAGCATTCTCACAAGTAAGGACAGATATTGGGAGATGAATAGAGATTAGGTAAAGTAATGTTAAGAAATGCGTTAATGATCTCATCTTCTTTTATCATAATATCTTCCCAAGTAGGAGAAGGAGAGGGACAAACATGCCTTTCATGATTCTCAATGATTGTATCTTATTTCACCAAGGTACCTTCATCACTAATAGGAGAGGTATCAAGAGAAGAAAAATTATGGTTTTCATGATTATCCATTGTTGTATCCTCTTGTATCATATTATCCTCACAAAGGGGAGAGGTAGTAGGGTTTGAGTGAGGGATAGGGAAGGTGATATTAATGAATGTATAAATGATTTGGTTCTCTTGCTCTAATATGTTCTCATAACTAGGAAATATAGTAGGTAGATGGCTAGCATGTTTCTTAATGACCTCATTTCTTGGCTCAAAATTTTACTCATAAGAGGGGATGCTGTACTTATACAATCCATTCTTAACCATTTCAAAACCACATCTTTTAAAAGGAAACATGCTAACATGAAAAGTAAGCTATCCAATTTATGCAATGCTTCAAAAATATAAACAAATTTCATATAGATCTAATTATTTTAAATAATGAAATTTTGTTTTGAATGATTTAAAATGGCTACACTAAATGGATGATTATACCTAGATGCATAAAAAATAAATTTCTAAAACTTGCTAGACTGAAACAATGGGTTACCAAGAAATCCGAGAAGTGCAAAAAATCACAAAAAAGCTCAGAAAAGATGGTTTTAAGAGGCTCCAAAGGACTCATTCACCCATGGGTGAATGGGTCATTGTATAGGTTTTTTTAAATATGAAGAAAGAAATATCTAAGTGATTATATGTGTTCTTTATTCCAAGTCTTAGACTGTAACTTCTGTGACATAATTTTCCAAAATTTGACGTCTAAATGAAAGTGAAATTAATGGAAAATGATGAACTATATGAAACTTTTTAAAATGAAAGTTTGATCCAATTTTCTGATTTAAGTGACTGAAAGTATGCCATTATGTAAATACTATGCAAAATCAGTCGAATATTAAACATTTTTTGTTGAATTTTTAGATTTAAAATGAATGTGAAATTCAAGTTTACACCTAAAATGTAATGCAACTTTATGCCAAATTTAGAAACCCTAAATTCAATGAATTAATTCCAATCCTAAATCTAGAGTTTGAATACACTCCAAATCAAAAATTAGAATGTTCAAAACCTAGGTTCACCAAAATGAAACATAGAAAATATGTCCATTAATAGGAATGAAGGGGAATAGAGTTATCATGGACCTATCTTCCTATATTTCATTAGGAAATAAGATCCAAAAAAAGAATTGTATTACAACCCTTAGGTGAGTCAATTCAAGGTGTAAATATTTAGATTTCCTTTTTTTGTTAGGACAGTGGTTTTGGTCAAACAACACTTTGGGGAGAAAAACTAAAAATAATAAATCAACACTAAATTGTAATCTAACACTTGGAACAACAATATTAAGCTCAATACTAACAGAACCAAAAAAAAAAAAAACATATTAGAGAAGGGTAGGAGCATGTGTACTAGTCACCAAAAGTTAGTTTCTAAAGCTGATCTAGGACTCATTCGCCTAGGGGTGAATGGGTCCTGAGTTATGGGGTTTTTGCAACCTTCAAGAGCCTCTACTACAGATCTGAGTCTTCCAATTTTCCCATGTTTTAGATTTGCAAAGCTGGAAATAAATTCTATATATGAGTTTCAATGAGATGACAACAAAGGTGACAATAAATGAAACTTTGCAATTTTGTACTTTTGAAATCATCAACTTTTCTTCAACTTGCAAATCTGCAACACACAAAGAGACGGGGAAAAAGGTTTATTTTTTGGTGAATGGGGGTTTGCCTTAGTCAAACCCTGTTTTGGTAATTAAACCTTGACATGAAATGATACATGAAAGAGGGAATGAAGAATGAAAAAATCTATGTTACCACTCAACAAACACTTGAATAAACCTTGGAATTTAAATTTGCAACTTGCATGAAATGGCTTCAATGGATCATGGATTCAATGGATCTAGATCTTTAACCTTGAATGTTTCTTGAAGTAATGAATTTGAATGCTTGAATGGATCTTGAAACCTACATCACAATATTATCTCCAAAAACATACATAATTGATGGTGCAGTCAAGGTTAGAGGGTTTGCGAATAGGACTATCCAACCTTGGAGCAAGAGTAAACACAATGGAAACTCAAAGAATTAGAATATAGGAATGATCAATCAATTATTCACTGGAAACATTCCTTGCCTTTTGGCTTACAAAATACAAAAAGATTCAATGCTAAGCCCAGATTTACATGTAGGGAAAAGCCCTTACTTGTCTACTATCTCTACTCTATTATCTTACCTTTGTTACCCTAATGCAAATATATATATATATTAGTCTCTAGCTCTAGAAAGGTCTGTGTCGATCCCAAGAGGTTCCAAACCCCGAATTTGATGAAATGTCCAAACATCAGTCAAAACATGAAATTGAGACTAGTCTAATAATGTAAGAAAGAGCATGAAATGCAAATGTTTTTGGTTGATGCAAGATTGCTTGCAACTAGGGATGCTCCTGCATCAGACTCTTGAGGTTGAAGAAAAGTGAGCCTCTCACTATCTAAGGGCTAGAGGAAAACCAATGCAGTCTACCTCAGCCTGAGAAATCCATGACAAATCTTCCTCTAGTCTTCCTTTCCATCTTACTAGATACTCTCTGTACTACTTTCCTCTAGTACTGCGTCCAATTTTGTTGTCTAAAACTTTCTCAATTTCCTTCGAATGATGTGCTACCTTGTTTGGTAAACCAACTTCTCTATCCTTCGGTGATCCTCCTTCATGGTATTGGTATAGGTTTGCAATGTTGAATATAGGTGATATGCCAAATTCCTCTAGTAGCTCTACTTCGTATGCATTTCTAGAGTCAAAATTCTTGATGATTTTACAAGATCCAAGCTTCTTCATCTTTAGCTTGTTATATGTTCCAACTGAAAATCTCTCCTTCCTTAGATATATCATTACTTCTTCTCCTACTACAAACTACTTATGTCTCTTCTTCTCATCTACTCTTTCCTTATATGCCTTGTTCATTTTATACAGATGTTCCCTGACTTGAATATGCATTTTTTCCATGAATCCTACAAATTCTTCTGCCTCCACACTCCTTTTACTCTCCATACTGATATCTTTCGATTCGAGTACTCCTCTGGGTTGTTCTCCTGTCACAATTTCAAATGGTGTCCTTCTGGTGCTCGAATTTATTGAATTGTTGTATGTGAATTATACTTATGGTAATATCAAGCCACAATTTATTTCTTTTCCTTCAGTCAAACATCTCAACAAGTTTCGCAAACTCCTATATACCACTTCTATCTCTCCATCTGTCTGTGGGTGAAATGTTGAACTATACTTCAAATCTTTCGTCTTCTTCCACAATGCCTTCCAAAAATAACCAATGAACTTAGTGTCCCTATCAGATACTATACTCTTTGGTAGTCCATGTAATCTCACAATCTCCTTGAAAAATAGGTTTGTAACATGTACTGCATCACTAGTCTTATTACAAGGTATGAAATGTGTCATTTTAGAAAATCTGTCCACAACCACAAATATAGAATCAAATCCTCATGGTGTCTTAGGTAATACCAACACAAGATCCATGCTAATATCTTTGCATGGTCTCTCTGGTATTTTCAATGGCGTATACATTCCAGTGTTCTGACTATTTACTTTTACAACCTGGAATTCTACAATTTTGAACATACTTCCTAACATTAGTTCTCACTCACCAATGCCATGGTCTTATCAATTCCAAAATTTCCTGCTAGTCCTCCACAATGATTTTCCTTTATCAAGTTCTCTCTCATTGAACTCCTAGGAATACATAAGTAGTTGTTCCTGAACAATATACCTTCTTGAATGAAATAGTCCAACCATTTTCTGCTATCTATCTCTACCGGTGCCTTGCAAGCCTTCCATGCCTCAAAAAAATCAATGTCATCTTCATACATATGTTTCAATTCTTCAAAACACAATACTTCAATTGTTAATTCTTCCAACAGGCTCCTTCTCCTACTCAATGCAACTACAACCTTGTTTGATTTTCCACTCTGGTTCTTCAATACAAATGTGTAACTATATAAGAATTCTACCCATCTCATGTGTCTCTAGTTCAACTTTCCTTGACTATTTAAATATTGTAAAGCTTGATGATCTGTATACAACGAAAATTCCTTAGATAATATGTAATGTTTCCATTTCTTTAGGGCTTGTATTATTTCATAGAACTCCTAATCATAAATTGAATATCTTCTCTTGGCATCATTCAATTTCTCACTAAAATACGCTACTGGTCTCCCTTCCTAACTAAACACAGCTCCTATGGCACCTCCACTAGCATCATAATATACTTGAAATACTTTATCAAATTTCAATAATGCCAAGATAGGTTGTTCTGTTACCTTTTGCTTCAAAAACTCAAAACTCCTTTGTGCTCTTGATATCCACTTGAATTCCTTATAGTCACCTCTCATTTTTTTTGTCATAGGTGTGCATATGCCACTAATTTTTTTGATGAACTTTCAGTAAAAAATTGCTAGACCATGAAATTATCCTACCTCTCCAATGTTCATAGGTGTAGGCCATTCAACTATTACTCTGACCTTCTCAGGGTCCATCTTCAATCCTTCTGCAAATATCACAAATCCCAAGTATACCAATTCTCTCTTCATGAAACTACACTTCTTGATGTTTATCAACAACTTCTCTTCTCTTAGTCTCTAAAATACTTATTTGATATGCTCCAAATGTTCTTCCCTAGTCTTACTAAAAATAAAATATCACCCAGATAAACAATGATAAACTTCCCCAAGAATTTCTTCAAAACTTCATTCATGATCCTCATAAATGTACTACGTGCATTAGTTAGTCCAAATGGAATGACCAACCACTCATATAGTCCCTCATTTATCTTGAAAGCAATCTTCCATTCATCTCCTTCTCTGATCCTAATGTGATGGTATCCACTCTTCAGGTCTATTTTGGTAAAATATTTTGCTCCACTCAAACTATCCATTAGGTCATCCATCCTAGGAAACAAGAATCTAAACTTCAATGTGGTCTTATTGGTAGCTCTTGAATATGTACACATCCTCCATTCTCCATCTTTCTTAGGTTAAAGTATAGCTGGTACTGCACATGGGATCATACTTTCTCTGATAAATCCTTTCTTCAATAGTTCTTGTATCTATCTATTCAATTATGTATTTTCTATTAGTGTCATCGGGCATACAACTTTGTTCAAAAAACTAGCTCTAAGATTAAGGTCCATATGATGACTGATACTCCAGATCTGTGGTAATCCTTTTGGCATATTCTCTAATACAAGATCTTGGTACTCTATTATTAATTCAATGACTGCCTTCTCTAGTGGTCCTTCTCCTTCTAGGTCTCCATGCTTCCTTGGAATAAAAGAAAAACACAAGTTCTCATGTCTTAATCCATCCAAAAATTTCCTTCCATCTACTAGATTGATTATGGTTGTACCACATACTTCACTTTCAGGTTCATCTTCCAAAGATTTCAAGGTGATTCTCCTTCCATCACATGTTATGGCGTAGTTATTATTTCTCCCATCATGTATAACTTTCTTATCATACTTCCAAGGAACCCAACAACATATGGCATACATCCATCATCATAATATCACACAATACCTCATCATGATATGATCCTACCTTGAATTTCACTAAAAATTTCTCACTTACTAGTATCTTGTGTTCATCTTGAATCTAGATAATCCTATAAGGTTTCAGATGTCTTCTCCTTTCCAAATTCAACTTTTTCACCATTTCCTCAGAAACTAAGTTATCTATACTACCACTATCAATGATAACTTTGCAACACTTACCTCCTACCTTATATCTAGTCCAGAATAAACTTTTCCTTTGTGGTGCTTCCTTAGGTTCCTCCTTCTTTTGGAACAATGCTTTCCTCATGAATAGTGATTCTCCTTTCTGAGGATTTTTTCTAAAACTTGGTGTTTTCTTCGATTCTTCCTCTGCATATCCAGTTCTTGCATGGTTTTCAATATTCTTACTTTCTTGGTGACACTCAAATTCTCTATGTCCTTCTCCTCCACATTTGAAATAGGTTCCTCTGAAAACTCTCTTGTCATATCCTTTCTCATCTCTCTAGTATCCATCATTATGGTAGGAATTGTATCCTCCTCTATTGTGATGGTAAGAATTTTGATCATCTCTCCTCTTTTGATATGAATCAGAATCCTTTTCTTCTTTGCGGTATGAATCTTTGTCCTTGTTTTTTTCCCCATATAGTTTTTCTCCTCCAGAATATGATCTTACTCTGTAAAATTTACCTCCTCTTCCTCTCTTTTGTTCATGTCTTTTGTTTAGTTTTTCCTCCACCTTTAATGAAAATTGATATGCTTCATCTACTAAATTCATCCTCACCAAAATCAACTCTTTTCGAATGTTCACTCTCAGCCCATTGATATACCTTGCCACTTTCTCCTTGCTTGCTTCGCTATGTCTGGTCTTGATAATAATCTTATGGAATTATTTAGTGTACTCTTTATAGTCTTCTCCTTTTGTCTCAGGTCTTACAATCTCTTCAACAACTCCAACTCATTGTCCACAAGTATAAAATGGTTCTTCAATTTCGTTACCATCCTATCCCATTTCAAAATCTTTTCTTTTCCTTTTATATTTCTTTCCAATTGAAGTTACTTCCACCAAATTGCAGCATGTCCTTTCATCTTAGTCTTCGAAAATCTCACTTTCTCTAGATCTTGAATTTATTCATATTCAAAATATTCCTCAATGTCATTTATCATATCAATTAATTCTTCAAGATTTAGGTTACCAATATAGTTCGCAATGTCCATTCTAGGTCGCTTCCCTATTTTCAAAATAGCCTTCAACATCTTCACCTAATCTGATTCTTCCTCTTTTGTAGTCTCTTCAACTTGGTATATAGCTTGAACTTCGTCGTCATTACTTTCATCATTAGGTCTAGGGTTTATACCCTTTCTTCTATCTTCTTTGATAACATCCACTCTTACTTTCATTGTGCACATCATTTCCATCATCCCAAAAAAATTAACAATAGTATAAATTCTCATCAGTGACATCTCTTCCTAGGATCTGGTGCAACTACCTCAAATCGACGATTTGGCTATAGGTTTGCAACTACCTCACTTTCGGTGATTGGTTGACAAACACAAGTAGGATACCTTAGGTCAATGATCTATCCACACAGATATCTTACAAAATGCTTTTTCTCAACTTTTCTCTTCTCTCCAGAGTTCACAAACTCGCTCCAATACCACTTGGTGCAGTCAAGGTTGCAGGGTCCGGGAATAGGACTATTCAACCTTGCAGCAAGAGTAAAAACAATGGAAATTCAAAGAAGTAGAATGAAAACCACACATGAATATATAGGACTGATCAATCAATTATTCATTGGCAACATGCCTTGCCTTTCAACTTACAAAATACATAATGATTCGATGCTTAGCCCATATTTACATGCGGTTCAAAGCCCTTACTTGTCTACTATCTCTACTCTATTATCTTACCTCCACTACCCTAATGTAACTATATAGGCTTATATATATATGTTTCCAGCTCTAGAAAGGTTTGTGTTAGCCCCAAGAGGTTCCAAACCCCGAATTTGATGAAACATGCAAGTGTCAGCCAAAACATGAAATTGAGATTGGTCTGGTAATGCAAGAAAGAACATGAAATGCAAATTTCTTTGGTTGATGCAAGCTTGCATGCAACCATGGATGCTCCTGCATCAATTGAGCATAACTTTGACATGATGCTTGAGGTCTTTAATGCTTCAATAAAACCTTGATAAATCTAGTCTTGAATTCTCTTGACAATAATATTGACTCTTGTTAAGTTCACCTCTTTCTATACTTTTCTTTAGACTTGATTTGATCAAAATAACCTTGTATGCATAGACATTTATCCTTAATTTCCTAAAATTCAAATATCACAAGCTGACATTGAAATATAGACTTGAAAACATTAAAATAGTGGTAAAAACATAATTTAAATTTAGATCCTAGGTCTAAGGGAGGACCTATTTTACCATGGGAGAATGTGTCTTAGGTCCCTAAACCTAGGAAACACATTGCTCGAGGTAAAGTGTTATGCTAAGGAATTAACGAATGCTAGGTTTCCTCTTCAAAAAATGTAATAAAATAGGCTTGGTAAATGAATTAAGGGACCAATTAAATAAAAATAAGCTCAATTAATTAAAAGATCCTTAAATAAGTGTGAAAGTGTAAAGGGGTACACTTTACAACACTAAATTAAGGCACAATTAAGTCTGAATCAACTAGGAGGGCCCAAACAAGTAAGAAAATGTAAAGGGATACTTTTTTCTACACTACATAACCTAAGAAATTTAAATATATTTTGAACACCTAAGAAGATTGAGAGGGGGGTGAACTACTCTTATGAAAACCCAAATCCTTCAAAATATTGAAACAATTAACACAACTCAAATTTGTTTTAGAAAATCAGAAGCCTTTCAAGAAAAATATAGAAATTTGAATCTTTACCAATGAAAGATATATCAATAAATAGATATGTTACACCCCATTATGCATTTACCTATTACTATTACTGTGATTGGTTAAATTATTGAATATATGTATTTGTTTACAATTTTGATTAGAAATCATGTACTTGTTTTGATTGTATCATGAGGAATTAAATGAATGAATGTTGAATTGATTAATGTTATATTAAAATTGTTGGTGTAATTAAATATGTTGTACCTTGTCCTAGGTCATAATTACACCTCAGTTAAGTTTACTTAGGGACCACATAGAAGGTAGTTGGAGAATTTCCACTTTTGGTGGACTTATCATGTTATTACTTTATCACTTCCACCTTTCGTGGACATATCATGTGATTACCTCTCCACCTTTTGTGGGTGATCCACCATTTGTGGTGGTTATCACATTATCACTTTCCACTTTATGTGGAGTGATAGCTTTACATAGTTGTCTCATGTCATAAGATTACGACACTTGTCATAATCTTATGCACTCTTATGTTCTTACCTTAGCTATATAACCAAGGGGTCTCTCATTGTAAAATAAATCAATCATATCATCTCATAATCATATTGATGATAATACAATTTATTCTTGTCACATTATTCTCTCTTCTTTTTTCTTTCCATTTGGTCGAAAGATCTTGGCATCCATAGCCAATTCTAACAAAAATGAATATGTGAAAGGGTGTTTATTGAACTTGATATTTCAATGATAATTTATATAATGCAAATGATGATATTGTGAACATCTAATTACTATTGTTAATGTGTTGAGTTGGATGAACATGTAGGGATCGAACATCCAAAAGGAGGGGAAGTATCACTCATGAGAGGGATTTGGTGTAGAAAAATTTAACAAATCCTAAATTTAACTCACACACACACACACACACATATAGAATGGTTAGATGCAGGGATCAAACCTCCAGAAGGAGGGGAAGTATCACTCAAGAGAGGGATATGGTATAGAAACCTTTAAAAAAGCCTAAACTGAACTCACACACACACTCACATATAGAATGGTTAAGTCTAGTCGTGGTTTAAGATATTGGTAAGTCAATCCATAACATTGTTTGTTCATGTGATAGATAGGTTGTGATCTCATTTGAGGATGTTTGAGTTAGTGTTAATTACTTGGTTGGTGAAATCTCTTTTCTTATATGTGTAGACACTCAAATTTATCCTCGCAATCATCACATTATTCGTCTATTGATTAAAAAGATAAATTCATTCAATACTTTATTCTATTCATGCATTTCATCAAATCATTAAAACATCTCATTATCATTTGCATCCATCACATTATCATTTTTCACTATCATTCATTATCATAATAATGCATTATCATAATCATTCACTGGAATTTCATAATAAAGCTATATTATCTTTTAAATCACATCGCTTGCATATATCGTCCACCTCATATTGCATTTCTTTAAATCATCACATCATTAAAATATTATCACCACATGATCATTCATAATACATAATAAATAATAATCGTTCATAAAAAATTTCATAATCATTCATAAATTAAATAATTTCATTTTGACAAATTATCATTCTTACATAAATTATTCTCGTAAAACATTAAAATAATTTGTAATAAAACATTAATAAATCATTTTCATCCACATTAAAAATATATGCATTTAATCATTTTATTCAATCCCTCACCATGCATTTAATCTATCTTCTTTATCATTTCCACTCATATGCATTTCATTTCACTACAACATGTGGGATTTTAAAAATTCATTATTGCAATATCTGTTTATCCCACATTTCTCATTCTCAACCTCTCTTTCATCAGAGATTCCTATTTAAGCATGACCCTCTTCTCATTTTGACCCCTACACGAATCTTGCACCTACACATATCTTCACAGCTTTGCTTAATCCATTCACTAACAACCTCTTGATGGACCTATTCTTGCAAAAATCTGTGAGAAAAAGTTCATAACAAGACTTTGGTGATAGGGAAGCAATGGAGATTAGCTTTAATTAAAAGCATTTTGTTTAGTTTCTTAGCTTAGAATAGTTTAAGATTCTAGTGTGTTTTCTTTTAAATCTGAAACTGCTCCATTGTTGAGAGCTTACAAATGGTGAACCTGACGTGAACAATGAAAAGCTGTCTTTTCTCACATAGGCTTAATTAGGGGTTCAATGAACACTGTTTGCTGCGCTTGAAGGTGGTAGCTAATTATTTTCTCACCTTGTGCAGACTAGGTGATCAGAAAGCCAAACCCATCTATTTTATGTGTCATCCTAATTCAATAATCGAAGTATCCTCTCCCCTTGTGCACTTGTGTGATCCTGGGTGCAAGAGAAATGATTATTGACTCTAGAACTTGGGCCTACCTTGGTGGGAAAAAGTACTCACCCCAAGGTGACTCAGACCAACAATGAAGCTTTTTGGCCAAGCTACCCCTGACTGGTATATAAATGTGAATCCTAAGGGAAAACCTAGGATTACGAGTGCAAATGTGTCATATAGACCAAGTAGTACTTCCCAAAACCCTGTTGAGCATAACTTCTTCAGGTTGGAGTGCCTCCTAAATGGAGCTTAATCTTGTGCCCGATGTATGGCTACTTGAATGGGTGTCCTGAACTAAAAATCTTTGTGTAGTTTCCAAAATCCCATCTATTTGCTAGCATAGCAATGGTCGTTGTGAAGGCATCCACATTCTCACAGTTCTTAGTAGAGGTGATCAACCCACCATGGGAGATTTATGGGGGTTGGAAGCTTGGTTGGCCTGAGAAGTGAGTTCAATGTAAGGGGGATCTCATGTAACCAAGCTTCTAGATTCATCCGCTAAGAATAAGTGTGGTTGGGGAAACCCATATGGAATCTAACAAATATTGTCCTTTCCAACCTTAGGGTTTGTGCTTGTATTGTTAAACTCAAACACTTTGTCTGTTATGTCTTTCGTGTGTGTTCAAAAATAGACCTCAAACAAACATCACACCTAGTAACTTGCAACATCTGAAACTTTGCAAATCTCAAAGATTTCAACAACAAAAACATACAACATGAACCTATCACTTGGATTTCTTGGGGTCATCATCCTTCAGTTTTGATCTTTCAATCCTTGCATTCCACCTAGTTCTTGCATTCCATCTAGACTTTCCATTTCACCTAGTCCTTGCATTCCATCTAGACTATGCATTTCACCTAGTCCTTGCATTCCACCTAGCCCTTGCATATTCATGGTCCTTACATATTCATATCCCTTTCATCCCAGTCCTTGCATATTCCTTATCTTGAATACATAGGTGACATTACATAGTTCTTGCATTTTCAACTCCTTTGCATATCAAGACCATCTCACCTAACCTTTGCATGTTCAAATAATTTAGTCCTTTGCATATTCATCATTGATCAAACAAAATGTTTAGCTTGCACTTAGGCTACTCTTCCTATGTCTTGAAATCAAACCATTGGCTATCTATCACCCGCATCACTTGAGGTTCATCATCCTTGAGTTAGGGAACATACCATTATCCTTGAGTAGGGAAATCCTTTTGAAGTCCATCATCTCCTACATACCCTCTCTTTATCATTGGTCCTTGTGTCTATCCATCATAACACAAGTGAAGCCTTTACATCATAACCAAATTTGGACCTAGAGTTGCCTTTGAGCTCTTGCATTCTTAGCTTGTCATATCATACAATAATCATTTTTCATATCTCATCTTAGAATCATATCCTTTTCATTGCATCCTAGTCTTAGATCTCATACATTACCTTGGATTGAAAATCAGAACAATCACATATGACCCCTAGAACAAGAGAAAAAATGTTTCGAGAAGGGAACCCCTGGGGAAAAGACTTTGATGGGGAAGACCACATTAGTGTTGTAACTAGTGAAACAAATGAAACTGATGATGAAGAAATAACCAAATCCGATATAGAAGAAGCACTTAAGGATCATAAATTCACTAAACTTCTTACGGAGGTAGTCAAATGTAACCCACAACAATAATTCAAAGCTCTTTCTAATGAAGCAATCAAAATGCCTCATGATTTTGGCATGTCACTACTCATGATGAATGAACAACCTGAATATAGTGAATCTAAACACCCCAAAATAAACAATGATGGTAGAATCAAATATCATAGACCCTTTTATCTACAACCAAGTTACAAGCAATTTTCAAAGACATCAAAACCCACACCTACAAGTGATCCTATCTTGGATGAACTTAGAACATTGAGACAAGAATTGGACACTCTTAAGAATAGTAAAGCATCATCTCATAAGTTCTCCATTGAAGATATATGTCCTTATCCCTTTAATCCAAGCATACCAATGCCACCTTTTCCTAACCATTGGGACATACCAAAACTTGACAAATATAATGGAAAAGGGGATCCTAAACATCACTTAAGACAATTTTGTGCTACTACCATGGAATTTGCAGTTGATGAAACATACCTTATGAGATTATTCCCCTGCAGTCTAGCAGGAGAAGCTATGGAGTGGTTTTCACGATTACCCCTGACCATCAAATCCTTTCAAGAATTGGCTGATAAATTTTTCTCCAATTATAGTTTCATTTGTGACTTTAAAGTGACCATGACAAACCTTTTCAAAACCAAAAAAAAACCAGGTGAATATTTTGTGTCATTTTTACAAAGATGGAGAAATTTAACAAAATGATTACCTTATGCCATTCCTGATCAAGAATTGGTTGACCTCTTTTGTTGAAATTTGAACAAAGAAATTGGAAGGGAACCTCACCTCAAATGCTTGTATTCCTTTGATGATGCCATAGAAATGGGATTTCGAATCGAAAAAACTCTCATTGATGATGGAACCCTAAAACTTAATAATGACAAAGACCAAAAATAAAATTCAAACAACAAGACACCTTTTTGGGTAAAGAACAAGAATGTAGTCAATGACAGAGTTGTTGATGCAAAAACAACTAAAACATCATCACCTATTTAGAATCTCAAAGGTTCATCTTCAGATAAAGGAAAAGAAAAACAAAGAAGCTTCTCTAAACGAAATTTTACACCATTGGGACAATCACTTGAATCCGCATTAAAAGAACTTATTGAAATAATTATTATAATGCTACCCTGAAATAAAGGAATATAATCAACAAGTCAAACCCCCATGGTAGAATGAGAATCATTTTTGCGACTATCATAGACATAAAGGACATAAGAATAATAGTTGCAATAAACTTCCACATCTAATACAGGACCTTATTGATGATGGTAAGATAGCGGTTGACAGACACACTCCTTTGGGTAAGTCTGATTGTGAGGTGTTTAAGAGCCCTTTCCCTAAGCATGACAAGGATAAAGGAAAGGCCCTTGAATCTAATGATGGTGTAAACTATACTACTACTAAGTATGACTTTTCCATACATAACATCAGTGAGGTTGATAATCATGTAAACACTTTCATTATAAAAGGAAAAGAACCTAATTGCAAGGTTACTACCTGCAAAGGCACAATCACCCTTAAAGGTCCTAATTCAAAACCCGCTACACCTGCTTCATAGTATAACCTCATAGAGAATTTAGGAAAAAAACCTGCGTAAATTTCCATACTTGAACTGCTACACCTATCTCCTGAGCATAAGGCTATTCTAGATAAAGCACTTGCTATGGCTACTGTGCCTACAAACCTACATTTAGACCAATTCCAAGCTATGGTGGGACATATCACCTCGCCTTACACTATCACTTTTACTAAAGATGATGATTCATCCCCTTGAAAACCACATAATGTAGCTTTACACATTGATGTCCTTATCAATAATGCCAAGATCAAGCGAGTTCTAATAGATGGAGGAGAAAGTCTTAATATTTGTACCCAAGAATTGATCACAAAATTGGGATTTTCTGAAAATTTTGTTGATCCAAGGAACAAGATTACCATAAAGGCATATGATGAAGAGGAATGCTCATCTAAAGGATCAATTACTCTACCAATCAGAGTCGACCTTGTGGTAAAGGATGTGGTTTTCCAAGTCCTTGATCTCCCATAGACCTATAATATACTCCTTGGAAGACCTTGGATTCATGCAATGCAATCAGTACCTTCTACATACCATCAATCCATTAAATTCCCACATGATGGTGTTGAAATCACAATACAAGGAGATCCCAACCCTTTCATGTACTGCCATAATCTAAGTCCTAAAACTGAAATCACAATCCCAAGCAATCGTGAGTCATTTCCTTCCCAAGCATATGTTGATCCTGAGTCCTTAAAAGCATCCTCCTCAAAATCCAAGGAAGTTGAGACCAAAATACAAGTAAAAGAACAAGGAGTAGGAGAATATACTTTGAATCATGCCCTTTACATTGGAAAGTTACCTTTATCTCCCCATACCTATGGAAAACCACAAATCACTAAGACTACATTAGATGCAGAGACTATGATGACTTTTAAATTAACCTATCTCAAAAAATGGACAATCCTTTCTAATGAAGTAGAAGAAGTTGATCTCTTGAAATGGCTATACAAAGATGAGGATACAGAAAAAGAACAAACTGAAATAAAGATACCTGTTGGACAATATGGTAAAGGTTTTGATCTTATGAAACAAATGGGATATGATGGTAAAATTCCTCACAACTTACAAAAATAGGGTATCTTGGAACCAATACAACCTAGTCATATGCAAAAAGTCCCTAGTTTAGGATATGATGCGTAGAAAGATAAGACCTTGAGTACCACATGTACTTCAAGTAAGGAAGTAGAGTCATATAATGCTACACAGACAAATGAGGAAAGTGTCATTGATGACTTCATTGAAATTTATGACTATGATAGTATCCCTACCCCTAAACTTGATCATAACATTTTTACCTTGGAATCCATTCAAAATATTGATTTAAATCATAACCCTTTACCCTTGGTTCACCCATAACTCATTGATTTAGATTAGAAGGGACTACCACAACTAGATGTATTTCAAAATGATGAGGCAATCATAAACTTTTTGGGAGCACGAGAAGATACACCTCTTGAGGATCATAAGATAGGTTTCACCATAGAACTCAATAGTGAGGCTTACTTTGGGGAGGGTACCAAGCCTTTCAGTCACAAAATTATTGAAAATATAAATAGGTCTTCTAGTGAAAACCACCCTGTGGCGCTATTAGACTCGAAAAAAGTAAAAATAAAGGACGTATCCAAGGGTGAAAACCTCTCTGAGGCGCCCAAGGATGGAAGGCTTGACACACTTCCCTTAGTAGTATTTCATGAAAAATAATCTATGTTGGTGGAGAAGACAATACCAGCTAATCTGGGTACAGAAGAAAAACCAAAGACAATTCATCTAGCAAAATCATTAACACATGAAGAGAGAATAGAGCATATAAAGTTTTACAAGGAAAGACAAGTCAAATTTGTGTGGTCCTATGCAAATATGCCAAGAATTGATCCAGATCTAGTCATGCATCACTTGTCTTTGCCATCGGGGGCAAAACCTATTAAACAAAAGTTGAGAAAAATCCACCCACATATTGCTCTGTTGGTAAATACTGAATTACAAAAGTTTTTCGATGTGGGATTTATAAGACGTGTTGACTATGCTGATCGGATTTCAAATTTAGTACTAGTTTTAAAACCTGATGGAGGCATCTGAATTTGCATGGATTTTAGATATTTAAATAAAGCTTGTCCCAAGGATGAAATCCCCCTTCCAAACATTGACATGATAGTGGATTTGACAGTAGGACATGAAATGTTATCCCTCATGGAAAGTTTTTCAGGCTATAATCAAATTAAAATAGCTCATGAAGATCAAATTTAGACAACACTCACTTCTCCTTGGGGAACCTTCTATTGGAATGTCATGCCCTTTGGCTTGAAGAACGCCAGAGCTACCTACCAAAGTGTAATGACCACTATCTTTTATGACATGATGCATACATATCTAGAAGACTATGTAGATGATTTTTTGGGAAAATATTAGATGAGAGTTGGACATCTAGAGATCATGGATAAAATCTTCACAAGATTAGAAAAATACAAGGTCCAATAAAATCCCAAGAAATGTTCCTTTGGAGTAACCTATGGGAAACTCCTTAGATACATTGTCTCATCTAAGGGAATTGAAGTTGCTCCTACAAAAATAAAGGCTATACTTGAAATTCCTCCACCTAAGAATATCAGAAAGTTGAGATCATTACAATGAAAACTTCAATCTATTCACCACTTTATATCACAACTCGCAGATAAATGTCAACCCTTTCAACATCTATTACACAAGAATGTTCCATTTAGATGTGATGACAAGTGTGAAAAGCTTTTCAGAAAATAAAAGAGTATCTAATGACGTCACGAGTATTAGTACCTCCCACAAATGACAAGCCTTTACTTTTGTATATATCCACAACCACCACAACACTAGGGGCACTTTTGGCACAACATGATTCTAAAGGAAAGGAATGTGCAATCTATTACATTAGTCGCACTCTGGTGGGATATGAGCTCAATTACAGTCCTATTGAAAGAGCATGCCTTGCCTTAGTTTTTGCATCATAGAATTTTTGATATTACATGCTTACGCACCAAACTAAGCTCATTGCAAAAATTGATCCTCTTAAGTACCTCTTGAGCAAAGCAGCACTCATGGGTTGATTAGCTAAATTTGTGATGATTCTCAGTGAGTTTGATATTGAGTATGTAGAAAGAAAATCAATCAAAGGACAAGCTATAGAAAATCAACTCGTTGATGCTCCTATGATAGATAATCATCCTCTTATTACCAAATTTCCTGATGAATCGATCTTCAACATGGAATTTACACATTTGTGGACTTTATATTTTGATGGCTCCTTCACACAATGTGGTTTAGGTGTTGGAATTCTCTTTGTCACTTCATAAGGGGATTGTATACCTAAAGCTTAAAAGATACAGTTTCCATGTACCAACAATATTGTAGAATATGAGGCCTTACTTTCTGGGCTCTATATGGTTGTGCAATGGAAAATCCTAGAGTTGTGTGTTCTTGGTGACTCTCAGTTAGTGATCAAACAAGTTAATGATGACTACAAAACAAAAGATGTAAAATAAATGTCATACAAAAGAATGGTGGATGACTTTAAGGCCTATTTCACATCAATTTCCTATGAGAAAATTCCTTGAGATAGCAACCGAGATGCTAATGCAATGACAACAATTGGTTGACTTGTGGAAATGCCAAGAAATGCTGCCTACTGTGAGTTCTTGGTAGAGCCTCTTTTGGAACCTGCTTACAATATACCACAATCTGAAATGATCTTCCTTATTGTTGGTCCTAATTCTCAATGGTATGGTGATATTTATACCTATCTCCAAGATCACACCTTGCCATTGGATCTATCCAATAAATCACGTAAAACCTTTATCCATCAAGTTTCCCGCTATGTAATCTTAGCGAATACCCTTTACCGTTGAGGTCTCGATGGTACTTTACTTAGATGTCTTGAGCATGATGAGAGAAAAATTGCTTTACGAGAAGTAGATGAAGGTATATATGGGGCACATTCTAATGGTCCTACCTTAGCCAAGAAAATCTTGCATATGGGTTATTATTGGCCTACAATGGAAACAAATGCTTATCATTTTGCTAAAAAATGCAAGCAGTGCCAAAAACATGCAGACTTGATAATGCTCCAGCATAGGAATTACAGTCTCTTGCTACACCCTGGCCCTTTTATGAATGGGGACTCGATCTCATGGGAAAGATCCATCCACCTTCATCCAATGGTCATAAGTTCATTTGCGTTGCCACAAAATATTTCATGAAATGGATTGAAGTCATTCCTCTCACTCATATCACTAGAAAACAAATAGCCACTTTCATATTGAACTACATCATATGTTGTTAGGGTGTTCCTTTATCCATCATCATGGATAATGGATGTCCATTCAAAAGTCAAGATGTCTGTGAACACTATGAGAAATTCCATATACACCATCATTTCTCCACACCTTACTATCCTCAAGGTGATGGCCAGGCTAAGGCCTCTAACAAAACCATTCTTAAAATTCTTAAAAATACGGTCAATGAAGCTGGTCAAGATTGGCATATTCAACTAAATCTTGCCTTGTGGGCTTATCACACGAGTATCCACACTCCTATAAGTGCTATCCCCTATGCCCTTATCTATGGATCTGATGCCATCTTTCCCATCAAGGTCTATTTACCCTCTTTGCATGTCTAGTTGCGCAATCACATTAGTGATGAAGAATACCAAGTTTCCCTTTTGTAGGAATTGGAGCTATTAGATGACCGAATACAAACTGATTTTAACCATCTTAGAGCATATCAACAACAAATGAGTCAAAGTTATAATGAGAAAGTGAAACCACACACATTTTAGGTTGGAGATCTTGTCCTTCGTGAAAATCCTTGCAATCAACAAGATAGAGAAAAGAAGGGTAAATTTGAGCCTAACTAGTTGGGTCCATATGTTATCACTATTGTGTATGGATTTGGGGCATACCAGTTATCTACTCCAGAAGGTGAATTGCTTAACAATCCCATCAATAGTATGCACATTCGCAAGTTTTATACTTGAGTACTTTAGAGGGTACACTCTTTTAAGGTCTTGGAAAAAATTGAAAAAATTGGAAAAAAGTCATAGAAAAAATACAAAAAAATGGAAAAAAGTCTTGGAAAAAATACAAAAAAATGGGAAAAAGTCCTGAAAAAATACAAAAAAATGGAAAAATGGAAAAAAGAAAAGAAAAGGTAAAGATAAATCAATTCATTCAATGGTGAAAACCACTTTGGTTGTGCCTTGAGCAAGTACCATGGTGAAAATCAAGAAATCGACACCATGTGTAGAGGCTTTGCTCCTTCTTCCTTTGGAGCTCTACTTGATTTTTTCATCCCATTTCTCATTCACCCTCTACTTCATAATAACCTTTTCAAACTCACCATGGCTTGTGAATTGTTTGAAAATCCCCTCACTTGCTCACTTTGTCATGTGTACTGTTAGAACCCTAATTTTCACTCAGAAACTCTAAGGTTTCCCCATTTGAATCTAATATTTTTCATAAAAAACCCTAAGGTATTTTTCCATTTATGCCCTCCATTTTCCAAGCTTTTCATAAAAAGTTTCATTTCATTTCCAACCCAAATTGCTAAAACATCTTATTTTTATACCGCTACCTTATACCCTTTGAATTTTCCATCTTTTTGTTTCCTACCACTTCACCGCAGCTAGCTATCAAATGGTCTGTGGTAGTGCGGTGGAGGGTAAGCTTGGCAGTCATCAAGAATTCACTGCTACACCATGGAAAGTCATAACACAGACCACGGTGGTGCAGTAATAGTCAGTGGAGTAGAAAAAAGAAACTTATCATTGCACTGCGGTGACGTGGTGAATGGTGAGGAAGTGACGAGGAAGTGGTCAATGAAGTGGCTACCATGATACCACATGAGGTTATAATACAGATCATGGTAACGCGGTAGATGGTGAGGGAAGCAGCTAAAAGTCAGACCATGGTACCGCTGGTGGGTGAAGCGAAGATCGTGGTAGTGTGGTGGCCGAAGATAGCAATGCAAGGTAGCAGTCAGTGAGGCGTTACTACCACATCGTACCCGATAAGGTTGGTAGCCGTAATAGAGCAATGGAATGAGGAAATCATGGAGAAGCCAATTACCATGCAACTGCTAGAGGTAGAGACAAGGGTTGTGGTTGAGTGGTAAGGCAAAGTGGTAGTCGGTCAAAATTCAGGCACCGTGGAACCACAGGGTGCAAACAATATGGCAACGGTGAAGTGGTAAGCGAGAGAAAGCCATGGGGAAATAAAATTAAAGGAGTGGATAGAGTGAAATGAAGGTGGGAAATGTATTAAGGAAAAAATCAAAGTAGAGCTATAAGGTAGAAATATTTAATTTTGCCAATAAGGAAATTAAATTAATATTTTGTTAAGAAATGTATTTGGCCATAATCAGAATATCAAGCGGTTACATAGAAAAATGAAGGGTCATGACCCTTGGTATGTAATGTACAAATACTCAAAAAAAATTAGTTAAGGAGGAGATGGGAGTAGTTAGGTAGTAGGAATAAGATTTTTTCAGATTGGGAATGTAAATAATGATAGTATCTTTCTTGAAGCAGAATCAATGGAGAAAATATTTGAAACTGGTGAATTTCTCTTGGTGTTCAGTTGTTGTGATGAAATAATTCAAATTCTTTATTTTTGGTTGTCTCCAAATTGAGATCTTTCTGTCATTTAAATAAGCATATCAAGTATATCTCTAATTTATCAAAGTGCACTCTCATTTTGTGTGATTTAATTAGTTGGTGTCTAGAAGTCAGAATTAAATTTTTCTAATAAATCAAATTGATTTAAGGATTTCTTTTGGATAGTTAAAGTAGAACTAGGTGAAGAAACATTCTAGCGCAATTTATGCAAGTCGTAAATTTAGTAAAGTTTTATGCCAGTCATAGGATTTCCAAAGTGCATAACAACTAGAGTTAAGCCAAAGAGAGAAACACATATCATTTTTTATTTCTAACTCCATTTCCCATGTGGATAGAAGTCACTAGTCTATCACAACCTAGAGATAAAATTCATAAAAAAATTACATTTTCAAAAACCTTTCATTTGTACAGTAGGAGTAGGATTAATTGTAGGCTTTTATCTATCCACTTCCATTTGCCATTGTGGATAGATTGTTCAAATAGGAAACACATTCAAAATCTGCATTATTCATATAGGCACACCCACCTAGGTCTTGCAGAACCTAAAGAGCAGAAGGTACAGTTGCATCAATTGGCCTTGTACATTGGCCAAAAGTGTTATGAGAGCTTGGAAAACTCTTCTGGTTAAACGCTGCACTTTTGAGACCCAACAGTTTGGTGACTCCACTAGGGACAAAAACATCAAAAAAAAATTCAGCCTTTCCATATAGAGTCATACAGTTTTAAAATTGGTCTTCAATCAAAGAATCACACTTGTGTAGTTTGCATCTCCCCATCCGAGTCACACACACAACAGTTTGGCGACTCAAGAAAACTCAGTAAAATTTTCCAGTCTATCCATTTATTGAGTCAACAAAGTTTTGCATTTTTTTTTGGAGATTCCGCTAGGGCAAACCAAAGCAAGTATCAAAATCCTTTTCCATTTTCCTACTTTTGGGAAAAGTAGGTGGCAACTCTATTTCAATTTTGATAAATAATGCATGAGTGTTATGGAACAGTCGCATTTTGTCAAGATGTTAGAAGAAGAGAGAAGACAACAATCAATAAGAGAGTTGAAGGAATTGAGACAACAAAGGCTACAATTAGAGCAGCAGATGCCACGAGTGAACCAACAATTGTGGCATTTGGGAGTCAAAGGTGCTCCAAATACATCACCAAATAGGTCATCATACAGTGAGAATAAAGACACAAATTCTAGTAGATCTTGGACACCACATGATGCGATTGAGAAATTTGGTAATAAAGGTAATGTACTCTATTCACAACAAAACACTTTTGATGAGTATATTCAAATTCAAGAGAGAAGTAAAAATCTTGTGGATGCCTTTTCTGACATAAGGTGATATAAGGGAGAATCTGTAAGTTCTTTATAGAATAGGATGATAGACATTTGTATGCAATTACCTCCTCATCATAGGCCTACAAGACCCACATTTTTTGCACAATTTCTAAGAGCATCAGAGCCTGAATGAGTTTATTGGTCAGAGTCATTAAAACAACAAGCCTTTGATGTAGTGAATAAATTTATTGATTCCATGCTTGGGACAAGGTACATGGATACTGACAATAATAAATCTAATAGTGATATCATGGATGCTCAAACAATGCAGCAAACAAAGGAAGCATGTGTTACTAGGATTTCTAATGACAATTTCTTAGATTTGGAAGATGATTGCAATATTGATGATATTGGTGGGGACACATCATCTGGGCAGTACATTAGCAATGTTTCAAAAGTTGAATTAGAAGAAGGTACCATGCCATCCAACAAGGAAGATATGGATAGTTTCTCCTGCATGACAGATTATGGTTCAAATTGTGAAGAAGAACTTGTGGATGTTTATCTACAACAGGGTGATTGTTGCAGTTCTTTTCGAAATCAAGAAGAAGAAGAAATGGTAGAAGATATGGAAGCAGAGACCTGTTCACTCAGCAATGAGCAAGTTTCAGATTTGTTGACTCTTGAATACTAGAAGTATGCACATAAAGATGATTCTAGAGTTCTGGCTCCAACTTATATTTTCTTTGACAGTGAAGGTACTATGTGTAATAATTCAAATGACTCCATGAGCATTTCTCAGACTAATGAAGATATCTTTGAAGATGATCAAGAATCCATGTTTGTCCAAGAAGAGGTAGGTGACTTGAATAATTTTTCCTTGCAAAAGAAAGATATTGGTTTGCATGTTATTGATGATGAGTGTCCCAAAATTTGTTGATTCAGGTATGTATGAAGATGACTATATGGATCAAAAGTGTGTGTCAATGCCAATTGGTGATAGAAAAGAAATGGAAAGTAGTTTTGATTTGATTGTTTCAGAAGATGTTCATGAGATAGAATTTTCTAGTTGCCATGAGAAGTATTTAGATTTTCAGGTCCCAGTACTACTGCCAGATGATTCAGTAATGTGTGATAATGAGCAAGATTATTATTTTTTTGTACTTGGATACACTTTGTATGTTGAAGGTGATAAAGGCTTGTCATATGATAATAAGAATTAAGAGATGCAGAGTGGTGAAATGAATATGAATCAGATTGAATACAATGATTTCTTGAAGGTTTTTGATAATATATGTAACAAGGCAGATGGAATGGACAGTTTCAAAATAAACCTAATGAGCTCTAATCAGAACAAAGTCTATGACAAAGGAAAGTGCGGGTTTTTCTTTTTGGGTGGTCTGGGGCCATCCCTTATGGTTTAAATTTTAAACCATAGCAGACATAGAGGATTAAGGATTTCCAGTGCATGGACAATCCCTAACAAACCTCTTTAAATATTATTTTGCATGCACAGTAGTTTTAGAAATATTTGGAGGGTCTAGGTTTGCCAATACATGGACATTCTTAGGAGTTCCCTTTCTGAAAGCATTGCTTTCTTTCCATGTACAGTAGTCTAGGGTTTCTCCATTTGTCACCTTCCATTTTCCATCTCTTTCATCTGTTCATTCCCTCCATCTGCCATTACCTTCATTTTCATGTCCATTCATGTCTTGGTCTACTCTCCCAATTGAATTCTAGATTCTTGTAGTGATTTTGAAAAAAACCACTCATCCCCAATAGGAGCCACTGTTAGAACCCTAATTTTCACTCAAAAACCCTAAGGTTTCCCCATTTGAATGTAATATTTTTCATAAAAACCCTAAGGTTTTTTTCCATGTATGCCCTCCATTTTCCTACCTTTTCATAAAAAAATTCATTTCATTTCCCACCCAAATTGCTAAAACATCTTATTTTTATATTGCTACCTTATACCCTTTGAATTTTCCATCTTTTTGTTTCCTACCGCTTCACCGTTGCTAGCTATCAAATGGTCCATGGTAGTGCGGTGGAGGGTAAGCCTGGCAGTCATCAAGCATCCACCGCTACACCATAGACAGTCATCAGATAGACAGTGGCAACACGGTAACAGTCAATGGAGCAAGAAAAAGAAAATTACCCCTGCACCGCGGGTGGTCAACGCATAACTCGCGGTGGTGCGGTGAATGGTGAGGAAGCAACGAGGCAGTGGTCAATGAAGTGGCTACCATGATACTGCACGAGGTTAGAATGCAGACTACGGTAACACGATAGATGGTGAGGGAAGCGGCTAACAGTCAGACTGCGGTACTGCTGGTGGGTGAAGTGAAGACCGCAGTAGTGTGGTGGCCGAAGATAGCAATGCAAGGTAGTGGTCAATGAGGCGTTACTGCCATACTGCACCCGATAAGGATGGTAGCCGCGATAGAGTGGTGGGGTGAGGAAAGCATGGAGAAGCTGATTACCGTGCAACCATCGGAGGTAGAGACGAGGGTTGCGGTTGAGCAGTAAGGCGAAGTGGCAGACGGTCAAAATTCAGGCACCACGAAACCACAGGGTGCACACAATATGGCAGCGGTGAAGCGGTAAGTGAGAGAAAGCCACAGGAAAATAAAATTAAAGGAGCGGATAGAGTGAAATGAAGGCGGGAAAAGCATTAAGGAAAAAATCAAAGCAGAGCTATAATGTAAAAATATTTAATTTTTCCGATAAGGAAATTAAATTAAATATTTTGTTAAGAAATGTAAACGGCCATAATCAAAATATCAAGCAGTTGCACAGTAAAATGAAGGGTCACAACCCCTGGTATGTAATGTACAAATACTCGAAAAAAATCAGTTAAGGAGCATACTAGATTAGTTAGTAGTAGGAATAAGATTTTTTCAGATTGGGAATGTAAATAATGACAATATCTTTCTTAAAGCAAAATCAATGGAGAAAATATTTTAAACTGGTGAATTTCTTTTGGTGTTTAGTTGTTGTGATGAAATAATTCAAATTCTTTATTTTTGGTTGTCTCCAGCTTGAGATCTTTTTGCCATTTAAATCAGTATATCAAGTATATCTCTGATTTATCAAAGTGCACTCTCATTTTGTGTGATTTAATTAGTTGGTGTTTGCAGGTCAAAATTAAAGATTTCTAATAAATCACAGTGATTTAAGGATTTTTTTTGGATAGTTAAATTAGAACCAGGTGAAGAAACATTCTAGCACAATTTATGCAAGTCATAAATTTAGTAAAGTTTTATGCCAGTCATAGGATTTTCAAAGTGCCTAACAACTAGAGTTAAGCCAAATAGAGAAACACATATCATTTTTATTTCTGACTCCATTTCCCATGTGGATAGAAGGCACTAGTCTATCACAGCCCAAAGATAAAATTCATAAACAATAAGATTTTCAAAATCCTTTCATTTGTACAATAGGAGTAGGATTAATTATAGTGTTTTATTTGTCCACTTCCATTTGCCATTGTGGATAGATTGTTCAAACAGGAAATACATTCAAAATCTACATTATTCATATAGGTACACCCACCTAGGTCCTACAGAACCTAAAGAGAAGAAGGTACAATTGCATCAATTGGTCTTATACATTGGCCAAAAGTGTTGTGAGAGCTTGGCAACCTCTTATGGTTCAAACCTGCATTTTTGAGAACCAACACATACTAGATTGGTCCTATTCCTCACTAGGGCATTTCCTCAACCTTAGCCATGGGTTAGGATATTGGGCATCTCATGCTCAGAGAAATTACCCTCTTTGTATGTCTGCTCTCTTGAGATCCATCTCTTTCCATTGTAAAATGTCCTAAAAAAATCCATAAAAATCATTAAGTGTCCTGAAAAATCCATAAAAATCATAAAGTGTCCTAAAACAATCCATAAAAAATCATAAAGTGTCTTGAAAAAATCCATAAAAATCATAAAATGTCTTGAAAAAATCCATAAAAATCATAAAATGTCCTGAAAAAATCCATAAAAATCATAAAGTGTCTTGAAAAAATCCAAAAAAACCAGCAAATATTCCAAAAATTCAAAAAACATCAAATATTCCAAAAAATCCAAAAAAAATTCAAATACTCCAAAAATCCAAAAGAATCAAATAACTTCAAAAATCCCTCAAAAATGACACTTTCAGATCACCACATAGCTTTGAACTTTAGCAAAATCAAAACACACCACAACTGACAATCAAAAAAACATACCTACCAATCCATCCTGCAAATCCAACCAAACACACACAACCATGCCAAGAATCAGTTATATATCAAAGAATGATGCATGTTTGTTTGTTTATCTTTGATTGTTTTATGATTTTATCTTTGGTGGCATGTCTTTTAGCTTCTCGAGGATGTTTGGGACTAGAGAGGCGATGATGGGGCATGTTCACTTGTTTGCTGCATATGGATTGTTTCTTATTCATAGGATGACTCGTCTTAATACATGGTTATCTAAAACCATTGATGACCTATGAGTCTAGTATGGATGATTACATTCCTTGTTTGATAGTGCCTTCCAAGCAATAAATATTTAGGTCATCTAGGGTCCTTATACCTAGATGCTTATACTTCATTACTAAATAAAAATGCAAACAATATTCAGGTCGTCTCGATGTTCATGTTATCTAGATGCTTATACTAATTTGTGACATAATAAGCTCGATGATGATAAAAGCACTTAAAAGGCACAAGAGGCTTCATCACCTTCATTTTCTCCCATCTCGCATCTTTCTTGTCGCAGAGAAAGCAATCAAATTGCATCTCAAAATCTCATTTCCCCTTAATCAATCAATCAATCATTCTATCAACTTGTCTTGCGCTCGCATCAATCCCAATCAGCTTCATTAGCTCATCAACCCGACTAGACTGATCATTTCCATCAATTGTTTAGTTATGCCTATCAATTGTGCATTTCCATCAAATGTACATCACCGCTTCATCACTTGCGCAATATCAAGTATCTAATCATTTTCTTGACATCTATCGAGAGATTAATCTTATTACAATCTATTCAATCAATCTCTCGAGGGGGAATATCATTCTTATCATAATCCTTACCAAGATGTCTCTAGGGCATGTATTAGTTGATCAATATTTTCTTTGAAACAACGTGACAAGCCGCATTGTCTCAAAGAGGGGCAAAATGTAGACACTCAAATTTATCCTCGCAATCATCACATTATTCGTCTATTCATTAAAATGATCAATTCATTCAATACTTTCTTCTATTCATTCATTTCATCAAATCATTAAAACATCTCATTATTGTTTGCATCCGTTGCATTATCATTTTGCACTATCATTCATTATCATAATAATTCATTATCATTATCACATCACTTGCATATATCATCCACCTCATATTGTATTTCGTTAAATCATCACATCATTAAAATATTATCACCACATGATCATTCATAATACATAATAAATAATAATCATTCATAAAACTTTTCATAATCATTCATAAATTAAATAATTTCATTTCGACAAATTATCATTCTTACATAAATCATTCTCGTAAAAAATTAAAATAATTCGTAATAAATCATTAATAAATCATTTTCATCCACGTTAAAATATATGCATTTAATCATTTTATTCAATCCTTCACCATTCATTTAATCTATCTTCTTTATCATTTCCACTCATATGCATTTCATTTCACTACAACATGTGGGATTTTAAAAATTCATTATTGCAATATCCGTTTATCCCACATTTCTCATTCTCAACCTCTCTGTCATCAAAGATGCCTATTTAAACATGACTCTCTTCTCATTTTGACCCCTGCACGAATCTTGCACATACACATATCTTCACAGCTTTGCTTAATCCATTCACTAACAGCCTCTTGATGCACCCATGCTTGCAAAAATCTGTGAGAAAAAGTGCATAATAAGACTTTGGTGATAGGGAAGCAATGGAGATTAGTTTTACTTAAAAGAATTTTGTTAAGTTTGTTAGCTTATAATAGTTTAAGATTCTGGTTTGTTTGCTTTTAAATTTGAAACTGCTCCATTGTTGAGGTCCAAAAATGATGGTTCTCCTCCATAGAACCATTCATTTTTGAGAGCTTACAATATGTTCTTGATGTAATTGATTAGACATATATACATAGAACGTATATATGTGTATACATATGCATTTTGATGATAAACCCATGTGGGTGATCCCACAATACTAGTTTATAATTCTTGGCCAAACTGGACATTGAACTGATATTTTCTAACTAAATCTTCAGTTTTGGGCACCTATAGTAGCTAAATCGAGAGGAATTTGAAGATGATACAAACTAGTGATTTGTGAAATTTTGTCTTTAGATTCTAAATATATTTTTTTCAAAAATTTTGGAATCAGATTGCACTTCTTTTTCCATCTCCTTCGAAAACTAGTTTTTTCAGTAAACACCATTTTTAACGAGTGATGCTCACCGTATACAACATAAAAAAATTCCATGAAGGATTAAATTCTAATTTTTTCAAATTTAGATTTGTAACTATGATATCTAGTGCTTTCATTTGGTTTCATAATGTTTTATTGAATGTTTTTTCTTTAATCAAGTTTCAAAGTTAGACCAATTACAATTCAGATATAGGCGAACCATATACAACATAACTTTTTTTGTATTTATCGAAATTCATTTTTTTTTGTTGAATCAAGGGTGCACTAATACTTTTCAATTTTTTTTTTATAATCTACTATTTTTCCACATGTACAAAAAAAAGAACTTGATTTTCAGTGAATAACCTATGTTTATTTAAACTAAAAAAACAAATACATAATAAAACCAAAACATATTAAAATTATATTCGTTGGATAGCTCATTCTGATGACTACCATTATCCAGTTGGGTCTGTGAAGTCTCCTCCATTTTCATCCTCATCTCAAGCTTCGAAGGGAAAAAATTTGGAAAAATTTGGTGCTATAGGGGGAGAAGGGGGAAAAAGGTGTGTTTGATCGAACCACTATTCGCTCAGATCCCCCTAAACCTGTTCGATCGAATAGGGGTTCAAGTGAACCCTGGTTTGATAGAACCCCTTCAAAATATTGTTAAAAAAACCTTGGGCGAGTTGGTTCAAGCAGACTCTTGGCCGATGAATCCATTTTGATTTCAATTTTTTTTTCCATATGCATATTATGTTTGCAATAGTGTTATTTTATAATATATAATATTAATAATATACTTTTTAATCTCTATAATATATTTATATAATAGTTATTAATAATATATAAATCATATATATTATTAATAATTATAAATAATATACCATAAACGTTTATATTATAATATCAATATACTTTTGAATTAAATACATTAAAAATTATATTGTGTAAATAAATATAAAATTATAAATAAACAAAATTTAAAATAAAAATAATAATATATTATAATTTATAAAAAGAAAATATTTAGTTTAAATATAAAATGCTTAGTTTAAATATAATATTTCTCAAATATTATTTTCCCTCATCAATAATCAGGTAGTGATTGTTCTTCGTATAATTAAAATATGCAATTGATTGAGAAAGGTCATCAACAAACAAGACTTTGGCATAGGAATCGTAAATATCATTTTAGAGTTTTCTGATTACCAATTAATGAATGGTGTGTTGTGAACAATGGGGATGAGAAAAATCTGGCAAGTGAAATATTAGGATATGGAGAGAGAGCAAAGACATAGACAAACAAAGAGAATTAGAGATAGGTAAATATATATGGTGAGAGGGAGATTGAAATAGGGGAGATAGAGAAAGGGAGAAAGAAGTAGGGGGAGATAGAGATATATGGGAAGAGAGAAAGAGATAGAGTGATATATGGGAAGATAAAGGGAGAGAGAGGTAGAGATAGATAGATAGATAGGGGGATCTAGGATGGGAGTGATGGAGGGAGATATGGGGAGAGATAGAGAGAGGGGGAGAGAAAGGGAGAGAAATAGGTAGAGGAGAGGTAGCGAAGATTGGGAGAGAGGGAGAGAGATAGGTCGAATAGGAAGAGAGAGAAGAGGGGGAGAGAGGCGGAGAGAGGGAAAGAGATAGGTAGAAGAGGGAGAGAAAGAAGAGGGGGGAGGGAGGGAGAGTGATATGTAGAGAGGGAGAGAGAGAAGAAGATGGGGGAGAGAGGGAGAGATAGCTCAATATATATAGAGGGAGATGGAGAGACATAGAAAGGGAGGGAGAGTTAGATGGGTAAGGAGATAGAGATAGATAGGAAGATAGATATAGATATAGAGATGGAGAAGGAGAAGGAGTGGGATAGTGAGAGGAGAGGAGAGGGAGAGATAAAGAGAGAGAGGAGAGAATGATATATAGTGACGTGAGAGATAAATATATAGAGAGGGATAGAGATTGATTGAAATAAAACCTTTGAATCAAGAAGATAATTAGGCTCCATTACCAATAGGATCATGTTATGTTTGCAATAAGGAGAGAAATAGAGGGTAGATGGTTAAGGGTAGAGGGTTTAAGGGTTTAGGTTTTAAGGGTTAATGGTTTAGGGTAGAGGGTAGAGGGTAGAGGAGAGAGGGTTTTAGGGTTTAAGGGTAGATGGTAGAGTTTTTAAGGGTTAAGGGTAGAGGGTTAAGGAAGAGGGTTAAGGATAGAGGGGAGAGAGATAAGAGTGAGTGAGAGAGAGACTCAAGAGAGGGAGAGGGGGTATGAGGAAGAGACTTGGGATAGAGGGATAGGGAGGGAGTGGGAGAGAGATAGAGGGTTTTAAGAGGGTAGAGGGTTTAAGGGTTTAGGGTTTAAGGGTTAAGTTTAGGGTAGAGGGTGAAGGGTTTAAGGGTGTAATGGTAGAGGGTGGAGATAAAGGTTTTAGGGTTTAAGGGTTTAAGGGTTAAGTAGAGGTTTAAGGGTTTAAGAGTTAAGGTAGAGGAGTTAATGAGAGAGGAGAGATGGGAGACTTGAGATAGGAGAGGAGATGAGAGAGAGAGAGAGGGAGTGGGAGAGACATAGAGGGTATAGGGTTAAGAGTAGAGGGTAGAGGATTTAAGGTTTTATGGTTTAAGGGTTAAGGGTTTAGGGTAGAGGGTATAGGGTTTAAGGGTGTAAGGGTAGAGGGTAGAAGATAGAGGATAGCGGGCTTTAGGTTTTAAAGGTTTAAGGGTTAAGGGTAGAGGGTAGAGGGTTTAAGCTTTAAGGGTAGATGGTAGAGGGTTAATGGTAGAGGGGAGAGAGATAGGAGTGAGTGAGAGAGAGAGAGACTTGAGAGAGGGATAGGGGGTAGGAGGGATAGAATTGAGAGGGAGTGGGAGAGAGATAAAGGGTAGAGGGTTTAGGGTTAATGGTAGAGGGGAGAGAGATAGAGGGAGTGAGTGAGTGAGAGAGACTTGAGAGAGGGAGAGGGTGTAGGAGAGATACTTGAGAGAGAGAAAGGGAGGGAGTTGGAGAGAGATAAACTGCAGAGTGTTAAGGTTAGAGGGTAGAAGGTTTAAGGGTTTAGGGTTGAGGGTATAGGTTGGAGGGATTAGGGTTGAGGTTCTAATGTATAGGGTAGATGGTAGAGGGTAGAGGTTTAAGGGTTGAGGGTTGAGAGTTTAAGTTGAGGGTAGAGGGATTAGGGTTGAGGGTAGAGGGTACTAGGTTGAGGGTAGAGGGTTTAAGGGTAGATTGTTCAGGGTTTAGGGTTAAGGGTAGAAGGCAGAGGATTGAAGGGTTTAGGGTAGAGGAGAGAGAGAGAGAGAGAGAGAGAGAGAGAGAGAGAGAGAGGGGAAGGTTTAAGGGGTTAAGGGTTAAGGGTTTAGGGTTAAGGGTAGAGGGGGGAGAGATAGAGGGAGTGAGTGAGAGAGAGAGACCTGAGAAAGGGAGAGGGTGTAGGAGGGAGAGACTTGAGAGAGAGAGGGAGGGAGTGGGGGAGAGATAGAGGGTAGAGCGTTAAGAGTAGAGAGTAGAGGGTTTAAGGGTTTATGGTTTAAAGATTAAGGGTTAAGGGTACAGGGTAGAGGGGAGCTTGAGATAGGAGTGAGTGAGTGAGTGAGAGAGAGAGAGACATGAGAGAGGGAGAGGGGGTAGGAGGGAGAGACTCAAGAGAGAGAGAGGGAGTGAGAGAAAGATAGAGGGTAGAGGGTTAATCTTAGAGGGTCGAAGGTTTAAGGGTTTAGGGTTGAGGGTAGAGGTTATTGGGTTGAGGGTAGAGGGTAGAGGGTTAAAGGGTAGATGGTTAAGGGTTTAGGGTTTAGGGTTTAGGGTTAAGGGTAGAGGGTAGAGGGTTTAAGAGTTTAGGGTAGAGGGGAGAGAGATAGAGAGGGAGGGAGTGGGAGAGAGATAGAGGGTATTTCTTATATTATCCATGTATCTCTTATATTTCTCTCTCATGATCTCTTTCTTTGTCTATTCCTTTCTCTTTCAATCTCTATCTCCATCTCTCTCTCTCTCGATATCTATCTATCTTAATTTTTCTCCTTCTCTCATTCTCTATCTTTTGAGTTTTTCTCTCTTTATTAGCCGATAGGCTACATATATTGGGAGATTTGAGGCTAAAATAAGTCTGATGCCTACAAACCACTATTGAGTCATTGGAAAATAAGTTTCAACTGCCATTTAATGGTAAACCAACTGCATTTCAATGCTAAAATCCTTTAAACATTAACTAAAAGCCTCCAAAATCTCACTTTTCATATAGAAGTCATATAATATTGATTTGGAAACTAGATGGGAACATTCTATTTCCATTTGTAGTATTTTTTGTCAATTTGATGACAACTTTCTGTTTTTTATTTGCATTAATTTATGTTTTAAATCTATGTGCAAATATTTTATAATTATATATTAATACTTAATTTCTTTAAAGAAAAAATCTAGATATGTCTAAATTTATTTCATTCCATTATTTAACAGTTATTATTAATTGTTTAATTACACCACATGCAACTAGAATTTGCAGCACATCCAAAACACATACTCTATAACATATTAACATACATTAGCAAACTAAATGTATGAAGATGTAGGACAATAGTAATTATTAGGTGACTATATTGATATACCTTGTTATTAGGTTGATAGTTAACATAATGAATCTCATATTGAACAACTTTCACTTGTTTTAGATATATCCCTTGCACTACAACAAAACTTATATGGTAAACATGAACCCGAGGTAAGACATGTGACCGTGTACAACATTTTTGTACTCAAGGTTTGTACAATATATATTTAATATTTTTAATGTAATGTACACATGTACACAATGTATATATATAATTTTAAATCCAAACTCACTTGTGGGAAATAAAATTCCATCGCTTGTTTGAAGTTTTGTTAGCTTATTGCTCTCTTCTATGTAATGCAATAAATAATAGCTAACACCACCTATATTTTTAGGCTCTGCCATGACTACAAAACATCTCTTGCACACCAAATTTACAAAAAAAAAATCTAAAAAAATTAGAATTGTCTCTAGACTTTAAAGATCATTAAATTTATATAATATTTAAATTATTGAAAACTTACACATGTACCTTTTTTAACCAATCTTCAAATATGGTCATAATCATTTGAAATTAAAGGAATGTCTTGAAATATTTCATCCTCATTTTCGTCGTATGTGTCTGAAACAAATAGTGGCACCATATCCCATTTACTAACATATCCAAGTTCCTAGTTCTTGCATGCATTCGAGTTTCCCCCAATGCACTCAGTGCAAAAGCAAGAGTAATCCCTCGTGTATAATGTCTGGGTGAAGCCACAATAGTGGTTTACAATTCAAGTGAGGAAGGAAAACTCAAAAACAACGACCCCAAGGCAAAAAATGTGATTTTGAGGGTTTGTACGAACCTACTAGTTTGAGCGAACCCATAAGGGGTTCACTCGAACCAGGGTTCGAGCTAACCCATTTTGATATTGCTCACCAAAAAACCAAAAAAAATACATTAGGGAGGGTGGTTCGCTCAAACCAAGGTTCGAGTGAACCCTTAAGGGTTTGTATGAACCCTCCTTATCCCTCATACTCCCCATGAAACACAAAAAAAGTCTATTTTTTTTCACTTCGGAGCTCGGTTTGAACATGAAAATGGCGGAGACTTCACAAACTCAACTAAAATCAGGTAGTCCTCAAAACGAGCTATCCAAAGAATATAATTTTAATATTTTTTGGTTTTATTATGTATTTGTCTTTTTAGTTTTATTAAACATAGGTTTTTCATTGAAAATGAAGGTCTTTGTTCTGTACATGTGGAAAAATAGCAGATTATCAAAAAAAAAATTGAACAATATGAGTGCACTAGATATTGAAGTCCTTGATCCAACAAAAAAAACATATTGAATTTCGATATATTCAAAAAAATTTACACGTTATACGATCATGCTATGTCTGAATTATAATTGGTTTGACTTCGAAACTTCATTAAAGAAAAAATATTCAATAAAAAACTATCTAACCAAGCATAAAGGAATGATGAATGAACAAAATGAAATGTCACAACTCACCAAACCTTATTGAAACCTTGGAGTTCAAATCTGAAATTTAGCATGGAATGGCCTCAATGAGTGTAGATCTTGATCATGAATTTGACATAAGATAATGGGTTTGAACACTTGAACTTGATCACTAATGCTACATCATCACATTAGCTCAACAACATGCATGACTTTGGCATGATGAAATGGATCTTTGATTGCTGCAATAAACTTTAATAATCTTCTCTTGAATGCCTTCGTGAATGCTCTATAATGCTCTTGTGAAAGTACTCTTGATTTCTTATGAAGATCTAGGATTAAACTAAGTGAAATATCCTTGCATTTATACTTATCTTACTCTTAATTTATGACATTCAAATAACACAAGCCAACACCAAATCTAGGATTTGAAATCATTAAAATATCACCAAAAACATATCCCAAAAAGGGGTCCTAGGGTTAAGTGAGGATCCATTCGCCATGTGGTGAATGGGTCCTAACATACTTAGCTAGAACACACTTCAGGGATTATGAAATGTTGTGTGAAAAGGGGGTCGTAGGACCTAGTGAGGACCCATTTTCCAGGTGACGTTCATGGGTCCTAGGTCGCTATCCTAGGACATATACCTTGTAAAATTAAGTGTTGTGTAATATCATTTATGAATGTCAGGTTTTATCCCTTGAAATTTGTAATTCATTAGGCTTGGATTTGAATTAAACGGGTCAATTAACCTTAATTAATTAATAAAACCCTAGATTAGTGTGAAAGTGTAAAGATAAATTTTACAACACCCTAAATAAGGCACCATTAAGTCCATTTTATTAAAAAATGGTCCTAAACTTAATGTGAATGTGTAAGACATATTACAAAAATAAATTAAGACATGCAATTAAGCTAATTTTAATATTAATTATTCCTAAAATTAAGTGTGAAAAGGGATACTTTTTTATACACTACATATACATAGTAGGAGGTTGGATTTTGAAGCTTATGACACATAAAGACACATATCAAGCAACCATTGTGACTAAAACTATATAGATTTTACACCTATCGAATTCACCAAATCTTCACATTAGTAATGAAACGAAGGCTAGAATCCTTAGGATTCAATTTCCTAAAAATTGCTTGGATTGAAGCGTGGGCATGTGAATACCACAACTGCTTGATCACAATTACATTGTTTCACTCACAAGACCCTCTTGCATTGCCATTTATCAATCTCATTGCATGGAATGCCCTATTCTCGCTCTCACACACCTGAACACGAACAAACTTGATCAAAATCAGACAAAATCTCAAATTGTAATGAGGACATATTGTTGATACATTGAAAGCTCCTGTAATCCTACGATCGCAATTGCTACATCTTTCAAAATCTCCCACATAGAACCTTCAAGTTGTACAAGAGTAACTAAAACTAGCTAATACCTAGATCAACATATAATAACTATGGAAAAAGCAAACAAATATTATCCTAATGCTCAGACAGACAAATGAAGGCAAGGAGGAGAAAAAAATGGACTATGTTTCAACCAAGATAGCTAAAAGGTCCACCATGAAATTTGATGCAAATTACAGGAATGATCTTCTATATAGGGGATGGTAGCGGCAACTCAGGTGACAAGTTGTTGTTAATGTTTAGAAATGTACTTTATTTTCCCCATTTTATATGTTGCTTCTCTAGGGAGTTGTAGTTATAGCCATAGATTGTTGGTAGTTACAGTTCTAACTTGGTTACAATGACTCAGATGTGAATGGGCATGCAAATCATCTTCTCAATCATGATCCTGATCATGGTATTTGCAAAGCCATGGCCATGAGCACAATCACAATCATAACCATAACCGCAACCATGATCAGGATCATGAACATTGCCATGATCATAACCATAATCATAGTCATGAGGCAACACAACATTTGTTTGAGGCAGTCATGCTCAGCAGAATCTTATTAACAAATTCATATTGTGCAATTATGGCTTGAAGGGGATGAATTTTAGACAGGACTTACTGCTAATCTTTGCTTTGCTTATTTTCTTCAGCAAAATAGTTTGGAGTAACGGAATTTATAAACCCAAAAGATCATCAGAAATCTGTTCAACAGGTTTCTTGAAGTCCCCTTTTCCTTTTGCTCTTATAGCATTTGCTTAACCTGTTTAGGCTTATGGGGTTTAATGGGCGAAGGCTCTTTTCTATGTATGGTATTTCTTTTTTCAAATTTACTTATTTCAAGAAGATAATTTCTCTGTTTGTCTTTTGCTTTCCCAGGGATCTCATCCCTTCTGAACGACTTCAGGTGATGCAAAAAAAATAGTATTATCTTTGAGAGAGGCCATCACAATTCGTTGAAACACCTGCTACTCCAAAAATACTCATTGATGTCATTATAATTTCTCCAGGCCGAATGCGGAGCCTTACCCTCACGACTGACCTCAGCTTCAGTTTTCACTCTAATATAGAGTGGTTTAACAACCTTAGTCAGGAAGGTACCTTCCCCTATATAAGCAAGCAACTCTGTCTGTTCACATTGGAGCCTATTAAGTGCTGAGGCCATCTGGTGGAAAATGTAGCACAAACACTTTGGTAAAAATCTTAAATTAGCAGCCTCACCCCAAATAAGAAGATACAGAGATATCTAAAGCAATTATTTCTGTTGTTTTATATTATGGCTCATATGTTCTTTTATGTGAACATGAGGTTATCGGCCCAGATATGCACACCAAGTGTTCGTTTTTTAGGGTCTTCTTTCTCAGAGTTCGAATGATGCTCGGGTCAAACATATTACTCATGTCATTCAAGGTAGGCAGTTGTAGTTGTTTATTGGTCAAGAGGAGAATAATATGCTCTCGTTGATTTCGTACATTATCTTGTTGGAAACCAAAGGAAGCACCCAGCCAATCAAGTATATCCATATTTTCATTCCATTGTGTATATATGGAGGACTTTCAAGGTCCCTGTAACATTTCAATGCAGTAATGACTGCTCGAACATCAGGTAGATGCAACGCAGGATGATCTACTTATGTCATCAACCATTGATAAATTAGCTTGGCTCAAATCTCCCTGTGTGAAACCCATCTAGAATCCGTAATTGAGATATGATGTATAGGATCTGCCTTCAAACATAACTTGAAGATAGTTTAATGTTCAATAATAACCCAAACTGGCCTTCTACCCTTTGTTTAACCTGTCAAAGATTAGCTTGGCTCAAATCTCCCTATGTGAAACTCATCTAGAATCCGTAATTGAGATATGATGTCCAGGCTCTGCCTTTAAACATAATTTGAGGATAGTTTAATGTTCAATAATAACTCAAACTGGCCTTCTACCCATTGTTTAACCTGTCAAATCTGGCTCCCTCTTTACAACTTAGGTACTTGCTTTAGGTTTAGATATCAGCACCGTGGCTGGTCAACAACTTTAGCTAGAGAGTATCTTATCATCCCATTTTCTCTAAAAACTTTGGAGTGGATATAATCTATCAGACCAAACTAGCACATAAGATTAGGTCATCCAATAGCTTCTATTCTCCAGGGATATTGGAAAACCCAAAATTTTGAAGGATTTGTTGTATACGTGTGATAATTTCTTAAAATTTCAAGAAAGTAAAATGAAACTCTTAGGACTGGGGAGTTATGACCAATTTCTCCTGAGCATGAATTGTCTAATCGGCAATTGGGTGAAGCTCTACGATTGAAATTACTGATACGAGCCATTTAGTTGTATTCAAATGGTGATATGAACCCTTGCAAGTGATATGAAACACAACATTGTGGAGCTATAACCAATTTCTCATGAGCCTGAATCTTGTAATCAACAATTAAGTGAAGCAGTGGGATAGAAATTGGTAATATGAACTACTAAAATGGGACTCAAATTTCTCATAAGCTTGAATGGTCTAATTGGCAACTATGTAAAGCAGCGGGATTGAAATTAGTCATGTGAACCATTTGCATGATTCCAATATTTTTTGAGCCTCAGTAATGGCTTCTTCCCTGCAACGAGTTCATTAGCGAGGCTCCAAACATTGGAAAGGAAAAATACTACATAGTTGGGATGGGAAATTCATCTGAAAAAATTGCACTATAAACACAAAAGGCACACCATTTGTATCAACCAATCCATTGCATCACTTCGTCATCTACAAGATTTGTACTTTCATGTGAACTTTCAACAAGTCCACCAATGCTATAAATATTAGACAAGTCCACCAATGCTATAATTATTCCTAGAATTACTGTTAGTACTATTTTATCTCTAAGAACAAAGCTTACCTACAATCCAGCCCACTTACGTTGTTACTCTGAGTGATTTAGCTTCCTTAGTCCTAAGCCACTTAAAATTAAAAAAATGAATCTTCTTTATTAAGAATGAAGTTTTCCCACGATCAATGCAGCTTGGCTTGCTATGCAGACCAGTTAGCCTGCCACTAAATTTTACTCTTGAAGGCAAAATAAACAAACAAAGTGATCTGCTGATCACAAAACAAGCAATTACATAAAAGCTCCAAATTGCCTTAAGAAGATGAGAGGCAGGGCATCTATTATATAGAGATCCAGAAATGCAAGAGAGCTATGGCACACAACCACAATGACCAATAACTCAACCATAAAACTAAATGAAAAACCTGAAAGTCAAGAAAGGATAGCTAGAAACTTAATAAGCCCAATGGGCATTACATGAAAGTCAAAAAAGGCTACTACACATGCTGTAGACAGATAATTGCTGTCATTCTCCCCCATAAAGACCATTGGGAAGAACATGAAGTAGATCTCTGAGTGTCTCGAACCTTTCATGAGCTAGAGGCTTTGTGAAGATATCTACTATCTGATCCTCTGTGCTACAATACACAATCTCGATCAATCCCTGTTGAACCAACTCTCTGATGAAGTGATGCTGAATCTCAATATGTTTGGTCTTGCTATGAAACACTAGATTCTTAGTCATTTGTATAACACTCTTGTTGTCACAATACAACAAAGTAGGTCCATTTTGTATCCGGCGCAAATCCTCCAATAATCGTCTCAACCACACTGTTTGGCATGCTGCAAATGTTGCAGCTTTATACTCAGCCTCTGCTGTAGAAAGTGATACGGTAGGTTGTTTCTTGGACTTCCAAGAGAATACTGCAGAACCAAGACTAAAAGTATAATCTGAAGTAGACTTTCGATCATCTATGGAACCTGCCCAATTTGAATCTGTATAGCCAATCAACTTACTATCCTCTGAATGTTGAAATCTAAGACCATAACTCAATGTCCCTTTGACATATCTAAGAATCCTCTTAGCTGCATTCCAATGTGTCTGCTTAGGTTCTGACATGAACCTAGATACCAAGCTCACTGCATATGTGATATCTGGTCGAGTAGTAGTTAAGTAGATCAAACTACCAATCAATTGTCTGTATATAGTGGGGTCCACTAAATCTGACACATCCAAGTTAGACAACTTAAGTCCAACTTCAATGGGTGTTGCAACTGGTTTGCAACTATTCATCTGAAATTTCTGTAGGATGTCCGAGGCATATTTTTTCTGAGACATAAATATTTCATCATTGTTTTGCCATACTTCTATACCAAGAAAATAGTGCATCTGTCCCAAATCTGTCATCTCAAATTCAGCAATCTACAGCAATCTACAATATCCTCTATTGGCTTCTTCCTTTCTTCTCCTTTGTGTTTGACTGAGTGAACTATGAAGGAACTTGATCTTCTATCAACTTGGCTCTTGCTTTGCTGGCTCCAATCCTACACAAAACAATAAATAGAGATGTCTGGCTCTGATACCAGATGAAGGCAAAATAAACAAACAAAGTGATCTGCTGATCACAAAACAAGCAATTACATAAAAGCCCCAAATTGCCTTAAGAAGATGAGAGGCAGGGCATCTATTATATAGAGATCCAGAAATGCAAGAGAGTTATGGCACACAACCACAATGACCAATAACTCAACCATTAAACTAAATGCAAAACCTGAAAGTCAAAAAAGGATAGCTAGAAACTTAATAAGCCCAATGGGCATTACATGAAAGTCAAAAAAAGCTGCTGCACATGCTCTAGACGGATAATTGTTGTCAACTCTTTGATGCTTTCATATTCTGTTGCAATTTCAGGCCGCTTGACAGTCAGTACTTTTTACAATTGGTTGAAGAGCATTTTTATGTAAGTAAAATATTAATTTTGATGTTTTACTAAGCTAAAAGGTCCATTAAATTGCTAATATTGTAATTGCATATAAAATGTAAAAAATCATTATTATAAATTAGTATGTGAATAAATAAAATTCATACAATTATTATAAATAAAAAAATAAAATTATTATTATAATTTAGTATTTGTAGAAATAAAATTATATTTATTTAAATATCAAATAAATTAAAGTAAAAAAATCATTATTATAAATTAGCATTTGTATAAATTAAATTCATTCTTCTTCATTTGACTATTATTAATTTATATTTCTAACAATTACACAAATTACAAGTATAGAATATTTTATATTCTTATTATTTCAAAATATTTAAATGTCACAAAAAACTTATATGATAAATTATATTTAGTTACGCAAACAACATCATTTGATAAATGACCTACTAATTGACCTCATGTACTACACGGATATATGAAAAATAAGACGAAAATTTTCTCTAGAACCTTTCACACCTCTTTGGCATACCCATTGCACACCAAGGTGCAATTGCTAGTTTTAGTTCCTGCAAGGAAACTATAGGCACCACTTGTGCTTTAACAAGTGATTAATAACTTTAATTCTAACAAATGAGAATTCAATTTATTTTCTTATTTGACAAAAAATTGTATATTATTAAAGTAAATTTGCAAAACATTCATCCAAAATTAATTTTTTGTGATATAATTGGAGAAAAAATTTGAGCCATAAGGGCGGATTTTCGGGAGCATAAACTTTTTATAGCAGCTTTTTCTGCCACAAAGACTATAATCAAAACAATAATAAAAAAATATTTAACTAATTTTTAAGAAATTTTTTGAACTCATCAAAATTAGTTCTTGTTATAATATTCTAATATATATACTATATGTAACATATATAATGTATAATATATAGTTTTAACATTGTATTATAATATTCTAATATATATACAATATAATATGTAACATATATAACATCTAATATATAATATAATATATTAAATAATAATATTATAATTTTATATTTTAATTTTAAATTATGTAATATATTATCTTTCAAATAATTTAATATATTTTTAATATATTATATTATTAAATATTTTTATAATATATTATATTAAATTAACATCTAATATGCTAAATTAATCTTGATTTTTTTTTAATTGCTATTTATTTAATATTTCTCTTTTTACCTAAACTAAAGATAAAAAAAATATTAAAACAAGTAATTTTAGTTCTAATTGTTTTGCTCAATTACTATATAATTTTTTAAGAAACAAATGCATTAAAATGTTTTAGTCATATTTACAATAACTATCATTTTTTTATAGACCCTTAGGGAATATTTTAAATTTAAATATTATCTAAGCAATATTTCATAATATGCTAAGGAAGAAAAATTTAACCCTCTTTAAATGCCTATTTACTATTTTTTTGTAAGGGGTAAAATAAGAGTATCCAACGTTATTATTCACACTACAATCACACAAATATTTTGGTATAACTACATTCACACTACAATCAATTATGAATTAGTTTGTGTACTTTGAAAATGACCATAGAATCACCTTCTATCACAATGTCCCTATTAATAATTAAATAATAAATATTCTATGAATTTTAGAAAATAGAACTTAGTTTAATATTAAAATGAAATTTAAGTTTTGTAAATATTGTGTTGATTTGATTATTTTTTGGGTTTATGATTGGTTATTCAAATTAAGAACCATGCAACTCAACTCAAAATAAAAAAAATAATCAAATCACTTGGATGCAAAGAAATAAAAAAGGTTGCTTTTATATATATTTTCATTTCTTAATTTATTCTCAAATTATAATTAATTATTGTTGAATTATTTTGAAAATAATATTTAGTTTTATGTAATTATATTAAATATAGTAGATCGATCAACATTATAGATATACCACTTCACCTTTTACATTGTATGCATTATAAATAATCCCTGCATACACCAAATCAAACCTTTATAGATGTAGATAGGATGTAGTTTTATTTAATTTATTTGTATTGAATAATTAATATAATTTATTTGATTATTTTTAAAAATAGATAATAAGTACTTAATAAATTTTTAAAATTAAAATTTAGTTTAATTTTAAAATTAATTCTAAGTTTTAAAAATATTTTGTTGATTTAATTTTTTATTTGATTAATAATTCTTACCTTAATAATACTTCATTTCACATACAAATAGAATTCTAGATTTAAATACTCATTTTTGTAATATATATACACATAACAATATACCTAATTGAACTCAAAAATACAAAAGTAGGCATGCAAAATATTTTTTGATTTTTTTGAAGTAAAAATTTATTGTAATTTTAGAAAATAAAATAATTTGGATGAAAAAAATAAAATTATTGTAAAATTATAATTAATAATTATTGAATCATTTTAAAAATAAATTTTAATTTAAATTTAATTTATTTGTAGTAGATAATTACTATAATTTAAATGATTATTTTCAAAACAAGATAATAAATACTATATAAATTTTAGAAATTAAAATTTAGTTTAATTTTATAATTAAGTATAAGCTTTACAAATATTGTTGTGATTTGATTAATTATTTTTTATGATTAATAATTCTAAGTCTAATAATACTTCATTTCACATGCAAATAAAATTTTAGGTTAAAATACTTTTTTTTGTTTTTAATATTTTTCATTAGTATATATATTTTTTTGTTTATAAATTAATAATTCTAACCCTAATAGTACTTAATTTCACATACGAATACAAATATATACTAAATTTTCTTAGTTTAATATATTTATCATTAATGCCAAATTTATAAACTAATATCAAGAAATAAATAACCTTAACCCCAAGATTTATACTAGAACTCTAATTGAAACCTAAACCTAACCCTAATTCAACCATAACAATAGGATTTAATTACGGTTAGGGTTAGAGTGGGAATTTAATTATGGTTAGTGTTAGGGTTAGAATTAGGGTTTAATTACCTAGTTAGGGTTAAGATTCGATAATGATTATAGCTAGGGTCAAATTTATAAGCTAATATTAAGATATTCACAACTCTAACCTTAACCTAACCTTAATCTCCATCCTAGAATGCTAATTAAACCTTAATTGAACCGTAAAAATAAGGTTTAATGAGAGTTAGGGTTAGGATTTAAGTAGGTTTATGGTTGGAATTAGGTTTTAGTTATCTGATTAGGGATAGCATTTAATTAGTGTAATGATTAGGGTCAAGTTCAAGTTATAGTTAGGATTATTTTGGTTAATCTTACAATTGGGGTTTAACTAGAATGCTAATTGAACCCTAATTTTACCCCAACAACAAGGTTCAATTAAAGTTAGTGTTCAGGTTCAATTAGGCTTATGGTTGGAATTAGGGTTCAATTAGGGTTAGGGTTAGCATTCAATTAGCGGTATGATTAGGATCAAGTTCAAGTTACAGTTAGGGTTCAATTAGACTTATTTTAGTTAATTTTACAATGAAGGTTTAATTAGAGTTAGGTTTATGGTTCAATTAGGGTTAGGGTTAGGGTTCAATTAGGATTTAATTAGGGCTAGGGTTAATGTTAAGTTAGGATTAAAATTATTAATCCAAAATAAGACTTGGAGCTAAGGTTAGGGCAATGGTAAGTGGTAGGGTTAGGCTTAAATCAAGGTTCAATAAAGGGTATAAAAATATTGGTTACATTTTAATTCATGACCATGCTAGATGCCAATTTGGTTTAAAAGACCCCTTGTTGAAGGCCACAAGGAATTTATTTCTATATACCTTATATATTGTTCAGATTTTTTATCATTGTGTTTGACCTCATGAGAATCCTTTAGAGTAAAGTACACCTTGCAAATCCACCTACACCTAGAGAACCATTCAACCTCTCAAAATTTGAGTGTTACTTTAGAATGATTGTCAAATTGGATATGTGTAAAGCCTTTGATAAGTTGACTTGGAAAATTCTATACTGCATATATCTCTTGTCGACTTCAACCAGGGGAGTACTAATTGCATAATGAATTATCTTATTTTAATATGGGCCATATTCTATTGAATAGCTCTAAACTTTGAAACATAGTAGACAATTTTTACTTAAGTATTAATTTAAATTTTTAAACCATGTTTCCACAAAAAAATTATGTAGACCATAGCTACTCAATACAAAAAGAATTTCCTACAGATTTTACTCATGAAGAAAATATTCTTGTTGTTACAGTACATGTGCCAAATTTGGTTCATGGTGATTGGCTAAAACCTGGTGCAATACTAATTGATCTTGGCTTAAATGCACTAGAGGTATGACACTTTCTAACTTCTTTTTTTTTTTAAAATTGTAAGTAAAAGATGGTTAATATATAGAAAATTAAAACTATTGCTTCAACTTTTGCAGGTGTAATGATCTAAAAATCCTACAAGATTGATTCAAACAATGAAATACATAAGAATATAAAAGAGAATAACGTAAAACGGAATGGTCTCACCAATCTTCTCTATTCCATGATTCCTTCCATTGTACCTTCTCAAGCTTTTGCTGCAATGATGGATTGCCCTCAGATTTGTCTATATGAGCAAACTTCTCTAATGCCTAGCCTTAACAAATGCCTTTGAAGGATTTAATATGATTCTATGCAAACTAGAAATCAATTTCTAATATGCAAGCAATAATATGTCTAAGATCAAATGCCCTATGATGGAAGAATGCCTATAATGAAAGTGTAAACAAATGATCATGGATCCGAAAATGAAATCAAGATTGTCATTTTATAGAAAATGCAATCTTGAATGGACGGACAAGATGAGAGATTGAGGAATACCCTAGAATCAAAGGTCAAGATTCAATAAGACAACCTCAATTAGGGTTAGGGAAAAATACCCATATGTGCAAATAAGATTTAATTAAATGAATTAAATCAAGATTGAATGTGACAGTGAAGATGAAATTAGTAAAAATCAGAAGACAAGAGGATGAGATTTTAGAAAATCAATAATTTTGGAAATTACTTGATTTGTAGAAGAATATTTCCCTTTTGAATTAAATTAATTCAAAATAGAAGATTTTGTGAGGTAATTAGTAATTGATTTTTGAAATTAATTACTAAATGAAGAGTCGGTTAACCATGTGAGATATTTTCAAATGATTTGTTTTATTTAAAAATATAAAAGTGTCACATGCCATAATTAAATAATTAAAATAATTATTTAATTTAGAAGAAGTAGTTAATTAATTAAATAAATAAATGAATTTATTTAATTAAGAGGGGATTTAAGAATTAGTAACACATTAAATAAATATGTTTTAAATATATTTATTTAATAATCAAGAGGACATTAATGATAAGGATTAATTAAATAAATAAGATGACTTTATTTAATTATTAGAAGACTTTGACAATTAGTGACATATTAAATTAAATAAATAAGATTTATTTATTTAATAATCATGAAGAATGAAAGTTTATGAATTAATTAAATAATCATGAATTATTTAATTAATAGTTGAATGTGGGTTAGGGACATAATTCAAATGTTACAATTATGTCATGATGAAGGTGGTAAAAATAATGCTTGCAGGTCTTGGTCATTTTTATGTGTCTACATTTGCCCCTCTTTGTCATAATACAACTTGTCGCATTGTGGCAAAGAAAAACAAGTCCAAAATATGCCCCAGTGGAGGTATGGAATGCCTATGCCCCCTCGAGAAAATTTTTTAATTTCGACGCGGGGTCAGAAACATTTGAAAAATATCCTGACTAGCTTAATTGATGACTAGGAAAGTGATGGTGTGATCCGATTTAGAAACAAAGAACGTTAAGATAGCCAAAATGTCGGTCAAAGGCGGTCAAATGAGCCTCCCGTAGGACCCACTAGGTCAAAACCCTAATTTTCAGCCTATAAATAGGTTGAAAAGGTCAAACCAAATGTTCTTTTCTCATTTGCGTATAGATTTTTTTAGAACTCAGAGCTCTCAGATGCGATGGTGATTCTGACAACTACACATCGTGGATATCGCGTGAGCACATTCCGACGACTCGAGGGTGCAGGGGTACTGGTAAGTACCCTATCCAACTTGTCAAACTTTAAATTTCTCACATTTATGAGGGTAAAATGGGGGGAAGGCAATTGCGATGCGATGCAAAAGCTATCGCGAAAGCCGCAATCGCCTTCACGTTCGTCGCATTTGCTTGCATTGCGATGCAAGTGCGATGGGTAGATAGGTCTATTTTGTGTGATTGCGCATTTGCGAGAGTGAACGATGCAATCGCCTTTTTGCGATGCAATTGACAGATTTGTGATGCATTTGTTAACTTTGTGACGCATTTGATAAAGTTGTGATGCATTTGCCTATTTGTGCCGCAATTGACAATCCTAACGATGTAATCATTGTTAGATTGTGCATTTGCTAGTCAAAACGACGCATTTGAAATATTGCAACGCATTTGTCTTGCCCCGAGCTGCAATTGACTAGTTGTGAGGCATTTGTTGTCAATGCGATGCAATTGAAGTTGACCAAAGTTGACTTTTGTTGACTTATGCTTAGATTAACCTTTATGTCCCCTTGACTTGCTAGTAGTATAAAAATTTCCAACATGTTGCTCCAAATGTTCTAATCCTTGGCCTTTCCTTGTGCAGAGTCGGCTTGTGCCCATCTATACTCGGGAGTTTCGGCCAGCTACTTATGCTTTCTGAGATCGTCTCAGCGATAGACAGAGGCATTAGCTGATGGCCCTAGGCCTATATCATGTTACGTACATGCCCGTTATTCGAGAAAATAGACGGTTGCTTACTGCTCTTTGCGAGAGATGGCACTTTGAGACCTACTCGTTCCACCTGCCTACTGGAGAGGCGACTATCACCTTGGAGGATGTTTACCGCATTCTCCGTTTTTCGATCAGTGGAGAGAGGGTGGTCTATGATCCACACCGAGGATGACAGGTCCTGATAGAGAGATATGAGGGTATTGACGGTGGGCAGTTAGCCTTGGATGGTTATGAGATCGGTTGGGACGTTGTAGCCGACCGATTTCCCCGATTTGATGCCATACTTATGACCCTAATCGCCGGATTGCTGATCCCAAATCGTCGTGGTCATGGATTTCCCATTGGATGGGGGGATGTTCTTATTCGTATGAGGTCACAGAGGACTGTTTTTGCTTGGGGGCCCTGCTTGTTGGCCATACTGTACCACCAGTTGCATGAGGTAGTCTATCTCCATGGGCACAGCATCAGCTGCGGGACCACATTATTGATGATTTGGGTATGGGAGCATATTCCCATCTTTCGGCCGCTAGTACAGATGCAGCTGTTGGGTGATGAGATGCCATACGTATATCTGTATGCAGGCTCGGTCAGCCAGACTCGTGTTGGAGATACTGGGTACTGGTGTCATCAGATAGACATGATGATCAGTTTCGTTTGGAGGTCGTACAGAGATTGTGCTTAGTGGTCGGATGAGGATGATCACCTATCCTTCTGCAGACAGTCCTAATACCTTATTGGTCACATAGTTCAGACCCAGAGGATTATTGAGATGTACCTGCCCCAGCGGGTACTATGGCAGTTTGGGGAGCAGCAGATTGTGCCAGTAGGCACAACACAGTATGCTCGGTCTTCGAGAGAGACCATGTGGGGGCCGCCCATGTCGGTCACAGTGGCAGAGGCACAGGTTGACAGCTTGGTGGCAGTTCAGTGGGTATGGAGAGTGGGTCCTACAGATGCGAGTACATCAGCCGAGTTTGACACCTGGTGGCAGGTTCACAGGCGCATTCCTCTGATAGATCCAGATGGTCCACCACCCATTGATCGGAGATCAGTTATTTCACGAGTACCGAGGAGAGGTCGGGGTGGCAGAGATGGAGGGAGAGATGGCAGAGGTGCTAGGGGTAGAGATGGAGGCAAGGATGGAGGCCAAGATGGGGGAGACGGAGGTGGAGGAGGAGATGGGGGAGGTGGAGGAGATGGTGGAGGTGATAGTGGAGGTGGAGGAGATGGGAGGGGTGTGAGGAGGAGGAGGGATGGCGGAGGGCGGAGGCAGCCTAGGAGAGTTAGACTAAGAGTAGGTGGAGTACCACTATCACCTATTCAGGAGGAGGGGGAGGAGATAGAGTTGGAGGCAAGAGCTAAGGAGGCCAAAGGAGGTGAGGAGGAGGCAAGAGCTAAGGAGGCTAGAGGAGATGAGGAGGAGGTGAGAGCCAAGGAGGCTAGAGGAGATGAGGAGGAGGCAGTGGAGGCAGATCCACTTGTTAGGGGACATTCTCCTGACATAGATGTGGAGGAGGTCCAGGTCGAGGGGGAGAGAGATTAGGCCATCATTTGGTGATAGGAGTCAGAGCAGTGGGTTACAGATTTTGCAGGGTTGTGCATAGGACCGATAGGGGATATGGCTCAAGAACTAGCCAGGGTTGTAGAGAGTAAGGCCCGATATAGGGCATTATATGAGCAGGCTGTTCCACCAGATAGATGAGACCCAGGATTGTCCCGATCCTACAGTAGGACAGGTAGTGGCAGCCGGACACACAGTAGTCGGTCTCACAACAATAGTCATACCAATGCTGGGGGGTCCACTGCATCAGGGAAGTCATCAGGCCGCAGGTCTCACAGCTCTCATAGAGATTCATCAGGGCACAGCCACAGATCAGAGCACGGACATAGATCAGTGTCATCAGGACACCAAGCAGAGCAGAGTCAGCCTCTCGTTATTGATCCCTCAGGATCACAGAGTTAGACACAGAACACCCCTCCTATTCAGGTCACCTTTCACATGGTTGATCAGGCATAGTCACCTCGCAGTTCACCTCCACGAGATGGAGGAGGACCATCCTAGGACTTGTTTTAGACACATGTATATTTTTGATATTCGAGCCTGCGAGCTCTATTTTTGGGATATCATTTGACTCTATCTTGTGACATTATTTTTGAGATTATATAGATGCGATGCAGTTTTGATGTGGCCTATATGATGTAATGTGTTATGGTATTCTATGCTTTTATGAGATGCTTATGTGATGCTTTTATGATGCCATGAGATGTGTTTATGCTTATGTTGATGAATGTAATTTTGGATGTGGTAATGTATGTATGCATTGTGTAATGTGATGATGATGTGATTCCTATGTTGATGCAAATGTTTATTTATGATGCTTATATGTTGATGTAAATGATGGTTTTATGAATGGATGCAAATGATAATGTTTGTGCAATGTGAATTGTGGTATCTGATGTATGCAGATGTAAATATGAAATGATCATGCCATTGTGTATGCAACTTTGTTTTTGTATGTCATAGGATATTATCAGAAGAAGAGCGAAGAGAAGGTGAAGATGGATATTAGTGCAAAAAATAAAAATCCTTCAAAATCTTTTCTATAGTGCTATTCTAGTTGTTGCTCTTTAATCATCATTGGGCGAAAAATGTCATGATGGTCGACAAATACTATGATATGACATAGATCAATAGTGTGTAAGATCGAACCATCACGTAGATTAACAGTCATAGACAAAGGATGATCATGACTCATGCAAGGAACATAATTGCCCCTAGTCACTTTATCATGACCAACCACCAGAAAAACCAAACTAGTCATGAGACGTCGCTGCTTCTCTAAATCTTGATGATAGGACATCCTTGAGAAACTAGCCACATGATAGTAAAAATAGACAGTAAAATCATCACACTATGTCGTTGCTTCTCTAAGTCCTGAAGTCAGGACATCCTGGAGAAACTAATAGTAGAAGGATAAGCAGACAAGGATAATCATCATGATATATCGTGGTTCCTAAGACATAAGGAACTAATATCATGATAATCATCAAAAGACAGAAAAAACAAAAGTTTGGCAAGTGTTTGCCAAGTGTTTTAATGTCTGGTGTTGTTTTAAATGTCGAGCGATATCAAATTCAGGAAGGACACATCCTGAATGACGTTGATATCTAGGGGATCGATTCTCAGAGTTAGGAGAATCCATCAAAATGCCAGATGATGATGATGCTTAGGAAGGACATATCCAAAAGCATAAAGAAGTTGATGAGAGTTATTCTTCAGAAGGACACATCTGAAGAAGAACCTAAAGCTTTGCCATGATAAATTGTTTTGATAGGATTTTGACTACATGTTCGCTGATGACATGCTAAATTGACTGAAAGTGTTGATGAAACAGATTGTTGGTAGACTGGTAATTCGAGATTGACATAAGACTTGTTTGATTCGAAGATTTGCTTGGTTCGAAGATAGCTTGATTCGAAGATAGCTTGACGTGTGTGAAAATATTGTGCCATGAACCCTAATGGACTAACCTAGTGTGGCCTCGGGGGTCCATCGATTGATGGCCTTTCCTACGTCGTGCACTCAGAGACCTCGTAGTTCAACATGACCAATGACATTGTCCAAGGGACAAGAGTTTGAATCATGATTTTATTTTGACAAACCTAGAAGGACTAACCTAATGTCTCGAGGATTCAAAGATGAATCTTGCCTACGTAACAAAAGCGCAGAGACAACGTAGTTCAGACGTGGACAAAAGATTGATTGATGTGATCATTTGAATTGATTAGATTGACTTTGATTTTTGGATTTTGACATTGATTTGGATGTTTTTGTATTTTCTCAAGACATTTTCAAATTTTTAGGTCTTTTTTAGGACTTTTTCAGATTTTTAGGATTTTTTCAAGACTTTTTGAGAATGCAGAATCATGTGCGGTACCCACTGCAGTTACATGATAAAGGTCTTGCCCCCAGACAGGTCAGGGAATATCCAATTTTGAAATGACATGGAGATGGTAAACACAAGGCCAAGGTAAAGATATGCCAGGACTGATGTCAACCAAATGTTAACCATGGTCGGAATTGATACGACTTAGGATGGATGTCGTGAATGTGTCAGGCCTTTGTGATTATAATAAATGTATAAAGGTCATTTTGAGTGACATTAGATGGTGAAGTACGATTGACTACGCATGGCGCCTGTTTGCCAGGTTTTCACCATGGTACTTATCCAAAGTGCCTATTTGTCGGGTTTCCACTATTGGATGAATTCATTTCTCTTTACTATTTTTGCCATTTTTTGGTTTTTTTTGTGTCATCAAGATGCCTATTTGCCAGGTTTTCATCAAGGGTCGATTTTTTGTATTTTTCAATTTTTTTGTATTTTTGCGGGTTTTCAGCTCAGCTCTTTGATGCTATGTGTAGAACTTTCGTAGATTTAAATTGTTAATGGGTTCTATCAACTATTTTCCATCGGGTGTGGCCAACTGATAAGCTCCGAAACCAAATGCGGCAGTAATGATATAAGGACCAAGCCAATTAGCCTCAAACTTACCAGGCTTTTCACGGTCTGCCTAATTTCTGGGATTCTGCATGAGAACCAAGTCACCAATTTCAAACTTTTGCACCATGACTCTTTTGTTATAACTTCGACAAAGACAGTTTTGATATGCCTGCAGATGATTTAAGGAATTTTGTTGTCTTTCTTGTAGCATTTCCAGTTCATGTAGGCGAGTATGTCTATACTCTTCATCATCAATCATTCCTTTCAAAGAGACTCGGAGAGAAGGAATTTCGACCTCGATGGGTAATATGGCCTCAGATCCATAGACCAGGGAAAATGGAGTGGCTCCAGTAGGGGTACAGATGCTGGTACAATAGGCCCATAAAGTAGGATTGAGTTGTAGTTGCCAATCTCGGCCAGTGTCGTTGATGGTATTCTTCAAAATGTGAAGTATTGTTTTATTGGATGCCTCAGCTTGGGCATCACCTTGTGGGTAGTATGGAGTGGAAAAATGGTGTTGGATGTGGAATCACTCATAGAGTTCACGAATGTCCTGATTTTTAAATAGACTACCGCTATCTGTGATGATGGATTGTGGGACACCATACTGGCAAATGATGTAATTCAGGATAAACTTGGATATTTGTTTACCGGTGATGTAGGTGAGAGGGACGACTTCAATCCACTTAGTAAAATACTCAGTGGCGGTGATTATAAATTTATGGCCATTGGAAGAGGATGGATGGATGTTACCCAAGAGGTCGAGTCCCCATTGTGCAAAAGGCCATGGAGAAGTGATAGGTCTCAATTCTTGTGCAGGTGTGTGAATCAGGTCGCTATGCACCTGGTATTTCTGACATGTTCTAACAAACTGAAGAGCATCTTTTTCTAATGTCGGCCAGTAGTATCCTAGTCTGGTGACTTTCCTAGCTAAGGTTGGACCACTCGAATGAGATCCACATATACCCTCATGTATTTCTCGTAAAGTCGTTTGGGCTTCATCAGTGTCGAGATAGCAAAGAAGGGTGTTGTCAAAGCCATAGCAGTATAAGGTGTCACTGACGATGGTATGTCTAGCCGCTTTTCGGATAAAGGATTTTCTTTGGTTGTTAGACAGATTGGGTGGGAGGGTTTGGGATTTAAGATAGTTGTATATGTCATGATACCAAGACGAACTGGGACCAACAATCTCACACACCATTTCTGACTCTAGAATGTTGTATGCAGGCATTAACAACTGCTCCACTAAGAACTCAAATTGTGAAACATTTTGAGGGATGTCTAAGAGAGATCCAATGGTATCCATTGCATTGGCTGCCCTATTTTGTGCCCTTGGGATTTGTTCAAAGGCAATCATTGTGAAATATGTCATGAAATTTTCCACCATTCATTTGTACAGAAGCAACTTTTCATCTTTTGTGTCATAATCATCATTTACTTGGTTGATGACTAATTGAGAATCGCTGAATACGAGCAAGGTTTGAATTTTCTATTTTAGTACTATTTTGAGACCTATGACCAATGCTTCATATTCTGCAATATTATTTGTGCAAGGGAAGGCAATCTGAAATGATTTAGGAATTGAATCCCCTTGTGGTGTGATGAAAAGGATGCCAGCTCCTGAGCCATGACCAGTGTGGGACCCATCAAATTATAGCTTCCATGGTCATGCAGGTTCGACATGAAAAATAGACTCATCAGGAAAATAAACTACCAATGGGTGGGTAGCCTAGGTTGGTGCGTCTTCCAGTTGATCAGCTATTACTTGACCTTTTATAGCCTTGTGCTCCACATACTGTATGTCATACTCGCTTAAAATCATGACCCATTTCGCCAAACGGCCTGTCAATGCTGCTCGACTCAGTAGATATTTTAATGGGTAAATCTTTGCTATCAAATGTGTTTGATGACTCAGCATATAGTGTCTTAGTTTATGTGCCACAAAGACAATGACAAGGCATTCCCTTTCAATGGTTGTGTAGTTGAGCTCATATCCAATTAGTGTGCGACTGATGTAATAAATGGCTCTTTCTTTTTCTTCATGGCCTTTTTTGGCCAATAATGCCCCCAATGCATTTGTCATTGTCGAGACATATAGGATTAATGGTTTTCCCTCAATAGGCGGCATCAATAATGGTGGTGTCATCAAATACTCTTTTATTTGGTCAAAGGCTATGTTGCACTTATCTGTCCATACAAAAGGAATTCTTTTGCATAGTAGATATTGGAATGGTTGACACTTGTCTGCCAACTGTGCAATGAAATGGTGAATAGACTGTAATCTGCCCTGAAGTGTGTGTAGCTCATTGATTCCCTTTGGTGGAGGCATGTCCAGAATTGCTTTTACTTTTGTAGGATCAACCTCAATGCCTCATCTTGAAACAATGTATCCTAGCAGCTTGCTTGAAGTGACTCCAAAGACACATTTCTTTGGGTTCAATCTAACCTTGTAATCTACTAGTCATCTGAAAATCTTGTCTAAGACTTTGCCAATAGGTCGTCCACATAATCTTCTATTAGAATGTACATCATATCATGGAAAATTGTTGTCATTGCCCTCTGGTATGTTGCACCTGCATTCTTTAAGCCAAAAGGCATGATGTTCCAACAATATGTTCCCCAAGGACAAGTGAATGTTGTTTTATGTTGATCCTCTATTGCAATTTTGATTTGGTTATAGCCTGAAAAGCCATCCATGAGAGATAGCATCTCATATCCTGCCGTGAGGTCCACAATCATGTCTATGTTTGGTAGGGGGAAGTCATCCTTTGGACAAGCTTTGTTTAAATCTCTAAAATCCGTGCAAATACGGATTTGTCCATTCGGCTTGGTAACAGGAACAGTGTTTGATATCCAATCCGCATAATCAATTGACCTTATGAATTCAACATCCAGTAACTTTTTTAATTCTGCTTTGACAAGTAGTGCAATCTGTGGGTGCATCTTGCGCAAATTTTGTTTGACTGGCTTGATTCCTAGAATTAAAGGAAGATGATGCATAACCAATTTAGGATCAAGCCCTAGCATGTTAGCGTATGACCATGAGAAGTTAAATTTTCTCTCTGTGAAAAATTCTTTAAATTCAGGTTTTTCTTCATATGATAATGATGCAGCCAAGAGAATCATTTTGGGATTCTCTGGTGTAGCTATGTTAACTTCTGTTGTATCCTCAATGAGCATGGCCAATTTTTCCTGTGTTATGGGGAGAAAGTCCAATCCTCCATCCTTAGGCACCTCAGAGATATTTTCACCTTCGGATGCATCCTTTGTTTTTACTATTTTACTGCCAGAAGGTGTCTTGCGGTTTTCACCTAAAGGCATTTCTTTTTCTTTTTTATTTTTTGCATTTTTGCGACTGGAGGATTGCACAGTCTTCTCGAAGTAAGCTGCACAATCGAGATCAATGGAGAACCCTGTTTTGTGATCCCCCCATGGAATACCTTCTCTTAGTCCCATGAATTTTGTAATTGCCTCGTCATTTTGAAATATGTCCATCACCGGTGGATCTTGTTGGTCCCAGTCGATTAGTTGTGGGTACACAAGGGGGATTCCATCGTCAGTGTTGGTAAAGGATGGGGAGGATGTGGAAAGTGTGAAAATTGATGCCTCGAGTGAGAAGGAAAAGTTGTCAATTTCCCTTTCCATGTCCGATGCAATGGATGGTCCATACTCTGAGTCACATGAATCGAATTCAAAATCATAATATGGGATAAAATTATCAACATCGTGACTAGTGGTTGGCCTTTCAGAAGTATGGATAGTGGGCTCAGGTAGGTTAGGCTCATGGGTGGGCTCAAAAATGGGTTGGGATGATTCAGGTATTGCCGATGACACCTTGTGTTCCTCTGGGTTCCAAGGAATGCATATCCATTCCTTATTTTTAGAATGTCGGTCAATGGGGTCTATGTTATATTCTTGGCAAAATCGTTCTTCAAAGGAAAGTTGGCCAGGTTCTAAGAATAGTTCATCGATGGCATAGTCACTGATGGTTTTGTCAGATCCCCATTCCCATTCATTTGAGTCTGTTTCAGTTAGGGATTGTTCGCTTGTCTCGACACTATCTATTACCGTTACGTCCTTACTTGAAAATTCATAGATACATTGATCGTCAATTCCGAGTTGGTTGAACCCTAGCCCTATGTATCTTGGTATTGCCATTATAATAATAGGTTCTCGTCTTCCACTGTTGTTCTTTCCAAGGCTGCTTGTACCGTCAAAACCTTGGGCTTTGCATATATCATATCCTCTGCCATAGAGATGTAACAGAAGTGGAGGTAACTTTGTTGGGTCTTTGTAAATCGATTTATCCATGTCAATGATGTCTTCATTACCCATATCATTACCGGACATATGCTTGATAAGGTTCTCCATCTTTGAAAGAATGGAATGAAAGTCTCTCCTGCATCCTCTTGGGTAAGTTTTCATAAGGAGGCGATGTCAATGTCTGTGTCGATATTGTAAGCATACTTTTCAACAAACTTGTTTGCCAGTTCGTCCCAAGTTTTTATTCCCTTAGGCAAGAGTGAGAACCATTCTAGTGCATGACCTCTAAGACTTCTAGAAAAGAGTCTCATGAGATAAGTTTTCTCATAAGCAATGTCAATACAACTAGTTGTGAATTCCCTTATGTGTTCAAGGGGGTTTGTTTTGCCTTTATACTTGGGAAAATGAGGGACCACATATCCATGAGGAAATGGTGGCATATATAAAGTTGTGTCAAACAGATAAGGACACAAGTCATGTGACATGTATGATTTTTTATTGGATTGTTGCAAGGTCTCCACTTGTGTTTGAAGAGCAGCAAGTTGATGAGTGAGTGCTTCCACCATTGGATGGTTGGTAGCATCACCTATGTTGTTGATAGGGGCAGCTTGAGTCCCCTGCTATTGTGATGAGATTTTATGATTTGGAATGGGTTGTCAGTGAGCGAAATGAGTGTTGTGATTAGGCGGTTGTTGGAAATGATTGTTATGGTGAGGGATGTGCTACTGCGTATGAACTTGAGAAGCATAAGTGGGAATATGATATCCTGCCATATTGGACTGGATTTGAGGACCTTGCTGGTTTTGACCTTGTTGATTCCCAAATGGGGTGAAGGATTGATGGCCTTGTTGATTTTGAGCTTGTTGATGCTCAAATGGAGTATATGATTGCATGCCTTGATTGCCTTGCCCAAATGAAAGATTTTAACTTTGAGGAGTGTTGGTGTTTTGGGTCATAGGAATGCTGGTATTGACTTGTGATGAAGTGGATTGGGTGCCTTGGATGAAAACTCTTCATTTATTTCTCCCAAATGGGTTAGATGAGTTGGTTGCAATGGCACTTGAAGAACCTAGTAGTAGGTTTGCTGATGTACTCAAGGAACTAGATGTAGTTCCAAAGAGGTTTGATGTGGTTACACCCATTGTTTGTGAAGGAATGGTGGGTGTTTTTTGGGGGATGGATTGTGATGTGGTATTGGTTTGTGAAGATGATCCCCCAATGGATGTTGTGTTGGTTGTGGTGGCTGCATTAGTTGTGGTGGTGGCTTGACCAAGGGAGGTAGTATTGAGTCTATTGATGACATTTTGTGAAGAGGCTCCCATGGGATGGTTGTATGATGATGGAGTGGGAGAAGTTGCTCTAAGATTGTTAAGGTCAAATCCCTTTGGTAACTTAGCCCCTTGGTCAAGGAGCATAGCTAGGAATCAAGAAGAGTCATTTAAGACTACTCCTTCTACAAAAGTAGCAACTTATGGATGTTGAGCATCAGCTAATATCTCTTCCTCAAAGACATCCCCATTTTGATCCCTTCGGATAAATGGTTCAAAAACATGTGAGGGAGATGATGGTATGTTCATCTCACCAAAGGGATTGATTGTGGAATTTCCCATGTCAAAACAAGGATTGTTCGTGGCATTAGGGAATGAATCCATGCCAGTTGTGAATTCGAGAAAGTTGGTGTTTTGTCCAAAGGAATCCATGAGTCTTTTCTTTTTCTGCAGTCTAGTTTCAACCATACAAAGTTTTGCTCAACTTGGAATGATGGAGGAAAATGATCTAAATATGAGACTATGTTTTGTTTTTTTGGATTTTTAAAATGATGCTATGAAAAAGACTTGTGCATGCAAGTTGAATGACACTAAATGATATGCAATAGAAGATCCTAAGATGCACTTACTAGTGAGAGATCTAAAGAGGACAAACTTGGAAAAACAAAGTTCTTGCAATGATTCAACTTTTGGAAAACCAATGGACCGTGGAAGGACTATAACTAGGACAAAGTGAAATTTCCGCACTAGACTATTGAGTGGGAAATAATTCACCAAAGGATTGAAAAAATGACAAGGGTAATTGGGTCCAATGATATCCTATTGTTGAATGCAAAGTTTGGACAATGAATGATAAGAGTCAACTCCTACAATCTGCAATAAGTGAGTGTCTAAGGAGGTGGTGAAACTATCAATGCAATCTAATGAAAGTGAACTATTATGAGCCTAAAATGGTATCTAAATATGCAATTGTTTGGATGGAAAGTTGAGCAAGTCAAGAGTTTGGTTTGGAATGTAACAGTGAAGAAAGATCTAATTGACTTGTAGACACGTTGTGAACTTTCTGTTTTGACAGTGAAAAATTGTTTGTAAAGTCTAGCAAATGCGTTGCAACAGAGCAGATATGGCTCACTGAATCGAATGCAGTTTAGGAAGTGTTGAATGTGACACAGTGTTGCGAATGCGGGTTTATGTCTGGCAAATGCAGCTCAGTTAACCGAATGTGGCTCGCTAGTTGCAAATGCGGCTCTGTAACTGTCGATTGCGTCTTGACAGAGCAAATGTGGCTCCTGATGGCTCAGATGCAGCTTATCAGAGTGAATGCGGTTTTCTAGATGTCAAATGTGGTGCAACAGAGCGCTTGCGTCGCAATATGAAGTTTTAGGGAAAAACCCGAACATAGATTGTAGTTTTTGACCAATTTTTGTGATTCCAATTTATGTTTTTGTAATTTTTTTTTTTTTTGAAGATTTATAATAATTCTTGGCAAACACAGAAATCAAAATTAAGAAATGCTTGTTCAAACAGACTCACTCTTAAAATTCAAGTGGGTCATCCTTGCAATCACGTCGACTCACATAGCCTTGTCACCCCCTAGAGGGCGCCCGTGTTTTTGTCTTTTCCAGGTGCGTACTCAAGGTGATGGAAGTGGATACCAAATCCCCTGAGCAAACAATCCGTGGTGATTATATGGTGAGTTTCTTAGGGGAGATTATTCCCTCCCCTTGCACCATGAATGAAAGGATGTCTGGTTACTGACATGATTGGCTACTACTCTAGGTTCTTAGTAAGTCTTTCCATTCAGTGTGGTAATGGATATACTCCCTCAAGAGACCTCCCAACCTTTAGAACAAAGGTTTTGGGGATGGTTATCATATCAACTATTGTCAAGTTGGATTTTCATCAACAACTTGCTTTTGATTATAGTGGGCTGGAAACCTTGGCTTTAGGTGTTCCCACTTAGGTCGTTCCCGTAGGGTGAGCACTTTTTCCCACTATGGCAGGCCTTCTAAGGGTTGTATGAAAATAGTAAATGCATAAGTATGAAAGAAAAGATAGGTTTGGCTTTTTGATCACCCAATAAAAGGGAGAGCATATGCCTACTATCTAAAACACACAAAGCAAGTGTTCAATTTTAAACCCACAACAAAAAGATTTTCTAATCTAAGTGAAGATGTTGCTTCACACAGACATGGTGCTCATTTTAATTCAGCAAAATTTTGTGTGGTGACTATCCTAGATTGATAAATTCCAAATTAGAAAATGCCTACCCTAGGGCTGATAAATTCAATCTTTAAGTGTGTCTATCCTAGGATTGGTTCATTTTACCCTTAAGGAAAAAAAAAGATAACAAAAAAAAGCAATACTGGCCACAGTCATGTCGGATCCAGTTTACAATAAACAAGAAAAAAATAAAAAAATAAAAATTGCATTTTACCAGTCGTTTGCAGTGCGAGGTTTCGAATGCGGCGCGTCAAATGCATTGCGGCTCTTCGAGTATCGAATGCGGCGCAGCAGAGCGTTTGTGTCGCACGCGAATGTGAATGCGGCACAATAGAGCGTTTGCGTCGCAGTATTTGTCAAATGCGGCTTTCCGTACCCTGAACTTGCAAAAAATGTATGACACCTGCAAAAAAGGACATGTTGGAATGTCGGGTTCACCATTGTAATGATCTAAAAATCCTGCAAGACTGATTCAAACAATTAGCTGTACCTGCAAGTTAGTTTAACATCAAACAATGAAATACATAAGAATATAAAAGAGAATAACATAAAACAAAATGGTCTCACCAATCTTCTCTATTCCATGATTCCTTCCATTGTACCTTCTCAAGCTTTTGCTGCAATGATGGATTGCCCTCAGATTTGTCTATATGAGCAAACTTCTCTAATGCCTAGCCTTAACAAATGCCTTTGAAGGATTTAATATGATTCTATGCAAACTAGAAATCAATTTCTAATATGCAAGCAATAATATGTCTAAGATCAAATGCCCTATGATGGAAGAATGCCTATAATGAAAGTGTAAACAAATGATCATGGATCCGAAAATGAAATCAAAATTGTCATTTTATAGAAAATGCAATCTTGAATGGATGGACAAGATGAGAGATTGAGGAATACCCTAGAATCAAAGGTCAAGATTCAATAAGGCAACCTCAATTAGGGTTAGGGCAAAATACCCATATGTGCAAATCAGATTTAATTAAATGAATTAAATCAAGACTGAATGTGACAGTGGAGATGAAATTAGTAAAAATCAGAAGACAAGAGGATGAGATTTTAGAAAATCAATAATTTTGGAAATTACTTGATTTGTAGAAGAATATTTCCCTTTTGAATTAAATTAATTCAAAATAGAAGATTTTGTGAGGTAATTAGTAATTGATTTTTGAAATTAATTACTAAATGAAGAGTCAGTTAACCATCTGAGATATTTTCAAATGATTTGTTTTATTTAAAAATATAAAAGTGTCACATGCCATAATTAAATAATTATTTAATTTAGAAGAAGTAGTTAATTAATTAAATAAATACATGAATTTATTTAATTAAGAGAGGATTTAGGAATTAGTGACACATTAAATAAATATGTTTTAAATATATTTATTTAATAATCAGGAGGACATTAATGATAAGGATTAATTAAATAAATAAGATGACTTTATTTAATTATTAGAAGACTTTGACAATTAGTGACATATTAAATTAAATAAATAAGATTTATTTATTTAATAATCATGAAGAATGAAAGTTTATGAATTAATTAAATAATCATGAATTATTTAATTAATAGTTGAATGTGGGTTAGGGACATAATTCAAATGTTACAATTATGTCATGATGAAGGTGGTAAAAATAATGCTTGCAGATCTTGGTCATTTTTATGTGTCTACAGTAGGATCCTAGTGCTAAAAGAGAATACCAATTAGTCTGTCATGTTTCCTATGAAGAGGCTTCAAGAATAGTTTCATCGATTAATCCTCTACCTTTTGGTCTTGGTCCAATGACTATTGCAATGCTTCTGTCTATTACTCTACAATCAGTAAAATGAGCATATGGGTTCAATTGAGGTTTCTGATGTTTAATCAAGGCCTTTTTCAATACACTTCACATTATAAGTTTTATGACGCTTACAAATGAGTTATCTATTGTTGAATGGTTAAAGAAATATTTGAACTCATTAATATTTACATAATTTTGGCAACATGTAAATTGCACTTTCTTCATGGCCTAAAAGCACAACCAAAGCATCTCATAATTTTGAAGTGAGCAAAATTCTTTTGTTATAAGGTTCATTTTCTAATGGAAGAAAAAGTTGACTCTATCAATGATCAAATTCCTAAATTTAGGTGACAATTGCTTTATCCTGACCAATTGTTCCAAAAACAAAACAAACATAATAAATACAAACAAAACTATTCTAAAAATTTATGGTAGGAACTTTGCTACTTTGCAGCTCTTATTTAACTCGATATTACATTAGTGAATGGCTACAAATTTTAATGGTGCCCAAATGGAAGGAAAGTACCATGATTAGAATTTTTTATTTTTGTATTCGTGACATTTTCTACTTCTTGTTTAGCCTGATTTTCATGGTGATTCTAAGTACACTCAGAATACTAATTTTATTGGAGAGTAAACTACGATGCCATGTGAACTGTCATGATTCTAAGTACACTCAGAATAATAATTTGATTGGAGATTTCTTAAGATTTCAATATCATGAATGTACATGAATATCACATGGATCATCAAATGTACGTAGGTCCCAAAAATAAAAATGACATACCATCTCCATTCAAGTGTACACTGTCAAGAAAAGTCTAGTTTTATTTATTTTTTGACAAGATAAATTATATCTTTGAGAGGTACACACACATTGTTAGTGTCAGCTGATGAAAGTGAAAAGAAACTACATTTGTAGTCATTGCGATCAACTATCCACATTTGAACGCAGATTAAATTATTTTAAAAAATGCTTGTTTGATTCGAGGGAAGAATGTGAAGGCTAAAGAAAGCTGATGGTAAATATGGTCGTATCAGTATACTATCAACACAATCATTACCATGGATTATAGATTACTTATGCATGTCAAGGCACTTTTACAGTGGATAGAAGCAATACCCAAAAAGTATCCATAACCTATTTGATTTCCAAATCATCCCCATAAAGGATTACTAGGGGAGAGGATTCGTTACGTACACACCCAAAATTGCACGGTCCATGTGGTAGGCCATGTGGACCAATAGCATTTTTTACAAATAAGCCATTATGCAAAAATAAATATTAAACAATATAAAATTATTATTTTTATTTTCAAATTATTTTGCTACGTGGAAGGTCAAAATATTACAACTTAAAAAAATGAAAAAATGACCCGTCGACCGATACGTAGGCACCTCTGGTGCCACTACCTGCGTGGTTCGGTATCCGAAGTTGACATCCTTTCCATGCCAACTTCTCTTAGTCTGCCACACTAAGAATCCACTACATCACATTTATCACTCGTCGCGACTTCCTATTCCTATCAACTATCGTGTTTAATTTCTATGACCTCTCCTAAGCTCCATGCCACCCCATGCTTATTTTGAGCTAAACTGCATTGAATGCTTCCAGTGCCTTGCTCTTCTCGCCATGTTTGCAACCTTTCATTCTAGCATGTAAACATTCTTTCTTCACTTGCACCCCACTACTTGCTCATTTCATCATCTGCAACCTTCATCTATTTACCACAACTTGCGATGCTCAGAGACCATATCATTTTTGGGTAGAAGATGATACAAAGATGGGTAAATTCCAGTTCCCAAACATTACCAACGGCTCTACTTCCGCCATGCAAGCAACGAATGAGTTCCTCATTTCCATGAATAGGTTCCTCACTGCCATGAAGGTCATCGCAAGCAACAAACGGGTTCGTCATGTGTTCGATCTAGGTGATCTTGCTCACTAAGGCTCACCATTATTTAGTTGTTTGAGTTTGGTTTGCAATTTCTTTTTTTTTTATTGGTTTTTTTGTGTTCCAGATATCAGTTTTTTTGTTGAAGTTTAGTATGTATGAACACTGTCTTATTTGTGTTCATAAATACACTAAATCTTTGGAAATTAATATTTTTTTCAAGAATCGCTCTATTTATATAATAGATAATAATATTGTTGGTTGTTTCCCTGCCATTGAAATTTCTAGGGTTGTTTTCTTCTTTTAGTAGTAATAATGTTCATTGTTTCCATGCCATAGATGAAACTGTATTTTTCTTTATATGGGTTCTACTCCATAGGGTTTATATTGAAAATATTACACTCATATTTTGGCATTTCTCTTTCAGTAGGGTTTATTTTGAAAATATAACACTCAGAGTTTAGCATTTATGTTTCCCTAGGGTTTATTTTGCAAATTTTATAGTCATAGTTTTACAATTTTTGTTTCATAGGTTCTGCATTTTCATATACTTTGCTTATCCTATTCTTTCTCATAGGTTCTCCATTATCATTAACTTTGGTTATCCTATTCTCATAGGTTATGCATTGTCATTGACTCTAGATATCGTATTCTCATAGGTTTTGCATTATCATTGACTCTACTTATTGTAATCTCATAGGTTTTGCATCATCATTCACTTTTTTTATCGTTTTCTCATAGGTTTTGCATTATCTTTCACTCTGATTATTGTATTCTCATAGGTTCTGCATTATCATTCAGTTAGGTTGTGTTCTCTATTTCATTAACCAAAAAAAATCATGTGGGTTAATCTCTTTTAAGATTTTCCTTCATCTTTTCAATCATTGACTCTACATATCTTATTCTCATAGGTTATGCATTATCATTGACTTTGCTTATCGTAATCTCACAAGTTTTGCATTATCATTGAATCTTCTTATTGTATTATCGTAGGTTCTACATTATCATTGAGTTAGGTTGTGTTCTCTGTTTCATTAACCAAAAAAAATTGTGTGGGTTATTTTTTTGTAGGTTTTGCTTCATCTTCTTAGTCACTTAAAATTTTTATGTTGTTTTTGTGCCATAGATAAATATGTTGGTGCTATTTATATTGCAAATATTACACTCATATTTTAGCATTTATGTTTCATAGGTTCTACATTATCATTAACCCTGCTTATCATAATCTCACGGGCTCTGCATTATCATTCACTTCAAATGCTTATTGATTTCTCATAGGTTATGCATTATCATTTACTCTGTTTATCCTATTCTCATAGGTTCTTCATTATCATTGACTCTGCTTATCGTATTATCATAGATCATTATCATTGAGTTAGGTTGTGTTCTCTATTTCATTTAATACAAAAAAAAATTGTGGGTTAATCATTTTTAGGTTTTGCTTCATCTTTTTAGTCACTTAAATTTTTTATGTTGTTTATGTGCCATAGATAAATATGTTTGTGTTATTAATTTTGCGCAAGGCAGAATACTAATGGATTCATTCAATGCAATTTTTTTAATTGATAGTGACAGTTCAACCAATGAACATCTAGAATTAAAACCTTGAACAACACTTTTATATAGTCTATTTTCAATTGTTTGTTTCTAGAATTGTTAAAATATCTTTTATCTTTCTTTTTATTGCTTCATGTTGTGAATAGTCAGTACAAAAATTAGGATTTTTCTTTTTCTTTTTTCTAAATTATGTGCAACACAATGCATTTAATTCATTCAATCAAAATTCAAACCTATTAATGACTTGAATGACATGAGCACTATTACATACATCATAATATAATTGCATTGTTGACTTAGAGGTAGTATTTTACATATTTTATTTAATAATTGGTAAGATTTTCAAAGCTTATTAAGTAAATGTGAGTACACTCAATGCATATTTTATATTTGTTTACAAGTGTGTATTAAATATCACAATAAAATTGATCTATCTATAATAAAAATCAAAGTAAAATTTATCTATCTACAATCAATATTTCAATAAAATCTGCCCATTAAATATTAAGATAGAGATTTTAAAAATTATACATGTAATAATATAATTTAACAAGACAAAAATTACATAAATACCACATTATCATATAAATATAAAATATGGAGTTACTATAATAATATATATATTTTTATAATTGAATTTCTTTTAATTTTTGCAATATTAATTAACTATAATAATAACATCATACAACAACAAACAATCATATTACACACCTACCTACTTCTATTAACTAAATGTTTAAAACAACAAAACACAATCATACAGATTTTTATTTTTTATTTTTGCAACATTAATCAACTATAATAATAGTATTATATACAATAGCAAACAATCACATTACACTCCTAGTTGCTTCTATTAACTAAATGTTTAAAACAACAAGTAATCCCCACATGAATATTTTTTTGAATTTTTACATTAATCAACTATAATAGTAATATTACACAATAAGAAACAATCAAATGACACCCCTACCTACTTCTATTAACTAAATGTTTAAAACAACCAAACACACCCCACAATGGGAAAAACTTGACGTAAATGTGTCTCTTGTTTATTTTGGGTTCTGCTCCATCAATTCAGTCATATACATATGTGATAATTGTGATACTCTTACTATTTTCCATTCATAAGCTTTATATTGTTCTTCAGTACAACCACTATAGTAATGGGTTAATGTTCACATTTCAATTAATGTTGTTGATTACCATTTTTATGCACCATCGATAAAATTGGGGGTTTAGGGTTTTCATACGTGCTGCTTCATTCATTCATTATTGCTATTTTCTTTAGGTGACATTCGTTAAATTGGGGGTGTTATGTTTCCCAATGATTAGGATTCATCAATTCAGACATGCAATTATTTGAGCTTTTTTTGTTTGCATTACAAAAATTTGGGGGGGTCTTGTTTTTTTCATAGGATCTACTTGATTAGGTAGGGAAGAGGAACCAATATGTACACACCCAAAATTGCACAATCCATGTGGACCAAGAACATTTTTAAAGAAAAACCCATTATCAAAAACAAATACCAACTTCATCATGGTTAGTCTTCATTGATAAATATAGGGGTGTTACAATTATCATATGTGCTACTTCAATAAATCTGTAATGCAAATGTTTCTATCTTGTTTTAGGTGTCATTGATTATTTTGGGGGTATTATCTTTTGCATAGGTTATTTTCCATCATATCAGTCATCCAATTGATGTACCTTCTTTTCATTCCTTGGAAATATATGGGGGTATTCTATTTTTTTAAGGTTATGCTTCATCAAATCAATCATGAATATATTGTACCTTTACATAGACATATATATTAAATCCACGTTTACTCATTTATTTACAATTATATGCTGGTAGCCAACCATGATGAAGTGTATCTAACTTGTATATGCTTAAGGTCTTTGAATCTTCCTTATATATATATGCATATGTATAGACATATTCATATACATATACATATGTTTATGTTTATGTATATGTATATGAATATGTATATATATTTATGTATATACATATACATATACTTCTTTCACGACATCCTACATATTTTTTGAGCCAACCTACATCCAATGCTCCTAGTGCCTTGCACACTTGTCAACTTTATGACCTTTCATTCTAGCAACTTCTCATTTTTTATTCCCTATGATGGCAATGCCTGTGTGTGTATGTGTATGTGTTTTTGTAGGTCTATGTCTATATCTATGTTTCTATGTCTATGTCTATGTTTCTATTTATGTGTATGTGTATGTGTATGTGTATGTGTATGTGTATGTATATGTCTATGTCTACGTGTATTTATTTGTATATGTAAATGTGTATGTGTAAATGCGTATGTCTATATGTAAATGTGTGTGTGTATAGATGTGTGAAGAGGTCTTAACTGGACAACCTTTGAATGTCTACTTCTCTCAGTCAGCCACCCTAACACTCCACTATGTCACATTTATCACTCGCATCCCCTTGCTATACTTCTCTACAGTCATGTTTAATTCACTTATGTCTATGTCTATGTGTATGCTTCATAAATTTAGACTTGCAACAATTGTATATTTTGTAGGTGTCATTGATTAATTTGGGGGTGTCCTCTACTTTATATGACGTGCACCTATACGTCGGTCCTCCACAACTTAAAAAAGAATTCATCCATAAATAGGCACTATGACATCAAACAAAAATCGGATTTAAAATGGACACTTAATAATATTCATTTCAAAATAAAAAAAGTACACGAAGGCAACCAAACATGATGAAGTGTATCCAAATTGTATCTAACATATAGCAAGTACCATTCTGACATGGAATTTAAACACCCCAAACATTAACACATGCACCCTTCCCCGTAAACTAGTAAACCCAACTATTGCACCAATGCAGGCATCACTTTCACATTAGTCACAACTACACAACGTGAACTAGGTGCCAAGTCAAAACAATTCAAACCTATCTCACCGATCTTTGAGCGACTGCCAAACCCATTACAACTATGTTTCCCATCGTAGCATAACCAAACCAACAAGCAAATGCATCCACTTGTCTAATCAATCATGAAACCTACAAAACATATCAGCACCAATCTGTCCCATCTCACCAAGTATGGTGCAAACGTAGTAGTGGTGAACTCCAAAATCCCATCTGCTTGGTTTTGTGAATGCTTGTCATGGTTACCTATGCAATACTTCACAATTCAAATGGCTTATGGCACTTGGTTTTGTGAAAACCAAGTCCCCTAAGTGATTCAAATAAAAAGCTACAATAGTTGCATGATTCAATTGATATACCCTAATCTATTAGAAAGATAACACCCCCAAATGAATCAAAGCACCTATAAAATAGAACACACTTGCAATTAATCATAGGCACCTAAAATTGATATAATTGTTGTAGGGCTGATTTGATGAAGGATAACCTATGCAAAAGAGAACCCCGCAAAACATAACTAAGTACCCCACCCAACGAAACTTGGTTATGATATCAAATGTAAAGTGTGAAAGTCATTAATTCCAAGAATCGACAATACTTTAAATAAATTCATTTATATTCAAAAGAAAGTCGACACTTCATTCATTAGAATTCATAAAATCCAAACAGACTTCAAAACAATGACTTAAAGTCGACAAATAGATTCATAATACTTCCAGTTAAATTCATACACGTGTCATTTTACACAACATTGATAATAATACAAGGTATATGTAACAAAAGTTTACAATTCGAGACTTAGGCATTCTGTTGCCTTAAGATTTACAATACATAATTAAGAATACAATAATACATAAATGAAGAAATCATCCTTTGTTCTTCAATCCATAAACATATCTTCAAACATGAAGATGATAACAAGAATTAGGCAGTTTTTCTACCCAACCTCAAAGCTTATGCTTCCCCAGAATTCCTTAGTCAATAAAAGAATACCCGGCCCTGGACAAGTCTTTGCCATAGTCATCTCTAATGACCCATATTTGGCACCTGTCCCGGAAGGTAACTTTCCAAATACATGACATGCACATTCATTTATCAAGCATGCATGGTTCCATTCAAATAAATATAATCTTTCACAAACATCTTTAACTGCAATCTTGTTTCAAGCAAAAATGGCTCTAATACAGTATTTTCATTGTTTTAAAACATAAAAAACATTAAATTAATATTTAAATCAAATAATAAAATAATAAAAAGAAGGTGTATCTCAAGTATGTAATCTAAGTACATATTTAAACTGACATAAATGAGCACACATTCTTTTGGTTCATTTACTCATTTAATTTAGGTTCACTTCGAAATAATCCTATTCTAATTCATTTTGTTTCCAAGTAATTCATATTTTTAATTTACTTGATTTATTTTCTATTTTTTTCACATTTCTAGAAAATAAAATAATAACTTTTCAAAAACATGTTTAACAACTCATTTTTACTTTTGTTTCGTAGTAATTTTTCAGTTTCATTTTATAAAATCTCTGATTTTATCTTTTATTTGTTAAACACATTTAATATACAAAAAGTATTTTATCAAAATATTTATCTTTTTGTTTCATTCGTTTTGAGAATTAAATCTATCTGACAGTTTTGAGTTTTTCTCAAGCTTTTTCCAAATCTAAGAGAAATATACGTTTTTCTGTGTGAATTTTTTCTAAATCAGAATTCCCTAAAATAATAAATCAACTGTCTTTGATTGTTTTCTATTCAAATTCGTTCTACAATTTTCAGTTTCTAATTGTTCAATGGTTTTCTGATAAAAACAGTTTGATGTTTAATATTTTTCCTAAATTTGACAAAAACAGTGATTTTCTTTCCTGTTCAAAACTAAAATACATGAAAAATAGAAAAGAATTTAACTTAGTATTGTAATAACTCTGAATTTGTTTTATTTTTCCTTCTACTTGGCAATTTCCTATATCTGGAAATTGATTATTTGCTTCCTCTATCAATTTTTTGTTCTTTTATTTTCTTTGCTATGAATTCTTTCTGTCTTCTAGTTGTGTGGAATAAAATGGAGATCTAAATTTGTTTACTTTTTCTCCTCCTTCGGTGGCTGCACCTATCCTCTATCTTCCTCTAGCCACACGTATGAGGATTCAAAAATAGTCAAACAAATCTATTCCCTATTCTTCAACTCTCTCTTGAGCTGCGCCTTCTATTCTAGTGGTTGTGTGGGATGAAGGGAGGAAATTAACTGATGTCAAAATAACTAACAAACTCTCCCCCTCTCTTTTATGCACACCTCTCTTTCTTCCTCCTTGTGCACCTCTCTTCCCACTGTCCCTACGCACCCCACCTTATCCTCTCTCCCTAGCCACTCCTTCCCTCTACCATCACCTTGTAGGCTATGCCTTCTCCTTTCTTCCCTATCTTCTCCCTTCCTTCCACATGCCTTCTCCTTTCTTCCCCCATCTTCTCCCTTCCTTCCACGTGCCTTCTCCTTTCTTTCCCCACGCGCATCACTCCTCTTCACACTCCCCACACACTTCCTTCTGCACTTCTCCCTACGTATCCTCTCCCTCTCCTTCACCTGCTATTTGCTCCCTTCCAACTGCGCATGGCATGAGTAGAGCATATTTTTGTTTAAAGAAAAATATTAACAGTCCTCCTCCCTCTAGTGTGCATGAATGGATTTCCTCTTCCTCTCATTCATAAGCCAATCTCCAAAATAGTTTTTTTTAAAATAAGATGGGGACCTCTTTGTTTTCTGACTATTCTCTTTAAAAATAGATTTTTCACTCTCTTTTTCCAATTCAAAATTTCCTCTCTGACTGGTTTATTCTCATGCAAAATGATGGAGTTATTCTCAAAGCTAGATCCACTTTTAGTGTTTTGATCTCCAGTCTAAATTTATCAAACTCCAAGTTTAAATTTTGATTGCATTCACATTAATTGAAAGATATTTTCTTCAATTTGATAACTACTGTTTGAATTCCATTTCAAATTTGAACGCATTTTTTTTTCAATAACTTAGTTTTGATATTTGTTTATTTCTTCAACAAATCTTTCCTCTTTCATTTATCAAATGAGAAGATATCCAATAAATTAATAACACTATTTTATATTTTAATAAATTTTCACAATTAAAGATTTATTCCAAAAGCTTGAAATAACAACATTATTATTTTAAAATAATAATAAAATATTTACACTAGGAATTCAATTATTTAAATAAAAATCAATTTCCTCACAAAATAATCAAATCGTTATTTAAAGCAAACATATACTTTTCATATATATTTGAGAAATCAATTAAACTTATTTTAAAATTTCCCATAATAATCATCACGAAAATGCGTTAAAATAATAGCTAAGTGTGTGTGTGAGATTCCATCATCCTCATAAATGTCTAATGGCTAAAATGAATCTACCTGATCAATGTTCTTGCTTTCATTCACGTTCACCTATTCCTGTGCTCACTTGCACTCGAATTTTCATCAGCAATGACAAACCCCAAATTTTAATAAAAATGCATTTGAAATCATTTCAAATTCAATTCAATTTAAATAATCATGTAATATAAACATTAAAAATCTCATGATTAATAATTTGCATTTAAATAATCAACAAAAATCAGTACGTGCCATCCTTCCCCTCTTGGAAGAGACATCATCTCAATGTATTATTAATTATTCAATAATCATAGCATCTCAATCAATAAAACATATTATCTCAATCAGTAAAAACCATGGTATCTCGATCATAATGAAATAATAACTAACATCATAGTTCTCAAAAACATAAGCATAAACAAATCATAGTAGCATCCATGCTATCAAAGTTCACAACATGTGAATCAAAAACCAGAGTATCAAGTATCTCATGCATTAAGCAAATACTAATCTAAGAAAGGAAATGAGGAAAAAGACGGTCAATTGTCTTAGAATCCTCCCATGTAGCACTATCCTCAGTATACTAGTCCCACTAGACCTATACTGAGTACTATCCTTGTTAACGCTAGTCTATAAGAAACTGGATTAATGACTTCTAGTACATCAAAGGGTCCCACAAATCTTAGAGCCAAATTTGATGATTTCCCAAAATACCTAAGATTTACAAAACAATCATCCTATGCAATAATCTTGTCTTTTCTAGACCTTGCTTCAAGTGTCCTTACTATCACGTAAGGAAATCTCATATGCTTTACACATACTTACTCCCCCAAAGAGCTTTATTCCATAAATACATCCAATATATAATAATAACTATACTTAGTGACCAGAATTCATTGGTCCGTGAATTTATCCTTAGTATAACCCAAATGGAAGAGGAATGTCGATGTATTGTATAGTACATCGTGAGTCCAATCCTTTTTCCTTTGTATTTAAACTTTTAGAAAACTCATAAACCGAGTCCATCCACCACTTACACATTCATTATCCTTACCATAAAGTACTTTCCCTTGATTACTTGTCTATCTCGAGCATAACCTTGCTCCTAAACACTTGTCAATTTTGATACTGCTCCACACTTAAGCTTTGTTATTAATTAAGTTTCATCGATCACTTCGATCTATTACTCCTTTTGACATTTTATCAAGTCTATGATTATATCAAAGCCTTTTTCAACTTTAATAGAGTTTCCTTTCTTTCCATATAATGGTCCAAACTTCAATTTTAGAAGTTTACAAATCATTCAAGATTTAGTCCACTATTTTACTTATTTGACTAAAATAATATATTGCACATTTATTCAAATGAATGTCTTATGGTATTATTTTGGTTTACACAACCCTATCATTATTTGCTAAGCTAAAATAACCTTTCAGATTTACTAAGCAACTACTTACCCACAATATATTATTTAGGACCAAAATCCTATAAGTTGAGTTTCCAAAAACTTTTGGTTTCTTTGTTGAGTCTATCCACTAGAACATTATGTTAATTCTACTAATCATAGACAGATTAATTTGTCTCGTGTTCTACAATTTTCCTTCTAGAATCTCAAGAGAGTTACATGTCCTACCATATGAGGACTTTTGGTCTTCATTTCCCTACATACTAGACATTACCTTGCTACATTCTTTGCAACTTCTTATTCTATCTTCTTCCAGATACTAGTGGATCCTTATCCAACAATTCCCTTTGTCATTTTGATGTCCTAACCTTGACATTATTTTCCTCGTTCCATTCTCGAATCTTCCAAATTTTGGACACATAGGTTCTTTTATATCCAACAATAGTTTATCCTTTGACTAAGTGATAACCTAATTTGATCTTATGCCATTATTAATCTTCTTGTAATTGGTTATATGTTTTGCGGAGATAATTCCCATTTAACTCAAGACATCCATACCGTGGATTTTCTTTTGTCCTTGGATTATTTTCAAAGATGCAATTCATCTTTGTTTATTTTTTACTCAATCTAATTTGCTTGATTTAATCTGGTACTAATTTTTGAGTATTAATCCTCGTTCAATCACATTGATCTCCAGATAATAAAAAATTTAATTGCGTGTCTAATCATCAAGCATGAACACTTAACTCCATGACTTCTTAATTATATAGGAGATTCACAACTTCAATATCTGCACAAGTAATAATTCTGATGTTCTTATCCGTAAGATTTTCAACATTTCTTTCTAAGTGAAAATTCTATGTTGTTCTATCATGAAAATAGATGCTTCCTTTTGAGAGTGTTTCTCTTTTAATATAAGAGCTACTTAAAGTAAAGTCTTGTCAATAATACGACTTCCTTTAACTTACAATAAATCCCTCCTATGCTTCTATCCTTATAGATTTTCATTAATTCCAAAGATATTCAATCACATGGGAAAATCTTAACCCAATATTCCCTTCCAATTCTTAGGATGGAATCCTTAATTGTTGACTAGTCCAATTTTTTATAGATTTCTCCACTTTATATGGCTATAGTCAAGACCCAAAGTACAACTCATAAAAGTTTAATTCCTACTTAGAGGTGTTAAAGAGTAATTCCAATACATAATCCAACTTAATAGGTTTCAGTCTCATCTTAAGGTCTCTCTCTTTATTGAATGAACTTCTTGTCTCAATTAGGTTATCCTTACCCAAGGTTTCATTCAAGAGTAATGTAGTTATTAAGTGATTAAATCATTCTCATTAAGAGATTTTGGTGTGGTTCACATAACATCACATCTTACTTTATTTTTCACTTCATCTAAATGGCTTAAATAGCCAACCTTTTTCTCATCCATAGGTTTCTTAGCATAGTAAGCTTCAATGTCAAGTCATTTCACGACATGGATATATTTCATACCAAAATAACATTGTTATTTAAATTCTCTATATAAAGTATATAGGAGTATAGAGACACTTTCTTCCAATCATGAGTTTCTTAGATCTTTCCTTATCAATCTGATAGACAATGATCTCCCTTATAATGATCAAGTTATCTGCTTATCCTTTTCTAAGGCATTGATAATAATATCCTTTGATCTTTAGATCAGATAATCATAAGGTATAAAGGTCCTAGTTCTTAACCTTTCCATTTGTCCTTTTCCCTTGTGGTCATAAAATGTATGACTTAATTGTCCTTATGAATTGTAAGATGATTTTGTGCTTGGGTGGTATTTCTTTTCAATGTGGGAACTTGGGCACATATTTATAAGGTTCTTTGAACCTCTTTCTTCACTGCCCATAGAAATTTGTTTTCAAATTTTGAAAATTTGTTATGTGGGGATTAGTGACAGTGACAACTTCCATGTGTTAATGCAATCAAGGCATTAAATGTTCATCTACTACCATGTTTTTCTATAAAATCCATGTTTAATGAAATAAAGGCCAAAAAAAATTCCCTTTGTGGTCCATTTTCTAAGGACGAGCCGGGGGAGATGCGAAGTTTGGAGTTTAGGGTTCACCATTAAAGGTATTTACAAAATTTCCTCATGCAACCCTTTTTCTGAATTATTTACAGTTTCATAATAAGAAGCATATCTTGTCAAGACTATTGCTACACATGGAAAAGGTTAAGTACGCAAGCTATGAATATGTGGTTGGGTTAACATATGAAGGGCCTGGAATTAGTGATACGGTTCAGTTTGGTCCAGTTATCCTAGAGGAATTGTGAAGTAGGTTTCAAAAACCTAATCCTCCACCTATCATCAAAAGAGTAGAGAGTAGTGGGCTAATGGAAGCTATTGCATTTTTTTTATCAATGCAATGTCCTAAGCTGGTGCTAGAATGCATCAAAAATTATAATTCGTAGACACGAGAAGTCAAGACAGAGGATAACAGGCTTGTTGTGAAGATTCAAAGGTCTACCTTTGTGTCATGTTTAAGAACTCCAGAAAGGGATGAATACTCTCCAATGGATATGATGAGCTCTCAAGTCAAGTTCATGGTGAAGAAAGGGGTTTATAGAAATGTGATGGCAAAGAATTGGCTGGCAAAACCTAAAAAGGGCAAGTCTCAATTTCCCCGCAACTTACACAGGAACCATTTTGTGGATGAGGTGGTTGATATTGTGGTGCTTTTGCACAAGGTAAGGGGGAGTGAAAATATTCATGGTTTTGAGGAGTGGATGTACTTTTTCATCCAGATCATATTGAGCAAGTAGTAATTCCTCGACTGGGCAAAGATCATTAGTGACCATTTGCACAAGTTGATGACATTATTTACACTGAATAGGTTTTTCTTTATGTCATCTTACTTGATATATGCAATTTCCAGTACACGACCTTGGCCTGGATTGAGGCTAAGTGATCTGGCTCCGGAGAAAGTGCCAATTTATGTCCCATCTTGACAAACTACAACAACACAAGAGCTTCCTGCATTTCAAAAGAGTGGCTGATACTTTTACCAGGAGGATGGTCAAGGAATTGTAGGGGCATCCTACTATGAGCTTATCTCCTAAGGCAATGAAATTTGTGGATTTTTATGGTAGCCATTTATTCAATTCTAGAGATTCTCATACATAAGAGTAGGCAGTTATGTTGGTTTCCCATTAAACTGCCTAGATACTCTCAAGATAAGTGGATAGTTATTGAGGCAAGTAGACAATTGGCTTATGCTAATAGATTGTGCCAGGGTAGAAAAAGCTTAACAATTAGTTTCCCATTTGCTTTTGGCTATTATAGTTTTCAATCTATGTCTGATGCTCTAAACATTGAGAAAGAATTATCAAAGTATAACATACATTCATATGAGGAATGAGTTTCTTTTGACCTTAAGGATTATATTAAGAATCATTTGAAATTGAGCCCTACCTTCTATCACCAACCTAACCTCGAAGATTATTGGTCTGATTGTTTTGATGAGTATGAAGTTAGGAGAAGAAGTTGGATGAGATTATTAAAATTAGAGCAAGTCATCATCTATGATTTGAAATGGGACCTGCAGGGCATTGTTGAAGATGGGTCTGACATGGTTGATACAATATATACTAATTTGATAGAAAGTTGGCCTATTCTTGCTATGGATTGGAATTTTAAAGAGAAAGAGACCATCGAATCCAAAATGGTTGATGTTCTGACTAGAACTCAAGAATGGGTAACCAAGAAGAAAACTGAACAATTGCATCCTCATACTAGGTCCAAAGATTCACAATCGACTAAAGGTGCTTCTCAAGCCTCGGTGAGCAGGAAATCGACTGGTAGTCTCCCTCAATCTTTATCTTCAGGTACCCAAGGAGATGGTGATCACGACCCGCTAGATAAGAAAGTGTATTCACAAGCCTATGGGGATGAAATTTTTAATTTTCCTACTTTGGAGAAAGAAAGTGAAGGTGGAGAAGAGGAGGAGGGTTTGGAAAACCTTAAAGTTGATTATTTTACTTCTCAATATGGATCACCTATTAGAGAGGTAGGAACCTCTCAAAAGTTTGAAGTAATTACATATGTAGAAGACACCCTTCCAGTTACTCAAATGTTGCTTGCATCCCCTGACATCAAGGCAACTAAGGTCACAGTTACCTCATCTTGGCTAGAAGATTCTGTGTCATGAAAAAGGAAAGCTATATAGTCTAGCTTTCCGAAGCAGGATATGGTAGGGTAATTGCTATAGAGTACTTCAACCCCTAAGGCTAAAAGGTTAAAGACTATTGTCAGGCTCGTAGACGACATGGAATTAGGAACACTCTAGTTAGAGATTGCACAACCTTTAGTACAATTTTTTTTTCTTAGGCGGCATCAAGTGACTTTGAAGTGAGCAGAGTGGACCTTGGTCCACCTACCAAGGATGGGGATGTTCAGATTTTTCAGGTATCAACAACTAGGATGGTTGAGAGATCAAAGAAGGATAAAGAAAGAAAAAATGAATTGAAAGCTCAAGTTTGGGATTTAACTAATTGTCTAAGGTCTATTATGGAATTCATTCCATAGCCTCTTTCCCAGGCAGACTCTTTTGTTGAATCTCTTACTATAGTTGGAAATGAAGCTTTAACTAAAATTAAAGATTGCCAAAGTTTAAGTCAAGTTTTAGATGATTGGAATGAACCCTTGATTAAAAAGGGAAGCCTCATTATTACTGAATCCCTCAAATACTTCCAAGAGGCGAATGCTCTGAAAGTCACTTTAGAAGATGAGGTCATTACAACTGAGAAAGAGGAGAAATTGCAGATGAATTACCAAATTGAATTAAACTTATTAATGAATTCAGATTTGGAAAGGTTGGCTAGTGATTAGGTCATATCAAGTGCTTCAGATTCTCACTACCTATCATGAACTAAAGGAGTAGAGTGGAAGTTGCAAGTTGCTAAAAAAGCCTTGCATAAACTAAAAGAGACCATGGATGAATGCACTACAATTTTAGATGAAGCGAAGAGCACCTTGATGGCTCTTGGTTTACTCCAAGATAAAGATGGGATAGGTGCTGATGTGGATGTTAGTGTTCTAGTAGTTGATTTCAAGAAAATGTTTAAAGAGACTCTTGAGTTACATTCACTTAACATCAAGCACTTATAGAAATTAAGTGAATTTCACTTGGTATCATCTCAGGCAACGGATCTTGTGAAGGCTTGCGAGTGCCGCATGGAAACGGAAAAAGACCTCCATTTGATGTGGAAGATAAGAATGATTAATGTAATCATTCCTTAGCATAAGGACTTGTTGCATATCCTTAAGGCTTTTCAGTTGTGGTGAAAGAAACCTTTGGTGATCTCTGAGGCTGGAAATGAAACGACATCATCATGATAGCTTGGATTCTCTTATTTCTTTTAAGTGTCTTTTGTTTAATTGGCTATGGACTTGAAGAGGCGGTTATGTATTTGCCTATATATTGATGTATCTACTTTCATATGCTTTCTCTGGACAATCTGAAAACTTTTTCTCAATACTATTGAATGAAATTGCTATCGTGTATGTGTGCAATTTAGTGGAGTGAGTTGGAATTCTTAAATCTATGTATTTGAGAATATATTTTGCATGTCTTATATGTGTATGAGTGTTGCAATTCTTATAAAAAAATTAATTTCTCGCATGGTATTGAGCATATGTTTGTCTTTGATGATCAATTAGTCTTCGTACTAATACTTCTGGTTTGCTAAACTTGCACTTGATATTTGGAATTTTTCGGATGTTGGGTATACCTTTATGCTTTTCAGTTAAAAGTATACCCATTGTTTTATCTTAGTTTTAATTTCATTGAAGATCTTGTGAGGGAGTTGTACCTCGATAAAATTCAGAGAAAAGTCACGACCTGTTTTGATCTTTTCAAATCTATTAGCAGGATTCATCTAACACTGGAATCTAGATCATAGTCATAATTTGAATATTTTATTGATAAGCCTTTTCCATTCACTAACATATTTATGGTGACTCTGTTGGGGATTTGAATTGTAAGTTTGGTTGCTTTGTTTGTGCATATTTCATAGGTCAACTAATTAACCCTAGAGTTCCATAGATTTACTAGAGGGGAGAGAAAGAGGGAAAATTCTAACCCTATTTTCAAATCTTTGAAAAGTCATAATTTTTCTTATATTATTCCTTCAAGGTGAAGGCCTGGAGCTAGAAGCAGACCCAATTCACCTACTAGAACACCTACTAATCACTCCATCTCTCATGCACTTGTTTTACACGGGACTTTCCTACCGATTGTAATCAATTTTCCTTTCAACATGGCTAATTTGAAAACTATCCCTTGGGGTGCTGCCATTTGTCATTTGCAATTAGGAAATAACTTGCATGATTTACCGAAAGGGTCTCATAAGAACTTGCCCAAATTTAGGGGAGATGGAAAAATTTCATCGAAAGAACACATTAATATTTTTTTTGTTGCATGTGGCGTTCTTGCAGTACAAGAAGAGGATGTTGTCATCAGGTTGTTCATGGAATCTTTAGCTAATGTAGTAGCACAATGGTTTTATCAATTGCCTCATGAATGTATCACTAGTTGGGCCACTATGCATAGCAAGTTCGAGGCTAGATTCGAAAGTGTAGATGATGACATAACCTTGATAGCACAAGTCACTCATATGAAGAAATAAGTGAATGAATCTATGAGGGACTTTGTGGCTAATTTTAATAGAATAATTAATCAAATTTCAGCCACTAAAAGACCTTTTGTAGAAACGCAAAAATGTTTCTTCATTAATGTGTAGCATCCTGACATTGGTCTTCTCTTAAAGAGGCAACCGTTGAATACCCTTGAGGCCACACAAGCACTAGCCATGGAATTAGAAGATGACTTTATTTCAATTGGGAAAAGGAAGAGAGAGTTGCAGATGAGTAAGGCACTTCCTACTACTTCTTCTAATCCTATGATTTAGAGGTTGGATAATGACATTATTACCCTTAAAAGGAAGATGTCGAAGAGCAATTAGCTTTATCAAGATATACCTAGGAAGGAAATTTTTCAACTAGGGAATAGAGCACTTCCCCTGCCCCCAACCCAACAAAGGTTGGCGATTGAAACCCCTCCTCCAAAAAACAAAAAAATTATGGGTGTCTTCCACCTCACATCTGACCATGATGGTGCAGATTGCCCTGAGATGAATAGGTCTATGCAGTTGACCACTACTAAAGAATTCATACAAGAGGTCACAAATGAAGGCACATCTTTTAATCAATATGGTGAATCTGCAAATGGATTCTTAGAATAAAAACCCGATGATGATAAGGGAGGAGACATTTATATCACCCTAGATGATGCTACCTATGTTGCTATCACTCGAAGTAAGCAACAATCTAATACAAAAGGTACTCCTAATTCTCCAAAAGTATTACTCATAGAGGATAGTGCTACCTCAAAAGGTGAAAATGTTTCAGAGAGTGTGGTTAACAGTTCCTCAAGAAATCATGTTGTACCATTTCCTGAAGATCAAATTGGAACTTTTGACATTGTAGAATTTTGTAAATGTACTAAAATTCAAGTTTCCCAAGTTGAATATCTGAAAATGAATCCTAAGGAACTTGATAGATTGATTGAATATGTTAGGCTAGCACATTCAAAATTACATGCAGGTCTAGATGAAGCAACAGTTAAATCCCAAGACTCAGCTAGTAATGTTGCATCTAGAAGTAAAGTATCCTCTTCATCCACCTCTGATGCAAAGCCATAGCCATTCTATATATCATTTTTTGTTGGGTTAGCAATTGCATTATCGACTCAAGTGCTTATGATAATGTTATGCCTGCACAAATTGTCAAGGCTTTGGGATTAGAGATTACAAAGACCTTTGGGAAATGCTACTCCATGGATTCCAAATAGGTTCCTTTGTTGGGACAAATTAAGGATGCTCAAGTTACACTTGCTACCTACTTGAACAAGTGACTTAATCTCACCATACTGGTCACATACATACCTGCTAGTTATGGCAAGCTTTTGAATAGGATTTCATAGAGACTTAGGGGGAGACATATAGGTGGATTGGTCATATGCCACCATACCTATAGGTAAAGAGAAGGTGCATCTCGAACCTGAGTGAAAGGCCAAAATAACAGTTTGAAGATCCAAAGGCCCAAATATTGTACAAAGAGAATGAGTTTGGGAACTATATGCTCTTCTCTAGAGAGGAGAATAAAGATGATACATGTGCCCCAAATTCAAAATACAGGCTCTGGACGATGGATTTCAACAGAAGCTACTCTCATGCTGGCTCAGAAGCAGGTGTTGTTCTCATTTCTCCTTCTGGGGAAATGTTTCCCTTTTCACACAAGTTAGAATTTGACAATACTAATAATACTGCAAAATATGAAGCTCTCCTGCTAGGGCTAATTGTGGCTAAGGGTATGGGAATAAAGATACTTAAAGTTTTAGGAGATGTTGAACTAATAATGTTAAGCATGTACAAAATATCTTCACCGTCAAGAAAGAAAGGTTGAAACATTACAGGAACTGGGTCTGGGATATCATCAAAAGCTTTGATGCCTTCTCAATAGAAGCCATTCCTAGAGAACTTAATTCAAAGGCTAATTCGTTGGCAGTTTTTGCTTCTCTACTTCTCCCACACTTGGAGTTCAAGAACAAAATCCTGCAGGATCGAGTTAATTTACTGACCTAGTACCCCTAACAATGTCAACCATTGGAAAGTCTTTGAAGATGATAATAAAATTTAGATGTTCTTGGAAAGTGTTGGAGCCTTCGCTCAAATATTATTCAAAGGAAGTTACAATCAATGTAAGGACTTTTTCCCTACTGACCTCCAAGATGAATTTATTCAATTGAAAAGGAATAAGATACCTAAAGGGTTAGTCTATCTTGAGGACTTGTTTGATCATCATGATCGTTCTGTCAAAAAGAAGATGAGCAATTTTTTTGGGAAATCTGATGGGTTTGAGGCTGTTAATATTGGAAGTTTTGGTTCTCCTAAAATGATCTATGTTGGGAAATGTTGCTCTCCGAAAGAGAGAGAAAAACCAATAACCTTACTAATCAAATATGAGTAGGTCTCCACCTGGTGCTACGATGATTTGAAGAATTTCATGAATGGAAAGTTTCAGCATCACATACCACTCAAGGAAGGGAAAGCTTCCTTTAGGCAGAAGCAAAGGAATTATAATCCAAAGGTAAATAATGCAATTTTTAAACAGATTGATAAAATGTTCAAGGCATAGATTATATGCCCTATACACCACTCAACTTGGGTGGCCAATATTGTGCCTATTCGTAAGAAAAATGGACAGATTCAGATATGTGTTGATTTTAGAAACCTGAATCAAGCATCATTAAAGGATAATTACCCTTTTCCTAACATGGATCATATTTTACAAGTAGTTGTAGGCTCAGAGATGATGTCTATCCTTGATGGCTTTTTAGGTTATAACCAGATTAGTGTATCAGGGGAGGACCAACACAAAATGATATGTATATACATATGTATATGTATATGTATAGGTATATGTATGCATATACATATGTATAGATATGTATGCATATACTTATGCATATACATATACATATGTATATGGATATGTGTATACATATATGTATATGTATATGTATATGTATATGTATATTCACATTATTGGTCCAGATATGCTTAAGTTAATAATTATTAAAATATTCATAAAATTACAATCTTTTAACATTTTATTTTATTTTATTTTTTTGTTTTTTACTCTAATATTGATATTTATAAGTTTTTTTTCTATATATATAGATAAAATATAAAAATTAAATAAATGATCATTTTGAATATTTAATCTTAAATTATTATTTTAATCTCACAATACAAATGTCATTAAATTATTAACAAAATATACAATCTAAACGATTATTTTTCAATTACCTATAAAGTATACAACTTAAACATTTTAAAAAAAAATTAGATATAAGTCAAAAGATTCATAGATGTTCAAATAAAAGTCCATACAACTTTCATGTTAGTATTGATCAGTGTAGAATTTTGTGTGTTGTCACTTGCAATTAATCTATTTTGTTATTTTGAATCTTTTTAGTTTTTGGATATCATCATAATTAATAAATTTAAAACTTATCAACTTCAAATCCTTTATATTTTTAAAATTAGAATTTAGTTTAATTTTACAATATAAAAAAATTGTATGTAAAAATGAATAAACATACAATATAAAAGAATACTTTTAAATTTAAATTTTAGTCTTTGATTGTTTTGATTGTTGAATTATTTAAAAAAGAACATGTACTTCTATTTAATATTTATTTCATTTACATTACATAATCATTATAATTTAATTAATTATGAATTTAATAATTAAATAATAAATATTCTATGAATTTTAGAAAATAGAATTTAGTTTAATTTTAAAATGAAATTTAATTTTTGCAAATATTTTGTTGATTTGATTATTTATTTTCTTTATGATTGGTTATTCAAATTAAGAACACAATTCAACTCAAAAATATAAAAATAAGCATGTAAAATATGATTTTAGAAAATGAAATCACTTGGATGCAAAGAAATAAAAAATGTTGCTTTTATATATATATATTCATTTTTTAATTTATTCTCAAATTATAATTAATTATTGTTGAATTATTTTGAAAATAATATTTAATTTTATTTAATTATATTAAATATAGTAGAATGATCAACCATTATAGATATACCACTTCATATTTTATATTGTTTGCATTGCAAATAATCCCCAAATACACCAAACGAGACCTTTAGATGTATAGAAATATATATTAGATAGGATGTAGTTTTATTTAATTTATTTGTATTGAGTAATCAATATAATTTAACTGAGTATTTTAAAAAATAGATAATAAATACTTTATAAAATTTTAAAATTAAAATTTAATTTAATTTAAAAATCAATTCTAAGCTTTAAAAATATTTTTTTGATTTAATATTTTTATATGATTAATAATTCTACCTTAATAATACTTCATTTCACATAGAAATAGAATTCTAGATTTAAATACTTATTTTGGTAATATATATATACAGAGACACATTGTGGTGATTTGATTATTAATTTACAAAATGATTGGTTATTCAAATTTAAAGAACAATATACCTAATTGAAATAAAAAATACAAAAGTAGGCATGCAAAATATTTTTTTTATTTTTTTGAAGTTAGAATTTAATGTAAATTTAGAAAATAAAATAATTTGGATGTAAAGAAAAAATTTATTCTAAAATTATAATTAGTAATTTTTGAATTATTTTAAAAATAAAATTTAGTTTTAATTTAATTTATTTGTAGTAGATAATTCCTATAATTTAAATGATTATTTTCAAAACTAGATAATAAAAACTATATAAATTTTAGAAATTAAAATTTAGTTTAATTTTATAATTAATTCTAGGCTTTACAAATATTGTTGTGATTTGATTAATTATTTTTTATGATTAATATTTCTAAGTCTAATAATACTTCATTTCACATACAAATAAAATTTTAGGTTTAAATAGTTATTTTTGTTTGTAATATTTTTCATTAATGCTGAATTTATAAACTAATGTTAAGACATTAATAATTCTAACCCTAATAGTACTTAATTTCACATATGAATACAAATATATACTAACTTTTCTTTGTTTAATATATTTATCATTAATGTCGAATTTATAAACTAATATCAAGAAATAAATAATCTTAACCCAAAGATTTATATTAGTAATCTAATTGAACCCTAAATCTAACCCTAATTCAACCATAACAATAGGATTTAATTATGGTTAGGGTTAGAGTGGGAATTTAATTATGGTTAGTGTTACAGTTAGGATTAGGGTTTAATTAGGGTTAGGGTTAGGATTCAATTATGAGTATAGTTAGGGTCAAATTTATAAGCTAATATTAAGATATTCACAACTCTAACCCTAACCTAACCTTAATCTCCATCTTAGAATGCTAATTAAACCCTAATTGAACTATAACAATAAGGTTCAATGAGAGTTAGGGTTAGGGTTTAAGTAGGTGTATGGTTGGAATTAGGGTTTAGTTACCTGGTTAGGGATAACATTCAATTAGTGTTATGATTAGGGTCAAGTTCAAGTTATAGTTAGGGTTTATTTATGCTTATTTTGGTTAATCTTACAATTGTGGTTTAACGAGAATGTTGATTGAACCCTAATTTAACCCCAACAACAAGGTTCAATTAGAGTTAGTGGTCGAGTTCAATTAGGCTTACGATTGGAATTAGGGTTCAATTAGGGTTAGGGTTAGAATTCAATTAGTGTTATGATTAGGATCAAGTTCAAATTACAGATAGAGTTCAATTAGGCTTATTTTCGTTGAGTTTACAATTACGGTTTAGTTAGAGTTAGGTTTATGGTTCAATTGGGGTTAGGGTTAGGGTTTATTTAGATTAAGGTTCAAATAGGCTTCAATTAGGATTTAATTAGGGTTATGATTACCGTTTAATCAGGGTTAGGGTTAATGTTAAGTTAGGATTAAAATTATTAATCCATTATAAAACTTGGAGCTCAAGCTAGGGCTATGGTAAGTGGTAGGGTTAGGCTTAAGTTAGGGTTCAATAAAGGGTAGGGTACAATAAAGTTATAATAATATTGGTTACTAGAGGAGATGCAAATAAAGATGACTTTTCAATTTGTTTCAATGCCCAGTGTTGAGTATCCAAAATTTATTGTTAATTCTGAATTTGATATTGACATATATCATTGAACTAAGATTGATACTATTGTTATGATTCATTGATGATAATTATTGGATCTGTATGTAAAATATGGAGATTTGTGTTTGACTGCAAAGATTTATCTCTTGTGATTTATCAACAAATTATTATTTTTGTTTGTGGGCTTCTTACATAAGACAATATATTTATGCATTTCTTCCAGAGTCTATTCCAATTGATCATAACAAGAAGACTTCCAATTTTAAAAAGAATATAACATAGAACCAAATAACAGTGAAAATCCCAAACAAAGATTGTCAAGAGTGTATATCATTTTAATATTTCTCTTTATGTCTATGATTTCCTCAAGTTTGTCTGATCATCCAAATAAAACATTGATGAATATCTAACACATTTAGTGCACTCATTCCCTAGTTCATCATTCTGGAAGAGAGCATGCCCATCTAGAGATGACCTTGGAATTTGGTTATGACAATATTGAGTAAAAATTGTCACATGAAGAGAAGGTTCTTTAAGGGTAAAACATTTTCAGTCCAAAGAGTAGCATCCAAATTTGAGCTATAAAGGATAATTTAAAATTTTATATGGTTATTTAAAATACTAAAAAAATTTGCTTGAGAATTAGTTGTGCCAAACTTTCAACTTACACTTTATTTTGAAGGTAAGGGACAACAACAATAATAATTAAATGTCTTAAAAAAAAATTTGTTAGAAAAAAATGGGTAGATTTGAATTTTCATATATCACTTTTTACATACTCTACAAGAAATATCGTAATCTTTATTTTCAATTGAAAAAGGATCTGAAAAAATACATATCTATAAATTTATAAGTATAGATGTTTAGTCTATAAATAAATACACATTGATTAAGGGTGGACTGCATTTTCTCTTCTTAAAAAAGTATTTGACATGTCAAAATATGGGCCATATTCTATTGAATAGCTCTGAAATTTGAAACATAGTAGACAATGTTTACTTAAGTATTAATTTAAATTTTTAAACCATGTTTCCACAAACAAAATATGTAGACCATAGCTACTCAAAACAAAAAGAATTTCGAACAAATCATGAAGCAAACATTCTTGTTGCTGCAGTATTGTGCCAAATTTGGTTTGTGGTGACTGGCTAAAACCTAGTGCAATACTAATTGATCTTGGCTTTAATGCAGTAGAGGTATGGCACCTTCTAACTGCCTTCTTTTAAAAAAATTTGTAAGTAAAAGATAGTTAATATATAGCAAATTAAAACTAGATTTCTTCAACTTTTGCACGATCCTAGTGCTAAAAGAGAATACCAATTAGTCGATCATGTTTCCTATGACAAGGCTTCAAGAATACTTTCATCAATTAATCCTCTACCTTGTTGTATTGTTCCAATGACTATTGCAATGCTTCTATCCATTACTCTATAATCAACAAAATAGGCATATGGGTTCAATTGAGGTTTTTGATGTTTGATCAAGGCCTTTTCAATACACTTCACTTTATAAGTTTTATGAGGCTTATAAATGAGTTATCTATTATTGAATGAAATAAAAAGATCATTTTTTATCGTAAGTCATTTTTTGGAGACATTAGGCATCTATAAGAGAACTCAGGAATATATTCTTTCATTTTCATTTGTGCAGAAAACTATAACATTGAAGTAGGTTGGTTATACATGACTCTATGTGCAATGAAATTTCTAAAGATCTTTTACTTTTTAAAAAGGATTTTTTATCATATAAGCTGAATGGTTAAGAAAATCTTTGAATGCATTAATATTTACATAATTTTGACATGTAAATTGTTCTTTCTTCATGGCCTAAAAGCACAACCAAAGCATCTCAAAATTTTGAAGTGAGCAAATTTTTTTTGTTATAAGGTTCATTTTCTAATGGAAGACAAAGTTGACTCTATCAATGATCAAATTCCTAAATTTAGGTGACAACTTCTTTATCCTAACCAATTGTTCCTAAAACACAACAAACACAATAAATACAAACAAAACTATTCTAAAACTTTCTGGCAGGAACTTCATTGCTCTGCAGCTCTTGTTTCAAATTTTTTTCTTCTTAATTCAAAGCATTTCACAATTACATTCTACTATAATTAATATCAAATAATTTTTCACCAATATTAATTTTCAAATAATAATTTTTTTATAGTTATAAAAATATTTGTTTACAATTGTGTCTATTTTAATTCTTAAAATTAAATTAAACTCTTCTACCACTCTTGAAAAACTCACATTTCTTTTATTTTTCGCTTTAAACATCTTTTGGATGTTACTATAGATCTCGATTCGTTTGCATCCAAATATGATCTAGAAAAATGGAGGCTAAAAATGAGGAAGCTCTTGGTGTCATAGGTATTTCTATGTCATTTGAACTATATGTTCACATTTGGACATGCACAAAATCCTATGATGGATGGGACAAACTCAAGATTATTTATGGCAGCTCAAATGAATCTAGAAAAAATCAACTTCAAGATTTAAGGAAGTTTGATTTCAAATATATGGATGATTTTTTAAAAAAAAATTAATGTTTTAAATAGTCAATTGCAAGGTTTAGGAATACAACTAGAAGATCTTAGATTAATTCATCTTATTCTTAAAAAATGTCTTCCTAGAAAATTTCAACAATTTATTACTAACATTACTGGTCTTTCCATGAAGGGCCGAAAGGTATTATAGAGATAAGAAGGAATCTAATGTTGCTTTGCAGATTTTCTTTAAAGGGGGTGAAGAACTAAAGCTCAAGTGTGCTAAAAGTGGTGGATACCAGCGCAGTTCAATGAAAGCTCTATGGTGATATATTTCTCAAGAATTGATGAGGTACATAACCTTAGAAGGTCAGTTCTTTGCTATAAATGGTTATCATTTTGTTCTATTGAATCATTTTCGTCACAAGAAGAAAATTTTCTTTCCTTTCTATCTCTTGGCTTCTTTGGAGAGTGGTCTTAAGGATCATAAAATAAACTCTAAGAATTTTGTGTTACATGTTGGTTTAATTCTTTTGATTATGTATTATGCTAAGGATTTTGTGGTTCCTAAGAAGCCTGAAAAGGCTCCTAAATGTAAGCAAAAGAAACCTGCTTTGGAATATGAGACTGTGTCGGAGGAGGAACTGGTAATTATGAAAGGGAAAAAGAAGATTGAGGTGGTGGAGGAGTCTGAGTCAGAAGAGGATGTAGATTATGTTCCTAACTCTCAAGCCTCTATGGATTAGTATTCACAGTCCCCTACTCTGGGTAAGAGTGGTAAAGGTAAGTCTAATCCTAATCCTAGGGATTATGATACTTGCAGTGAGGAAGGGGTTGGTGGTAAATGTTGTAAAACTGGGCCTATTGCTCCCTCTACCATATTGAAAGATATGATTGATACTACACAGGATTTGACTCATACACCCCCTCGTTCAGGATCTAAAAGAAAGAAGGGTTTGAAGGAAGGTAGCTGAAAGAAGATCGCTAAGAGGTCAGGTAGCCCTGTGTAGGAGGATCCTGTTGCTTCTTCTTCAAAGTTTGGTGGTGGGAAAGATGCTATGAGAACCCCTATTGAGGGAATGGAAAGAAAAATATAAGGAGGAGGATGGTTGAGGACATTGCTAGCTCTCTTCATAAAATTCAAATGTCGATGGCTGGTGCAAAGGGTAAGGAGGTTTATGAGAGCCAATAAATCAATAGTACCTCTTATGAGGGTGAATTTGCGGCTATGGATGTGTTCAATATTAATTAGGAGGATTTGCATAATATCTTGGGTCTGGCTAAAGAGGGTACTATTTCTCTATTTAGATAGTTCAAATGGTTTTTTCATGAGCTTAATATGACTAATGTGAGGATTCGGGGGGTTGAGAGAAAATTTGGGGATTCTTCATAGTCTTTTGTACAAACTCAAGTTGATCAGATGTATAATGCCCTTAATATTGTTGTTGAGGAGACACTTAAAATGAAGTAGATTTTTTAACAAAAAATTGTGAATTTGGAAGTGCAGATGGATCAGGTTAATACGAAGATGGATAAGGTTGATGATGTCACTAAAAATTTTATGAGGAGTGAGGCTAAGGGACTTACTATTCTCAATGAGAATGCTCAAAAATGGATGGAGGGAGCTCCTAGTGATAAATAATTTGTTGGGGAAAGGCAAGTGGTTGAGGAAGCTTTAGTTGATAAGGTTGTTGGTTCGCAGGATGTTTTGGTTAAAGAGGTAAATGTTTCGGGGCCCGGTGCTAGAACTCACAATAAAACTAAGATGCACGTTGGGGTCCCTGTTAAAGAGATTTTTGAAGTTATGGATGCACATCAGATGATTTTTAAGAGTGAAATGGAAGATGCTAATATTCTAAAGAAAATGTAGTTTTTTACTTTTGTTCATCCTTTTCAACAATTATTTTTTTGATGTTTTACTACGTGTTCGTTTTTGGTTGGTCTATTTAATTATCTTTTGATATAGCTTCCCTTTTTTGTATAGGGTCTCGGGGCCCCTTCAAAACATGCTTTACCTCTAAATAAAAACAATTTATTACTAATATTCATGCTCAATCCACTATTCCTTCTTTAACTAGTTAACTTATGATATTTTTCATTATTTATTAAGACATAAAGAAGCTAAGTTAATTCAATTTGACAATCTTAATTCTAATGAACATGCCTTTTTGTCTATAAATCATAAGCAAAGCTCTAAACCTCATTATTAACAACATTATAATAATAAACCTTATAATAATAATGGAAATGGTCCTAGAAAGTCTAACTCTTCTAAGTGACCTCATTGCACTTATTATAATAAGGATGGTCATTAACAAAATACTTGAAGCAAAATGAGAAAAATCCGATGAAACAAAATAATCAACAATAAAACCTAATAATCATAAGTTTCATAACAATGTAAATCAATCTAAATGTGTTTTTACTTGTAGTTATAATGTTTCACGGCCTCTTGAATGGGTTATTGGTTCAAGTGCATCTCAACATGTCACTTCACATTAAAAAGTATTTGAGACTATGCAACTTGATATGTCTAATGTTCCTCTTCAACTTGAAAATAATCATAGTTTTAAAGTAGAAGTAATTGGACATGTGAATATTTGTGTCACACCAATGTCACCGGTCATGTGAAAAAAGTTTACCAAGTGCACTGCAGTTTATAGGGGGACGGATAGTCAATCGATTCCTACAGTCTAAAAAAATTGGAAATATAAATGTTCCTAATGATAAATTGCATGATGTTTTATATGTTCCTGAATTAGAAACTAATTTTCTTTCCATTGCTAAGCTTTTTCAAGATTACAAAATATAATATTGCAAAGATATGTGCTATGTGATTGATCCAAAGCAAAATAAGGTCATTGCTAATGCTAAATTAGACAATGATAATTTGTTCAAATTTTATGAGTTTTCTAAATCTAGATGCTCTTTAATATCTACCATTGATTTCAATATTTGACATGAAAGACTTGGTCATATCAATGCTAAGAATATTGTCTTGATGCAATAATTAATATAATAGAAGGATTGTATGCACATGATGCATGAGTGGTAAGATGCATAGAGAGCCATTTTCACAAGGTCAATCATGGAGGGAAAATCATAAGTTGTACCTAGTCCATAGTGTCCTTTTTGGACCAATGGATGATAACTCCATCCAAGGATCAAGGTATGCACTTAATTTTGTTGATGATTATTATAGAAGAACTTGGAACTATTTGTTTCATAATAAGGATCAAGTTCTTGATATATTTTTTGAATTTCATAAATTTGTTGAAAGATAATCTAGTTTTGAACTCAAAATTCTTAGAACTGACAATGGTAAAGAATATGTGAACAATTCTTTTAATAGTTATTTGAAATTATTTGGTATTAAACATGAGATAACCATTCCTTATACACCTCAAAAAATGGTGTAGTAGAAAGGAAGCATAGAACTATTGTTGAAATGGCTAGATGTATGTTACATGCTAAAAATATGTCTTATAAATTTTGGGTTGAAGCTATGTTTTGTGCTACTTACATTATTAATAGGACTCCTACAAAATATTTAAAGGATATAACTACTGAAGAGGCTTGGTCTTGGTCTGGTAAGAAGCCCAATCTTAAGCATTTAAGAATTTGTGGCTCAATTGCTTATGTTCACAAACCTAAAAAAAGAAGACAAATATTAGATCCTAAATATACTTACCATATTTTTGTTGGTTATGATGGACATTCTAAAGCTTATAGAGTTTATAACCCTCTTGCTAAAAAGGTTAAAGTTGCTAGAGATGTATGTATTGCTTATAAATTTTTCCACTCTATATGGCTATAGTCAAGACCCAATGTACAACTCATTCAAGTTTAATTCCTACTAATAGGTGTTAAAGAGTAATTCCAATACATAATCCAACTTAATAGGTTTTAGTCTCATCTTAAGGTCTCTCTCTTTATTGAATGAACTTCTTGTCCCAATTAGGTTATCCTTAACCCAAGGTTTCATTCAAGAGTAAGGTAGTGATTAAGCGATTTAATCATTCTCATAAAGAGATTTTGGTGTGGTTCACATAACGTCACTTCTTACTTTATTTTTCACTCCATCTCAATGGCTTAAATAGCTAACTTTTTTTATCATCCATAGGTTTCTTAGCATAGTAAGCTTCAATGTCAAGTAGTTTCACGACATGGATATATTTCATATCAAAATAACATCATTATTTAAATTCTCTATATAAAGTATATAAGAGTATAGAGACACTTTCTTCCAATCACGAGTCTCTTAGATCTTTTCTTGTCAATCCCATAAACGATGATCTTACTTATCATGATCAAGTTATCTGCCTATCCTTTTATAAGGCATTGATAATAATATTCTTTGATATTTAGATCAGATAATCATAAGGTACAAAGGTCATAGTTCTTAACCTTTCCTTTCTGAGATATTTATTTACGTGCAGTCTATTCATTCATTTGCTGGTGCATCAATGGCAATAGCTTACCTGAAGAAATGGCCACTATATCTGAGTACTAAAAACACAATTTTGAAAAAATATGATGGAAGGTATATTTTGTACACTATACGAGGAGTTTACTTTTGTCCCTGACACTCACTTCTCATGATATCATATTTCATGGATCTGTAGATAAGAATCCTCATAGATCCTTGAAAATTCTTCTTATATGTGACTTAAATTTGGTAGGTTTAAAGATATCTTCCAGGAGGTATATGAGGCCAATTGGAAAGCTAAATATGATGCAACAGGAATCTGGTTAGTTTTGTACCTTGGCAGAGTTATATGGAGATTGCAATGTTTATTATTTTGATTCTGCCAGGCATGTCATAACTTTTTACATATGGTTAATCCATGAATAGGTATGAGCATAGGCTTATTGATGACATGGTAGCTTATGCTTTGAAGAGTGATGGTGACTATGTCTGGGCGTGTAAAAATTATGATGGTGATGTGCAGAGTGATTTCTTGGCACAGGGTAAGTGGAGCAAAATACTGAATTTTCAATGAATCTGTCTTAGAACTGGTTATGAAATCTAACCTTACATATATCTATTGTTATCTTGCGGAAAGACACAGGAGTACCTTCCTTAGAAGCAAACCTAATTGGATTTTCTGTTTTCAAGATTTGGATCTCTTGGTCTGATGACATCTGTGTTGGTAAGATTGTAATCTACTTCACTATTAAATATTAATGTGGTTCGATTCCCAATTATTTTGGTTTACACATTTTGTCCTACATGTAAATCCTTCATAAACATGGCATTATTTAGTAGCCCTTCTTTGTTATTTGTGCGAATATGCATACATTCATTATGTTCTATTCCCTCATTCTTCATTCATATTTCAAGTTGGTTTAGATTTGTGACATGAGTGCTATATGCTCCAATGAATATTTTAGTGAGTTAAGTTCGATATTCATATCCTCTATTTAGTGGCATTTCTTCTTAGTTATCATAGCACTCATTTTCGAGCATGCTTGTGTGCATGTACACAACATGGAAGTTGTACATGGACATTATGTATTGCCAAATTTATCCATTCATGTAACTGCATGGATTCAATTGTCTGGCACAGGTGTGTGCATGGGTTTGTCTATATTTGTAGTTGTGAAGAGGTCCTTTTTCAAGCCTGAAACTTTTAGAGGTTTTTCCTGTTGCAATTGAATATAAACATGAACAAATGGAAAAGCTTAATTTAGGTCAATGTCTGTTGTATTCTAATTTAAATAGGATTTGTTTTGGGTTGTTAGCCAAGATCCAAGATCCTCCATATCTGAGTTTATTTTTTTACCATTTACAAATCTTGCATTGTAATTCAATTTATTTGAGAAGACAAAATATTCTGGTTTATCACTAAATTTTGGAGGCAGTTTTATTTGTTTCTATTTTCACAAGTCTAATTCCATTGCCAGTTTGTTGAAGGTTCCCAAAATTAGTTTCTAGATAAAGAATATTGTCAGTTGTCTGCAACTGTTCACCCTATGGGACTTGTAAAATAAATTTGAAATTAGTAAATCTAGTTTTTTACAAATTGCTTCATTCTTGATTTTAATTCTTTCACAGGTTTGCCCTGATGGAAAGACTATTGAGGTTGAAGCGGCTCATGGTACAGTAACTCGACATTTCCATGTTCATCAAAAGGGAGGTGAAACTAGCACAAACAGCATAGCTTCTATCTTTGCATGGACACATGGGCTTGCACACAGGTACCATCTCCAGGTTCACAAATTCACAAATTCAATGATTAATGTGTGATCCACATTCTATATATATGGCTTTGATTACATCTACATGATATAATGTAGTCACTAGCTTCTGTCAGATATGACAGGCTTGCCCTAATAATGCTCTAGATTTTTTATGTCTGGTATATTTGATGTGTTTAATTACTATTATTACTTTTGTGGCAGGGCAAAACTAGATGAAAATCCAAGACTGCTTGAATTTTCAGAGAAGCTGGAAGCTTCCTGTGTAGGAACTGTCGAGACAGGGTAAATGACCAAGGACCTGGCACTCATCACTCACGGATCTAAGTAGGCTTTCATTTCATGTTTTTTGATTTTTGCATTGTAAAAAATTGAAGCCATCTGAAAATTAATATTTTGTTGGAAATATTCATTGGAGGTTGTCAAGGGAGCAATACTTGAATACTGAAGAATTTATCAATGTTGTTGCAGAGGAGCTGAAACAAAGACTTTCTGCCAAACCAAAGTTGTAACTTCTCTGCTCTTTCGGTAGTTTTTACCTAAAATCTAAACAATATCCATTAAGTGATAGAAATCTAAGAGAACTCAGGGCCTGTTTGTGGTGACATGTTTTTTATCACATAAAAAAAATATATTTTCAAGCAGAAAGGAGAAATAAATAACCAGTAACACACTAGGATTTACTTTAAGAAATGATTCAAAAGCTATTACTTGATTGTCTAGTTCTTTAAAGGCATAATACATGTGGATAAGAGAATTAGAATTCTGTTTAAATTGCAGTTATTAACTTATTGGATTTAGAACTTACCTTTAACTGATGCATTGATGAGGAAATTTTAAAGTTGGCTCCAACAAACCAAATGTTGGCAGTTAACTACTGAGTCGATCCCTCCATTAGTGGATTTAACTAATAGGCACTGAAAAGTCAGCCACTGCTTAACTAGAAGACACAAATATTTAGCTGTTGCTCAACTAGAGGACACAACACTTAGCCACCGAGTCTACCAGCTTATCTAATTGCTAATCCTATGTTGACATTCCATTCAATAAATAGTCATGGATTGAAAAAGTGGACATGACAAATTCTCTCTTCCCAAATTTGCTTGCCCTCAAGCAAGCAAAGCTAGATGATCTATGATAATCAATTCCCAGGCATCATCCTGCAACACTCTGTGTTATACCTATTGGTGTTACCACATATTTAGCCCAACAAAATTTGTTATTTTTTGCATTGGAGATTCATTACAGTGAATCCATGAATTCAACATGGTTGCTGAAGACACTCAAGCATAATTCCTCATCAAGTGGATAAGTTAAAATTGGGGTTCTCAATTCTCCATCTTGCATAGGTGTTCATTCAATTACAGAAGTAAATTTTCTGTTTCCAACAAGCTTTTCCTTTTGAGTTGCTACTGCTACTCTTTCTTCTACCAAGTGCTTGGCAATAGAAAATGGACCAGTCCAATCTATTCCATCATCACTTCTGACTTCAATTATTAAAATTTCAATTTTTTAATTTTGTTTAAATCATTATCAGATGTTTTTTTATTACTTCTATTTTAAAATGCAAATATTCATTCTAATATGCTATTCTGATAGACATTCCCCTTACATCCCCAAAATCCAAGAACTTTTTCCCACCCCTGAAAACACATCCCCCATTCTTGTAATTTATGCCAACAAATTCAATTCTTATGCAAGTTTTTTAGCATAAGTTACCGGTAGAATTTATACCATTAAGCCTTAATGGTATAAATTCTACCGGTAATTTTCAGATATTGTTTCTTACTTTCTTATTAAATATTTTAATAGCCATTCCCTAGTATCCCTTCACAGAATTTGTTTGCTATCCCAGAAACATATCTTCTCTGAAACTGGTAGAATCACAAAAAAAATTATGTTGTTTATGTGCCATAGATAAATATGTTGGTGTTATTAATTTTACGTAAGGCAGAATATTAATGCATTCAATCAATGCAATTTTTTTAATTGATAGTGACAGTTCAACCAATGAACATATAGAATTAAAAACTTGAGTAACACTTTTATATAGTCTATTTTCAATTGTCTGTTTCTAGAATTGTTAAAATATCTTTTATCTTTCTTTTTATTGCTTCATGTTGTGAATAGTCAGTACAAAAATTAGGATTTTTCTTTTTCTTTTTTCTAAATTATGTGCAACACAATACATTTAATTCATTCAATCAAAATTCAAACCTATTAATGACTTGAATGGCATGAGCACTATTACATATATCATAATATAATTGCATTGTTGACTAAGAGGTAGCATTTAACATATTTTATTTAATAATTGGTAAGATTTTCAAAGCTTATTAAGTAAATGTGAGTACACTCTATGCATATTTTATATTTTTTTACAAGTGTGTATTAAATATCACAATAAAATTTATCTATCTATAATAAAAATCAAAGTAAAATTTATCTATCTACAATCAATATTTCAATAAAATCTGTCCATTAAATATTAAGATAGAGATTTTAAAAATTATACATGCATTAATATAATTTAACAAGACAAAAATTACATAAATACCACATTATCATATAAATATAAAATATGGAGTTACAATAATAATATATATATTTTTATAATTGAATTTCTTTTAGTTTTTGCAATATTAATTAACTATAATAATAACATCATACAACAACAAACAATCATATTACACACCTACCTACTTCTATTAACTAAATGTTTAAAACAACCAAACATAGTCATACAAATTTTTATTTTTTAATTTTGCAACATTAATCAACTATAATAATAGCATTATATACAATAGCAAACAATCACATTACACTCCTAGTTGCTTCTATTAACTAAATTTTTAAAACAACAAGTACACCCCACATGAATATTTTTTTGAATTTTTACATTAATCAACTATAATAATAACATTACACAACAAGAAACAATCAAATTACACCCCTACCTACTTCTATTAACTAAATGTTTAAAACAACCAAACACACGCCACAATGGGAAAAACATGACGTAAATGCATCTCTTGTTTATTTTGGGTTCTGCTCCATCAATTCAGTCATATACATATGTGATAATTGTGATACTCTTACTGTTTTCCATTCGTAAGCTTTATATTTTTCTTCATTACAACCATTATAGTCATGGGTTAATGTTCACATTTCGATTAATGTTGTTGATTACCATTTCTACGCACAATTGATAAAATTGGGGGTTTAGGTTTTTCATATGTGCTGCTTCATTCATTCATTATTTCTATTTTCTTTAGGTGTCATTCATTAAATTGGGGATGTTATGTTTGCCAATGATTAGGATTCATCAATTCAGACATGCAATTATTGGAGCTTTTTTTGTTTGCATTACAAAAATTTGGGGGGGTCTTGTTTTTTTCATAGGATCTGCTTGATTAGGTAGGGGAGAGGAGCCAATATGCATACACCCAAAATTGCACTATCCACATGGACCAAGAACATTTTTTAAGAAAACCCATTATCAAAAAATGAATACCCAACTTCATCATGGTTAGTCTTCATTGATAAATATAGGGGTGTTATGATTATCATATGTGGTACTTCAATAAATCTGTAATGCCAATGTTTCTATCCTTTTTTAGGTGTCATCAATTATTTTGGGGGTGTTATCTTTTGCATAGGTTATTTTCCATCATATCAGTCATCCAATTATTGTACCTTCTTTTCATGCCTTGGAAATATATGGGGGTGTTCTATTTTTTTAAGGTTATGCTTCATCAAATCAATCATGAATATATTGTACCTTTACATAGACATATATATTAAATCCACGTTTACTCATTTATTTACAATTATATGCTGGTAGCCAACCATGATGAAGTGTATCTAACTTGTATATGCTTAAGATCTTTGAATCTTCCTTATATATATATGCATGTGTCTAGACATATTCAGATACATATACATATGTTTATGTTTATGTATATGTATATGAATATGTATTTATATTTATGTATATACATATAAATATACTTCTTTCACGACATCCTACATATTTTTTGAGCCAACCTACATCCAATGCTCCTAGTGCCTTGCACACTTGTCAACTTTACAACCTTTCATTCGAGCAACTTCTCATTTTTTCTTCACTATGCTGGAAATGTCTATGTGTGTGTGTGTATGTGTATGTGTATGTTTGTGTGTATGTATTTGTATATGTAAATGTGTATGTGTAAATGTGTATGTCTATATGTAAATGTGTGTGTGTATAGATGTGTGAAGAGGTCTTAAGTGGACAACCTTTCCATGTCTACTTCTCTCAGTCAGCCACCCTAACAGTCCACTACATCACATTTATCACTCGCTTCCCCTTGCTATACTTCTCTACAATCGTGTTTAATTCACTTATGTCTATGTCTATGTGTATGCTTCATAAATTCAAACTTGCAACAATTGTATCTTTTGTAGGTTCCATTGATTAATTTGGGGGTGTTCTCTACTTTATATGATGTGCACCTATACACTGGTCCTCCACAACTTAAAAAATAATTCATCCATAAATAGGCACTATGACATCAAACATAAATTAGATTTAAAATGCACACTTAATAATATTCATTTCAAAATAAAACAAGTACATGAAGGAAACCAAACATGATGAAGTGTATCCAGCTTGTATCTAACATATAGCAAGTACCATTCTGACATGGAATTTAAATACCCCAAACATTTACACATGCACCCTTCCTCGTAAACTAGTAAATCCAACTGTTGCACCAATGCAGGCATCACTTTCACATTAGTCACAAATACACAATGTAAACAAAGTGCCAAGTCAACACAATTCAAACCCATCTCACCCATCTTTGAGTGATTGCCAAACCCATTACAACCATGTTTCCTATCGTGGCATAACCAAACCAACAAGAAAATGAATCTGCTTGTCTAATCAATCATGAAACCTACAACACATATCAGCACCAATATGTCCCATCTCACCAAGTATGGTGCAAACGTAGTAGTGGTGAACTCCAAATTCCCATCTGCTTGGTTTTGTGAAGGCTTGTCATGGTTACCTATGCAACACTTTACAATTCAAATGGCTTATGGGACTTGGTTTAGTGAAAACCAAGTCCCCTAAGTGATTCAAATACAAAGCTAAAATAGTTGCATGATTCAATTGATATACCCTAATATATTAAAAAGATAACCCCCCCAAATGAATCAAAGCACCTATAAAATAGAACACACTTGCAATTAATCAAGGCACCTAAAATTGATATAATTGTTGCAGGGCTTATTTGATGAAGGATAACCTATGCAAAAGAGAACCCCCCAAAATTAATTGAATAGTATACCTTCATGTTTGAACCATGAAAAGAATTGTAAATTCCAACCATACAAATATTAAACACAATTTATAGTGTCAAAGTATGTGCAACTATTACAAGATGTAATGGTGTATTTGAATGGCTTATGGGACTTGGTTTTTTGAAGGCTTGTCATGGTTACCTATGCAACACTTCACAATTCAAATGGACTTTTGGACCTGTGTAGCATAGGTTGCCATCAAACGAGTGTTCATGAAATCAAGTATCCCTAAACCATTACATCTTGTAACAATTGCACATACTTTGACACTGCAAATTGTGTTTAATATTTTTCTATTTGGAATTTACAATTATTTTCATGGTTCGAACATGAAGGTCTACTATTCAATTAATTTTGGGGGGTTCTCTTTTGCATAGGTTAACCTTCATGAAATCAGCCCTACAAGAATTATATCAATTTTAGGTGTCTTTGATTAATTGCAAGTGTGTTCTATTTTATAGGTGCTTTGATTCATTTGGGGCTGTTATCTTTTTAATAGGTTAGGGTACATCAATTGAATCATGCAACTATTGTAGCTTAGTATTTGAATCACTTAGAGGACTTGGTTTTGTGAATGATTTCAATGGTTATATGTATATGTATATGTGTATGTGTACATATATGTATATGTGTATTTATATATTTGTATAATTATATGTATACATCAACATATATGTATATAGAATTGCTTGCATGCATTATTTTTCTTACCAAGAATATATTTATGTCTCTATTGCTTAGTTGATTGAATTGATGAAGCAAAACCTATATGTATATTTGTATGTCTATGTTTTATGTATATGTGGATGTGGATGTGGATGTGGATGTGGATGTGGATGTGGATGTGTATGTGTATGTATATAGATTTTCTCACATGCACAACCTATGAAAAAGAGAACCCCAAATTTAGCTATGGAATTGAAACAACCAACAATATTATTTGTTACTACAATGACAAATTGCAACATTGCTTATATGCATTCATTTGAAAAATTGAGCAGCCCCAAATTTATCTATGGCACGAAAACAACATACAATGTTACGTATATGTATATGTGTATGTGTATGTGTATGTGTATATATATTTATATGTATACATTTATGTATATTTGTGCATACATGTATATATATTTACATATATGTGTATATGTATATAGAATTGCTTACATGCAGAACCTATACAAAAGAGAACAACCTCGGGTTTATGAATGGCATCAAAACAACAAACTATATTGTTTGTTACTGAAACGAAAAATTATAGCATTGCTTACATGCATTCATTTCCATGAATGAATTGAATCATAGCAGAATAATATATATGCATTCATTTACATTGAATTGAAGATGAAGCATCACCTATGAAAAATAAAACACCCCCAAATTCATCAATGGCATTTGAAAAAGATAGAATAGTTGCATGACTTAATTGTATATGAATATGTATATGTGTATGTGTATGTGTATGTATATTGGTATGTATATGTATATAGATATGTATATTGGTATGTATATGTATATAGATATGTATATGTATATGTATATGTATATGTATATGTGTATGTATGCATATATATATATATATGGAACCAATTCATGGCGGAGAGAAACTTGTTCGTTGATTGCATGATGGAAGTGGAGCTGCTCATAACGTTTCGTAACTGGCATGTAACTATCTCCTCAGCTTCTTCTACCCAAATATGAACCGGTCTTCGAGGCATCGCAGGTTGTGGTAAATGTTTGAAGATTGCAGATGATGAACCAAGTAGGTAGTGGCTTGCAAGTGAAGAAAGAATGACAACTTGCTAGAATGAAAGGTTGAAAAGTTGGCGACAAGAGTGAGGCACTGGGGAGAATTCAATGCAAGTTGGCTCAAAAAATATGTATGTATAGGTGTATACATATACATACATATATATGTATATGTATATGTATATTTATATGTATAGGTATATAGATATGTATGCATATACTTATGCATATACATATACATATGTGTATGGATATGTGTATACGTATATGTATATGTATATTCATATGTATATATGTATATGTATATGTATATGTATAGGTTGGTTGGAATACAATTGTGGGGTGGAATGGAGTTGTGGAGAGGTGACAACAATTGAAGACGACAGTCGATAGGAATAGGAAGTGGTGGTGAGTGATAAATGCGACGTAGTAGATTCTTAGGGTGGTAGACTGAGAGAAGTTGATGTGGCAAGGTTGTCAACTTTGGATGTTGAGTCACGCAAGAAGTGGCACCTGAGGTGTCTACATATCGGTTGGTGGGTCATTTTTCTGATTTTTAAAGTCGTGGACAAATTTTTACCTCCCATGTGGCAAAATAATTGGAAAGGGAATAGAAAATTAAAAAATGTCAATGAAGAAACAAACATTGCAAATGAAAACAATGACACATTGCAAATTACATAGAACACACATTGCAATATGATCATAATACATTGCAAATCAAAACAATAACGATGCATATGTAATTATCATATATTTAAAACTATCTAGGAAAAAGCATACATTGTAAATTAAAACAATAGAACACATTGCAAATTACATACAACACTTTTTGGAATCAGATCAGATTACTTCACAAACCAAAAACAAAACAGTCAATCTGTACTTATCAAAAAATTACAACTATCTACAATTTTGGTTCATTTGTAAATACCAATACTTCTAAAGTGTATGAAACTAGAATTGCATGTGAAAACAAAAAAAAGTAGGATCTAGCTGTTGCTGTTGTGAAAAGGATCTTGGTTGGTTGAGGTGCCAATTGCCATGTTCTCATCCCCTTCCAATCGATGACGATTGTTGCATACATGAGTGGGACTTGGAGTGGTAAATTGGGTGAAAGTGACATGTGTTGGGGGTGGCGGTGAACACATTTGTACATCCCGAGTGCCAAATTAATATGGATATTGAGTGCCCCTAAAGTCAGATTGGGAGAGGCTTGAATAATTCATTGCTATGGAGAACTGAGGGATATTAATGTTGAGAATATCACAAAAGACTCCATTACTTTGAGACAATGGATTAGAAGTGTTTCTTATCTGCCTCTCTTTGTAAATCCCTTTATGCCTCCTCAATCTCTTTTTCCTTCTAGTCCTGTTCCTTATGAAGCCTCTCTTGCTCCTTTTTCACATCTCTATCATTTTTATGTTGTTATTTCTACTGCTCTTTTTCTTTTCATAGTATGTCCTTCTCAATTCTAGCATTCTCCTTCTACTCCGCTACCACAATTCTTGCTGTCCTTTTCTCCTCATTCTATTGTCTCTTTCTTGCTTTTATCTCCTTGACCTCTTCCTTCCTTCGGTCTTGCTCCATTAATAGCCTAATGTAGTCATCTGTTGTTAACAATTGAGTCTGTCTACTGATTTGAATTGCAATTTCTTTGGATTTCTTTTGATGAATAGTGTGCAAATGTAACTTGAGGAACTTGGATTTCTTGTGTCCCATCTGATTGTGTGTCGATGACCTCCTCCACTACCTATGAGCCTTGTGGTACATCTTCATTACCTCATAAATTTGAATTGCAAGAAGGATCATAGTAATGCACAACTTGAGAAGGGTCAATTTGTGGTAGTGGTGATGGGAAAGTATAGGTTTCATGTTGTTCTCGGTGTTCCAAATCAATTCCCAAGCTCATTGCTCCCTCCACCAACTAGGATGGTTGGATTCGTTGCAATGGAAGATCTAAACTTTTGTTGAACTGATCAACATTGTTTTCCACCATGGGAGGGGTGTGTTCATTAACCACCACTTGTGCAACTGATTCAATAGGAAAGCTATGAGGTGAGTGTTGTGTTTCTGTTGCATACTACAAGTTTCCATCTAGAAGAGTGGACTACAATACTATGACATCATTGCTTGACACACCAAGTCCAGAAAGGCTGAGAATTTTTTCAACTACATCAGCATCCTCGCTAACCACAAATGTCTCACTGGTACGCATGTCATTGACAAGTGCATCAAGATTTAGGGGCCATATACTAGTCCTTTTAAACCTAGCTTTGATGTTGTCAAATATCAAACCTCTTTTCATTGCTTTTTTGTCTAACATTGCGAGTTCTCTCCTCCTCACTTAAATTTTTGGAAACCTTGACAAAAAAATTGCATGTTCTAATTTGAAGTAAGCTTTGAAAGGTGAAAACACACTCACATTCAATGGCTATAGCCTATGTGATGTGTGTTATGGCAATGTTAAAAAATATACACTAATTTCTCTTACTTCCTGGATGGTTTCAAGTGGTACATGGATTCCATGACCTTCAAAGATTAGCAAGACCCTATTGGTGGGTGAGAAACCGCCTGGAACTGAGGTTTTGAAGTGGATCAACCAATCTATGAACAATTCTTTGGTCATCCATGCATGGGGCTAGGTTTCCATGCAAGCACCTGGTTTTTAGTCTATGATGTAATTATCTATGTTCATAGTCCCCTTGAACAAGTAGAACCCTAGAATGCTCTTCCCAAGAGCATTGACACAACATAGAATGGTTATCCATTCAGGGCTCTTTGGGATAATGTAAGAGACATTCCTGCTACCTTTTCTTGCGAGCACCTTCATGGACCCGTTTTGCCTACTTGGATGCCAGTTTCATCACAATTCCATATGCGATCAAGGCCATATGGCATGGATTTGTATGTTGCAGACAGTGTTTTATATAATGCATCTACAACATCAGCTCTAAGATTGAATTCCCTATATTTGTCTAGGCCTTCAACAGTTCGTAATGCAAGTCCAGGATGTATATGCTTGAAGCTTGTCCACCATGACTTCCTTGGGAATCCATTGGTGAATGGGTTTGTCCTATTCTAACATATTTGAGCAACCTCAAACTTAATATTGACTATCTCAAGAGCATGACCAATATCATCCATTTGCTTGCACTAGTCCACAATAATATTTTCTTCCTCTTTGGTGAGGACTATTGGTGGCCCTTTCTTGGAAGTTGTTGTTAGACCCCCTCACTATCTGGACAATGTGGCTATTGGGATTGACCACTTTTTGGAAGCCCCCTTTATTGACATGCCATTCTCTTCAATGTCATAGAGTGCCCTTTTCATGTCATCTACAAACCATAGCTTCTATATTTGTTTTACCTTATACGGTATTTGAGGCTTAGTATTTGAGGAGTAGAAACCTCATCTACTTGTGCAACAAGATCTATTTCAGGGGGGAATCTACATCCTCGTTTCTCGGCAGGCCACATTTTTGTGACTCTTTTCTTTCTTTTGTTCCCAGTATGGGTCACCATTGCCTTTCCCTTGGCCATCTACACAAAATAATTAGAATCAAAATAGTGATTATTGAACAGAAAAAAAATTAGTTTGTAATGTAGAAAATATGAGAATATGATAATCAAAGTCAATGATAATGCATAACCTATTAAACATAAATCGTAAACTATGAAATAAAGATGATTGAACAGTTATCTTTATATGTATTCATGAAGAGAGTGATGTGATGCTTGAATAGAAGAATAATTAGTTTGTGATGCAGAACATATGACAATATGATAACCCGAGTCAATGATAATGCAGAACCTATGAAACACAAATGCTTTAACAATTACCTTTATATGTATGAAGAGAGTGATGCTTGAACAAAATATTATTTAGTTTATGTATGTGTTATCTTTCTAGTTTGTTGCATTTAAATTGAGATTATCTTTTGTAATAGTTTAGAGAGTTACATCTATTATGGAGTGAGTAAGATGTAGTACAATCTGCTAACCACAACCTAATAGGGGTACTTGAGACCCAAAACCAAACCATGAGAAGATCTATCTCGATACATCATATTCAAATTAGAATCAACATTAGGAAGCTTTGAAATTAAATCCTTATTTTCAACATTCACAACTTATGTTCATTCTCCAATTCATTCAATAAAACAAAGTCCACCAACACACTCACTCTCCAAGGAAACACATTATGCTACAAACCAAACTCCATATCAACATACCAATCCATTTCCAGACTCAACTCATCTATAATACAATCAAAATGTTTGAACACAAAAATTTGATCAGAGAGACTGAACGAAACAACTCTTCACTATTCAACAAATCACTCATCAATTCAACTTGCTTTACAAGGAAAAATAACCATGAAACCAATCATTCATGCTTCAATCCTATTCATTAACTTTCAAGACATTCTAACATCACATTTTGATTGATTTCAACCAAATACACCCTTACCAAGCACTGATCCAATAGAATCTTTGTTTCTTATAGTCAAGGCACCATTTTTCACCTAGGAATCACTATGCTACAACCAAAGCAACAAGTTATCCTCCCAAACACTTTCCAAGCATTCATACATCCTTATTATCACCACATAGGTAGGTTCAACACATATCAATCATTATTTTCATTGATTTCATCAGATTCACTGTTTTAGCAACCTAGCCTTCATTACTCTGGTAGGTAACCAAACCCTTGAATCAGGTATTCCCTTTTCACCCACAAAGCATCTTAATAAACCCATTACATATTCAGGGACCCATTTCAATCTAATTTATCATGAAACAAAATTAGAATCTCTTGCTTGAATAAATCATTAGAAAATCTAACTGAAACTCTGCTACCAACCCTTAAATAGGCCAAAAATACAAAGTGACTCCTATCTAACCATAGATCCTTTTCTCCAAGTAACTAAAAAAATTCTTTAGCCATGAAACAAAACTCTAGATTTCATCATTTTTAAGAGTTGGAAGGCTTAAACACATACTAATCTATTAAACCCTTGTTTGTAGGCTAAAAACACCAAAAATAGGGAGGGTTTCTTGCATGAAACACTTACAGACCTCTAGACCTCCAACCATCAGTTGGAACATGTATTATTATGTCTGATAAAGCATTTGAATCCATTTCCCAATCCATGCACACATTATTTCTTCAAAACCCTTCTTGGAACCTCCATTTTCAAGTGGAAAACTCTATTTTTTTTCTTGTAGCAACAACATATTCCATATTCCTAACTTCCTTGTTCCACTACACACAAAAAACACTCAAAAAATACTAAAACCACTCTAAAATATCCATCCCAACATTATAATAAGCCTGCCATGGTGGGATGGGGAATAAATCCCTTAAGATACTCTCAATCCCTTGACTGGGTTTTCCTGACAAATCATATAAACTTGGCCTTTAAATCTGATGATAACCTTTCAAAACACCACTATTTATTTACTAACACCCTACACTAAGAAAAAAAAGAAAGAAATAGCCTCTAGTCTACTGTACAGTCCATACAGGGACTAGATAAGAGAGTAAACATAGAATATCTCATAAATAGGGAACTTTATTAGAAAAATATTTCAAGAATACACCAATCTAAGTTTTTGCATGCCTATACATGCTTTATAAAGATCTTACAATTAGTTGAGGCAACTATCTTTTCAACTTCAACTGATCAAACCATTCTTTTCCATCATGTCTCTTGACCTTCCTGATTTTGTGCTCTTTTTACATATTGGACAATATTACAAGTTTTTCATTTTTCATCTCTTTGACCACCTTGGGCCTATTACATGGCTTGAATACATTCAAATTAGTCTTTTAAATGACCTTGACACATTATTTTGGACTTGAACACACAAAATTGACAAATTAGCCTTTTGAAGAAATTCAATGATCAAGGTTCTCCTGCACCAGAGCGACATAAGGAAATAGAGGAGTAAGAAGCACAAAATTACAAACTATGCAAGGGAGTTAGAGTTTAAGAATATCTCATATCTCTTAAGCGTTTACAACATTAACATGAAGATCTCATGCATAATAAATTGAAAACCACACTCATATTTGAACTATGACACAATAGAAAGCTTATGAATGAAAAGTAGTAAGAGTTTAACAAAACTCATTAACATGCATAAATAGTTTTCAATTGATGAAGCAAAAACCTATGAAAATGATGAAAAAAAAACCTTATAAAAATAGAAACCTTAGTGACTGATAATGCAGAACCTATGAGAATAAGATATCTAGAGTGAATGAAAATGTAGAAGCTATGAGAATATGATAATGCAGAACCTATGAGAATAATATAACTAGAGTGAATGAGAATGTAGAATATATGATAATAAGATAAGCAGAGTGAAAGATAATGCAAGACCTATCAGACAAAAATGGTAAACGATAATGCAGAACCTATGAGACTACAATAATTAGAGTGAATGATAATGCAAAACCTATGAAACATAAATGATAAACTATGAGTGCAATATTTGCAATATAAACCTTACTAAAACAAAAAGGCTAAACTATGACTGTAACATTTTCTATATAAACCCTAGGGAAATAGAGATGGTAAACTATGACTGTAATATTTGCAGTATAAACCCTAGGGAAACCAAAAATGGTAAACTATGAATATAACATTTGTAATATAAACCTTTGGGAAATAGAAATGGTAAATTGTGACTATAATATTTGCAATATAAACCCAAGGGAATGTATATGCTAACGAATGACTGTATTATTTGGAAATTAAAACCTAGGGAAAGCTTTAAATGGTAAACCATGACTGTAATATTTGCATTATAAACCCTATGAAACACATATGCTAACCTATGACTACAATATTAGCTATATAAACCCTACTGATACATAAAGAAACACTTGTGATTGTAATATTTGCAATATAAACCCTAGGGAAACATAAATAAAAACCTATGATAGTAATGGCTATAATGAAGATCAATATAAAGCTTAGAAATTGAAAATAGTAATGGCTATAATGAAGAACAATATAAAGTAAACGAATCCAGAAAAGTGTGAAAGGAAAACTTAGAAGAATATGGATGCTAGTGCATTGAAATCTGAGTTGTTACCTCCCCTTGATGTTAACTTGTTAAATTATGTGCTTCTCACTCCTCCTTTTCTTATGTCGCTCACTACAAAATAAGTGAATACTTGTTGGTTTTCAAGGCTATTTGAATTGGGAATTATTTGAATTTGATTGATGCTTGTTTGGTGTGGTGAAATAGATTATTGTCCTACTTTGAATTAGAGATTTGATTGATTTCGGTCATTAATTCTTGAGTTGATTGGTTTGGTGGATTGTTTGAAATTGTTTCCATTTTTTTTTGAATAATGGCTGCCTTACAAGAGTCTTAAATGGATGTAGGTGGGATATTTGGGTTTGGCTCCAATAAGTGTGCACCCTACCTGGTGATATGGGACATATTCAAGCTAATACATGTTGTAGGTCTCATGGTAGATGAGACAAGCGAATGCATTTGAGTGTTGGTTTGGCTATACTACGATGGGAAACATTGTTGTAATGGGTTCGCCAGTTGGTCAAAGATGGGTCGGATGGGTTTCAAATTTGTTGACTTGGCAACTTGTTTATGTTGTGTAGTTGTGATTAATGTGAAAGTGACGTCTACATTGGTGTGAAAGTTGGGTTTACTAGTTTATGAGGAAGGGTGCATGTCTTAATGTTTGGGCTATTTAAATTCCATGTCAGAATGCTACTTGTTATATGTCAAATATAAGCTGGATACACTTCATCATGTTTGGATGCCAGTGTGTACTTGTTTTGTTTTGAAATTAATGCTATTAAGTGTGAATTTTATATATGATTTATGTTTGATGTCACCATGCCTATTTATGGATGAATATTTTTTTAAGTTGTGGAGGACCGACGTATAGGTGTGGGCCCCAACAAGCACATGTCCCATTGCATGTTAGAGCCCCCATCTACGTATCAACCCCTCTCCCCTAATAGACAATATAGGTATAGGTACCCACTCACTTCTTGCAAAAGAAAGAAAAATAATCTCATTGTGTAATTCAAGTCATATTTTGGCTGAAGTGAGTGGCTAGTACATCTAAAGGCCACATATGAGTTGTCTCTGACAAAAATATTCTCAGACTCGAGATATTATGAGTTGTAAATGTGTACTCACAATCTCATATGAGTGTACCTACTCTTCCCTTAATCCTTGTGCAAGTTAATAACTAGTGTGTCATAGCTATCTATGTCTTTCTTTTGCCAATTGTAGCTATTTATACCTTCTAGGGGAGAGGAACTAGTATCTGAGCATACTTCAATAGTTGTGATAGTAGTTGTTTATATAATGTCCAATTTTTTTATCAATATTGGACCAATAGTTGTGACTTTTAAATTATTAGTGTTGATGGTGACTACCCATAATTAAACAAAATGTATTCCTTTGATCTAAAAAGAATCAAATCATGTTATTCCACATCAACACTCAATAAATTTTTTTGTGAATGCACAAGTATTGGTCTCACTTTTTTTTATCCTTTGTGGATACCTTGACAAAAAACATGTTGATGTCGCATCATATTTGATGATGTGGCCCTCAAACCTTAGTTATAAGCAAGGGATTTTCCAAGTAAGCTACTATAAAAAATTGGGAGTGATTTGAAATTTCAACATAGGATAATTAGAAGTGTGAAGTTAGGGTGCACAACTATTGGGTCCTCTCCCCTACCCTCTATTATTTTCTATTTCTATGGAATCTCATTATGTATTGAACAATTTATGGACCATGAGATGATAGTCTTGAGCTATTTTTGATGGTTAATGTGTCTATTGTTTGCATCTATAGTTGTTAGCAATCTCGATTGCTTAATAAAATAAAATGCTTGAGCAAGGATACTCACAGTCATGAAAAGTAAATCCTACAACATAATATTATCTACAAATCAACATACAAACTATTGTTCTAAGCATCCATAAATAGATGAACCACATGCTAGAAACCATGAAAGTTTGGGGAAATGTATGGGTTCAAATTTTAGTGCCTTTCCATTCCCAAATATTTTTAGCATACTCTTTAAGAAACTTTCAATTTCATAATCTACTATGTTTGGGTGCTTTCAATTTGTCCTCATTCAACATTCAAAAGATATTCCATGACATGTGTATTAGCCTATCATAATACTACTCAATGTTTCAATGTAGCCTTCCTTTTGCATGTTATTATATGTCAAACAATTGTCATACATGAATCTCTTTATATTGACCTTACACACACCACACGATGTTGAGATATAGCAAAACCATGCAACCTCAAAGTAAGATGCCTACTTCTTAATAAATAAATAAAAAACTTATTAAAGAACAAAGTCTAGCAAGCATTTAAGTGGGATGTCGACTCTCCACATTCAAAAGAAAAAAACACTTAATGGTGAAAGATCAAGTGCATACAAAATGTATTACAATGAGCATTATGAATGCAATGTTGAGATACTTTTTCCCAACATTCTCCAACTTGTTGAAAAATTTGTAAGAGGGAAAATCATGAAAATTGAAACCTAATTGTTAGGGGATAAGAGGCCCATAGATTTATTGTTGGAAAAATATGTTTCAATCTTATATTTTATCACCATTTATCCTTCTAGTGTTTTCTATTATTTTATGGGTGAAATGGATTACTACTTGGAGGAGGCTTATTGAATATTGTATGTAGTGAGTTTTGTCAGCACATGAGGAGTTAGTTGTCCCAGTATAAGGTGGCATTATCTACCCATGAATTAGCATCTTATGGTGTATGTAAGGTCATTATGAAGAAATATACTTATAAAAAATCCTATGACATGTAAGATCATGTAAGACAAAAGTTTTATTGGAATATTGACAAGTATTATGATAGGTTGGGAAACTTAACACTTTTAGAGAAGATAAATTTGGGAACTCAATTTTGGGTTGTCAATTATGAAAAACATGAAAACTAAAAGATATGATAGCAATGTGGTAAAAATAGTCAAGAGAATCAAGATCAAAGAAAAATATTGGATTTTGGGCCCATGCAATTTTGGTGTCATACCCTCATTGATTTGTAAATGGGTTTTTTAATTATTCATTGTTTTTAATTTGCACTTCTATTTATTGGTGCTTGGAGTTGTAGTTCATAAGGTTGATTTGTAGGCATAGTTATGTTGCCAAAATTACTTAGTTTTATATGTTGGTGATAGTTCTATAATAGCTTTCTCTACATGTGTATTTTTTCCATTAGATTATTAAATAATACACTGTATACTTTAAAGTGTGATTTTTTATCTCGTGAAGGGGTTTTCCCCATGCACACCTTGTGTTATGGTATATTGTTATTTTATGTTCATCTATGTTCCTCTTTCAATTGTTGTAAATATTTAAATAATTTGAAAAATATTACCCATATTTCCTTTCATTGAGTGGGGCTTGTGTGGAGTATATTTTTATCTTACTATAGGAAGAGATGGAAAACACATCCAAAAGAATAGAAATGGAAAAATTAAATGGTGAAAATTTTGAATTGTGGAAGCTTAAGTGGAGGATATGCTTATTGTCATGTCCCATAATTGGACTAAGTTATCTATGCTTTATTTTGTGATGTGTTTTAAATTACGATGTCAAAAACATTATTTTAATAATTATTTATACTATGATTGATTTTTTTATTATGTAAAAAAAAAGATATCAATTAGATAGTGTTTTAAAAGATGTATAAGTAAGTTGATTATCATGAGATGTTAATGAACAATTTATCTTATGTTTTGGGATAATATGATTAACGAACTAGCCACATTATTGGTTTAATGAGGTTGATGCAGAAGAATTTTTCTTCACTCTTAGATGAGGAGGTCTCATCACTACAAAGATGGAACCATATCCAAAAGAATCATGTGCACACCATGAACTTGAGAACTTTCACACACTCAAGTTGATATTTTGTTGTTTTTGCAGTTAAGATAATTACCTCGAGTTGTAGGTGAAATAATGTTTGTATAGCTAAATATTGTCTATTTTTCCTCTCTTGTTATATTGCCTTCTCCAATTATTTTGATTGATGTTTCATATGTTTCGTTGTAAATATGTTTTTGAAATTCAAAGGTGGTGGATGGATTTGAATATATATTTGGTTTATGGGTCAAATTTCCAATAGTCAAATATATATATATATATATATATGTGTGTGTGTGTGTGTGTGTGTGTGTGTGTGTGTGTGTGGAAATGGGGGACCAAAAAGGGGTCTTAAATGGTCATTTTAAAAAAATTATAAAATACTAATCTTGTATGAGAAATTGAAGATAGTTATGCTCAAAATTTGAAGATACAACAAGAAGACAAGTCACAATGCTCTGAATCTACTTTTTAAAATATAAATTTTTTAAATGGTGGATATTAAGGGTTTCAAAAAGAGGGAGCACATAAAGTTCTTTGTTTATGTCAAAAAAACATAACATAGCGTCTAGTGTGTTGCCCCTAAAATATTAACTTTTTTTAGCATTTAAAAAATTTCTTCAGTGGGAAATTAGCTAAGACCATTTAGTTACATCTAATTTTTTTGCTAATTTTTTAATGAATATATGATTTTTTTACTAATTTTCAAAGTGGGCACATCTTGAAAAATAAAAATTAAGCATGCTACCTCAAAATTTTATAGGAAAGCAATCACAAATAAATAAATAATTTTTTTACTAGGTATAGAATTGTATCTAGTTTCTAAAAATGTAATTTATTTGAAATTTTATGAATGACTAAAAAATGAAGCCAAAAATACCATATGCAGGTTTTTGAAGAAAAATGGAGACACTAGGAAAAAGAGATCAAAATCTTAACATATTTGAAACATGAAAAAATTACATGGTTAGAAATCAAAGATAGAGCTCAATGTTACTGTGTCATTTTTCACTTCACATTAAAACATGTGCATGGAGAGCATGTTCAAGATTGTGTCATTTTTTTACAATTTGAAAAAACTCAATTTTGGGTGTTGAAATATCCATCCAACCCTAAGGGTTGGAAATTCCCAAGGTAGACAATAACACGATCATGCCATAACACACTCATGTTATTTTTTGGCTTAGGTTTTCATAACACAAGCACATTATAATACAGTCATGTTCTTGTGAAGAAAAAAAAATATCCTCTCTCCATCACCTTCTCTCTCTCTCTCCCTCTCTCTACCTTCTCTCTCCTTCCCTCTTTCTCTTTCTCTCTCTCCCTCAAGCTCTAAACCTGTCTTTCTACCCATCCTTACCTATCTCTCTAGACCTATCTCTCTACCTCTCTCTACCTCTCTCTCCCTCTATATTTCTCTCTACCTCACCTTTCTCTCCTTGTCTTCTCTCTCCCCTTGCTACCTTTCCCTCCCTCCCTCCCTCACTCCCTATATATTTCTCTCTCACACACCTCTCTATCTCTCTCCCCTTGCTACCCCTCCTTCTCCCCGCCTCTCCCTCCCTCTCTCTAAATTATTCATGGTTTAGGGTTTATAGATTAAATCTAACTTTTTAGGTTTTAGGTTTTATCAAATAGTGTTTGGGTATGTGCAGGATCATCATGGAAAAAATAGGCCCTTAAGTGGCAATAAAAAGATAGAAAATCAAAGTTAGACAACTTGACGTAAAAATTTGAATAAGTTAACTATATTATTTCAAAAAAATGTAAAAATAGAATCTGTAGCAAAGTGAATGTAGTTTCTAAACTACTAGACCTTTATTTAAAAAAATAAAATCTATTTGGTGAAAATTTGAAATTTCAATGCAGTAGTATTTAAATTTCAAGGTAAAAGTAAGAAGTAGGTGTCTGTCTGACCACCCTAACCACAATAAAATGATAATATTTTTTTATAATATTTTAGATATAAGTAAAGGACTCGTGTCCCGATGTGATGCATATTTTTTTATAATTTGTTTCCAAGTAAATAATTAATTATGAATTTTTTATTACAACTTTTAAAAAATAGAAAAGCTCATTTGTCTAACCACCTTAACTTGGTCAAAAATTCATATTCAATTTTATCTTTTTTAATCCTATAGTATGCGAAGCATAGAATGTGACGCATGTTTTGGATTAAAAAAATGTGATACCATTTGAAAGTTATAGATGTTTTTCAATCAGCTTATCAATCAGGACTTTATTCGTAATTCTAATAGAAAATGAATAATTATTATTTATTAAATTCAAAGTAAAGCATAATTTATATTGGTGGAAGCTGAGAATCTCCTCTAAAAACCCTTTTCGTTTCATCAATTTTGGGTAGAAAAAAAGTCATCAGCCACATGGGCCATCAAATGGCTTACATATCGCCACTTTTTGGTCCATCATGATCCTGCACATACCCGTTTATGGTTTAGGGATTAGGGGTTTAGGGTTTATGATGGAGGGTTTAGGGATTGAATTTAATTTTTAATTCTTTACTTTTAAAAACTATTAATGTTAGGATTTATGGTTTAGTGCTTAGGGTTTAGAGCCTAGGATTTAAGGTTTAGAGCATAGGATTTAGGGTTTAGGGTTCATGACATGGGGTTGAGATTCTACCTACCTCTCTCTCACCTCTCTCCCTTCTCTACCTCTCTCTCCCTCCCTCCTTCCCTCTCCACCTTCCCCTCCCTCGCTCCTTCCCTATCCATCTTTCCCTCCCTCCCTCTTTCGCTCTTTCGCTCCCTCTCTTCCTCTCTCTAAATTATTCATGGGTTAGGGTTTAGGGCATAGGAATTAGGGTTTAGCATATAGTGTTTAAGGTTTAGGGCTTAGGGTTTAGGTCCTAGGATTTATGATTGATGATGGAGGGTTTAGGGCTTAGGTTTTAGGATTTAGGTCCTAGGATTTATTATTGATGATGGAGAGTTTAGGGTGGAATTTACCTCTTTCTCTCTCCCCTCTCTACCTCTCCCTTCCCTCTCTCCTTCTATCTCTACCTCTCCTTTCCTCCCTCTCTCTACCTCACCTCTTTATCTCTCTCCCCTCACCACCTCTCCCTCACTCCATCCCTATCTCTTTGTCTCTCGTTCACTCTCTACTTCTACCTACCCACCCCTCTCTCACTCTCTCTCACTTTGTGTCTTTGTCTATCTTTCTTTGTATGTGTCTCTCTCTATCCCTATTTCCCTCCCTTCATTTCTCCCCCCTTCCCTCTCTCTATCTCTCTTTCTATAGCTCTCCCCATCTCTTCCTATTGAAATTATCTAGGCGTATTTTCTATTTTTTATGAAAACAACATAATGTGAGAAAATTATAACACATTCACATTATGGTCTTTGGGGAGCCCAAAGTTTGGGTGGCTAATTTTTGGTTCCCCATATTTGTGTGCATACCCTATATATATTTGTGCTTATATATAATTATTAATAATAATGTCTTTTTCTAGATACAGCACTTCAAAAAGTTAGTATTATTGTTATTGATATTTATTTCATTCAAGAGACACTCCACCTCAAAGTTGCAACTAATCCTTTCAGCTTCTCCAAATAAACATTTTTTTTTATCTCTTTGTCTCTCCTTCACTCTCTACTTCTACCTACCTACCCCTCTCTCACTCTCTCTCACTTTTGTGTCTTTGTCTATCTTTCTTTTTATGTGTCTCTCTCTATCCCTATTTCCCTCCCTTCATTTCTCCCCCCTTCCCTCTATCTATCTCTCTTTCTATAGCTCTCCCCATCACTTCCTATTGAAATTATCCATGCATATTTTCTATTTTTTATGAAAACAACATAATGTGAGAAAATTATAACACATTCGCATTATGGTCTTTGGGGGGTCCAAATTTTGGGTGGCTAATGTTTGGTTCCCCATATTTTTGTGCATAACCTATATATATTTGTGCTTATATATAATTATTAATAATAATGTCTTTTTTAAAAAAATGTTTATTTGGAGAAGCTGAAAGGATTAGTTGCAACTTCGAGGTGGAGTGTCTCTTGAATGAAATAAATATCAATAACAATAATACTAACTTTTTGAAGTGGTGTATCTAGAAAAAACCAAATTCAATGTAATATTTCATGGCTTGAAAGGAGGGAAGTGGGAGTTAATGTGAGCTTGAAGTGGAGTAGATGGAGATAAAAGAGAAAAGATAAGGAAAGAGAACGCACAAATGGGGAAGAGGCTAGAATAGAAACATAAGATCTTGATATTATTATTTTGGTTATTGCAAAGAAAGAGGTATTTCCCTATTCTTCATTCTAATATCAAATTTTGTATTTAAATGATTGAAGAAAAAAAGTTATTTACAAGAAAAATCTTCAAGTTCTTATGATTTTAATTTTCTATAAACTTTCTTAGGAAATGTATATTTGTAGTAGTCTATGAGAAGGATTATGCTAGTTTTATTATTGAAAAGACCAAGCCTTGACCTCTAATTTCATCTTGTAATGGTGTAAAATTGCACCCCTTGCAATTTAATATACATTCTTGTATCTACTTTAGTGTCCACTCCCCTAGTACTTGTGTAGGCTCATTTTAGCCCCTGTGTGAGCCTTTTTCCCCTCTTAGGATGCTTAGTACCCCTTTTCAATAGCTACCTTTGCACGTTAACTTTGCGTCAAACATTGTGCTTTTCTCATTCTCATAGTTTTATAGCATGATCTGTCTGAGCACTAGAACATTAAACAAATTTCCACATGTCATGCTAGCATCCTATGATGTTTCACCACTCAAACGACCACTTCCAAGCATTTTTTCTAGTTGTTAGCAAGTTTTATCAGTGGTAATGACCTAAGACACCTTGGAACTGCCTGGGAAGCTTCTTTTCCCTCTTAAAAAGTTGTGTTTTCCATCCATTTGGTCTTCTTCCGCTTCTTGGCTTCTATCTTTCTCTCTCAAGCTTACACAACTCCATTGCTTGCTACAACAGTATTCTCTAAAGCTCTCACAATACTCTTTGCAACTCAATTTTGGCTCTTGTAGCTTCCGCTCTCTGTCTCCTTGGCTTTCCTTATGCCTTGCAACTAATATCTCTCTTGCCTTATGCTTTCAAGAATCTTGGGATTTCTCACATCCATTATCTATTACATCTATATTTTGTGATACAAGTTCTCCTCCTCAAGAGGGGATTGCTTTTATCACCTATACTTTGTGATACGAATTCTCCTCCTTGAGCATGGTTTGATTTTATCACTATTTGCATACTTCATTTCTCTCTACCTATTTGGTTGTCTGTGGAGGTGGGAACACCAAAATAGGGGTTTGACTGGGGAAAACCCTTATACAACCCCAAAATTTTCTCCAGATCTTATGCATGTAGGGATTGAAGATATTCATTTGGTGGAGGCTCCATTACTTGGGTTTTTTGTGAGCATCTTCTATCTCTCATTCTCTTTAACTTTATCATTTGTACTTCACTTTATTTCAATTCTATTACATTATGTCATTTCCCTACATTCTAGAAGTTTTCAGTAATTAGATTGCTAGTATTCACTTAGCTATTCTTTATGATATTATCACTTTCTGGTCCGTACAAGATGCCAATGCAGCTCTAGGATGCCAGCATGTCATGTTGTCATCCTTTGTTAGTCTATCTAAGAAGCCTGTGTGATCTGATATTTCTGATTCTAGAGCTCTCGCATTGCTCCTTGAGGTAGTTTAGGGAAGTTCGCCCCTTGGGAATCTCTTGAGGATAAAGAGAAATTCATGAGTAGTGAATCTACCTTCTCTACATTTTGGTGAACTTGACATGAAACACAATATTTTTCAAAAAATTAGGAATTTATTTACCCCTACTTGGCGAGGTCATAACTTTTGACTTGGTTCTCTTAATTACAAAATTTTTATACCATTGGAAAGGTCTCGAAGAGGACTAATTCAATCCCTAAAATACCATGCCTTCAGCTATCAATTTTTAGGGACTGATGCAAGTTTCAACCCCAAATTCTAATTTGAAGACCTCTAAAAATGCAAATTACTAGAACCTAGAAAATATAGAAAAAAATCTAAAAAATATAGATTTTTAGTTTTTCTTAGTTATGTCACCAAAATGAATTTAATATCCTCTTTTATGAGTTTAGTATCTAATTATATTCAAAATTTTAATGATGTTCCATTTCATGCATGCGATAGTGAGTTGGTGTTGCCCAGGTCACTTGGCATCTTTGATCCTTCTCATCAGATTCCTCTTGCTTTAAAGGATATCTTGTTACAAGAAGATGAAATCATTGATACCTTTCTTAACATTACTCTAAATTCTATTCATTCCAATGCACTCTCTTCTAGAGATGATGCTTTTATGAATGATGAATCTCATCTTTGTTCTGATGCTCTCTCTTCTAGAGATGATGCATTAGCGAATGATGAACCTCCTTCCACATTTGATCCTCCCTAGATTGATGTTGACAATGTTTTTCTGAATAATTATTCTAATAGTTGTGATGATTCTATAAATGCAATCTATGTCTTTATTGCTCCTCAAAGGCCTAAGAGACTGGTCATTTTTCTGACTCTATCTAGTCCTTCTCCTAAAAGGATTTGTTCTATTGATGGTGTCCCATTTGATGGCGATTATCTTGATCTTTCCATGGCTCCCTCTTACAGATCAATAGCCCATTCTTATAAGAAAAAACAACCAAGCCTTCTTGAAGCACCTAAACCTACAAATAAAGCACTCGGTGATCATGATTTTGTCAAGCAACTTCTAGTTACTCTTGCTATGATCTCACTATGGGACTTGCTTCAGTCTACTCTTGAGGTATGCTTCAGGAAGCCTTGCAAAAGATCCTCTTGTTGTCCTCTGATAGGCTGATAGATGTTAATGTGTTGATGGATTATATTCATGCAGATTCACCACATATCATGTTCTATCTACAATAACTTCCACCCTCGGATGTGCAAAAGCAAGGAAATCCTCTGATTATTATAGTTAACATTAATAATATCAGCATTAGACATACTCTCATTGATGTTGGTTCAATGCTCAATGTATGTAGCATTGATCTATTGCCTAAGATTAATATTGATTCATCTTCTCTTAATGCTTCTTTTGTTTTCATTCATGGGTTTGATAATGTTGGTTGACAAGCCCTAGGAATGATATTCTTGCCTTTGAGGTTGAGACTCATTACTGTACCCACACTTGTATATGTTACGTCAAAAAAAATACCATATAACCTTCTTCTTGGTAGACCATGGATTCATTCTATGGGTGCAATCCCATCTACCTTGCATAAATCTATTAAGTCCATTTGTAATAATAAAGTAGTCACAATCAAGGCTGACCTTGAGGCTATGCACTTATGTGAGATGGTAGTTATGGTCAAGTTTCAATTGTGTCTAGTATTATCCCTTTAGTTTCTTTCGATGCGTTGATGTCTACTCCAACAATACCTATCACAAAGGATGCTCTTGAGATAGATGTCCCTAAATAAGGTCCTTTTGAAGCAAGGAATCCTAAGTCTACATCGTCTCAAGAAAATACATGTCTTAGTGATGATTAGGGTTCTCTAAACTTTGCAGTCTCCTTCAATGAATAATGTAAAGTCAACCTAATCAATTTAAACCTTTCAATGACATAATTCACACCTGCTATCAAAGATGATTACTCTTTTGTATCATGGGGTGATGTGAACACAAATTGCAATGCTCTCTATGGAGATTCTCCTTAATTTTATTCTACCTTTGTTCCTTCTTCTTGTGAGCATTCAATATTTTCTCCACAAGAGAAAGGGTCACTTCCTACTCCTCATTATTTATCTGAGAAAGATCATATTTTGTTGAGGCTCTTTAAATCCCACTTTATTACTCTTCCTCCTCCTACACGTAAGAAATTTCATAAGAATGATAAAGAAAAACAATCTTTATGTGCATACCATCGAGTGCCTGGCCATTCAACTAGTGAATGTAAGGCCTTGAAGGATCAAATACAAAAACTTCATGATTCTAGTGCCATCACTCATTTTTTTGCTGATGCACCTGCCTCTTCTTTAAATGACAAGTGATATCGAGGTCTACCTCTATCTTGTGTGTTCTAAGTATCTTGCATGGTTCTCCTCCCCTGTATGTTAGGGGCAATGATAAGTTGTTCTAGAGATGCAAATCCTTCTTAAGGACCCCCTCTCTTCTCTATGTCTTTTAAATGCAACATCCCTCTAGTGGCCCCCTTTCTCTTTTGAAGGGATCCTGAGGGACCCCTTTTGAAAGCTTTTCTCTCCAATGAATTCCATGGTGTCTAGCTTGGGGGCAGCCCGACTAAACCTATCTTTTTTGTGACTATCCTACAATGTAGCTTGCAGTAGCCACTTATTCATCTAGTTAGTCTTGCTCTATGGGACTAAGAACCTATAGAGATCCTTTGCATCAAACTTTTGTAACATGTTTAGTTTGTGGATTAACATGTTGTTTTGCAGGTGCACCTGTGAAGTTGCTTTCCAGTCCAACTCTGTGGAGTCCCCTTACTTGGGCTTCCTTCATGAGAGAGTACTTGGGGGAATTCCTTCTTTTTCAGGTTTGAGGGCCTATGAAGCACTTGAATCCTACGAGATATGTTCACTGTTGGTCTATGAGCCTCTGATGCAGTTTGTTTTCCTTTATAGGAGAGAGTACCTAAAAATCCTTTTTGTTCACCTTCTATAGGTCTATGGATCTATGATGCATTTTTTCAACTCTCCTTGTGTCTAAGGACCTATGGAGCCATCTCTCTTGGATTTTTCATTCCTTTCTAGCTTCTCCATCTCTCTCTTAAACTCTCTTTCTTCTCAATTTTGTATGCCAGATCAAATATTTGCATCTTCTTCATCTTGAGTATATGCCCTTTCTCTCTTCGATATTGGTTGCTTCCCTAACTTTTGGGTGCATTCTTCTCTTGAAGAAAGAAATCCTTGCATTCTTCTACCCATTTAAGAATTATTTTGTGTCATTTTTTAAATTTGGGGATGACACATAGTACTGAGATAACCTTCTACATTGAGGTCTCTTTCACTTTGCTAACTTAAATCCTTTAGTTTGTTGTGTACCTATGTGTGTGTTTTTTTATGTTCTAACCTTGTAGTGTAATGGTTTTTATGTTCTAACATTCTTGTCTTGTGCTGATTTTTCTTGTCTAATGCATTTTTTTTGTAGGTCTTCATCCTAGGGGCATGCGTCCTTGGTTCAAAGAGTTTTTGCTTCCTCTACAATATCCTTTTGGCATAATGATGTTATTTATGTTTAGTAAATGACCTTTAGTGTGCATATTAGTGTAGATTTATATGCTCACTGAAGTGGGGAAAAAATGTAATGGCATAAAATTGCACTCGTTGTAATTTCACATGCATTCTTGTATCTACTTTAGTCTCCACTCCTGTAGCACTTTTGTAGGCTCATTTTAGCCCCTGCATCAACCTTTTCCCCTCTTAAGATGCTCAAAACCCCTTTTCAACAGCTACCTTCGCACGTCAGGTTTGCATCAAACCTTGTGCTTTTCCCATTCTTGTGATGTTGTAGTGATGTGTTTGGACCCTAGCACACTACATAAACATCTGCATGCCACACTAGCTTCTTGTGATATTTCAATGCTCACTTCAGAGAATGTTTTCCACTTTTCAATAAGTTTTATCAATGGTAACAACCTAGGACACCTTGTAAGCACTTGGGAAGCTTTTTTTCCCTCTTAAAAATCTCTCTTTTCCATCCATTTGATCTTCTTCTTATTCTTGGCTTCTATCTTGATCTTTCTCCCCTCTTACTCTCTCAAGCTTGCACAAGTCCATTGCTTGCTACAACATTCTCTAAAGCTCTCATAATACTCTTTGCAAATCACTTTTGGCTCTTGTAGCTATTACTCTATCTCCTTGGCTTTCCTCAAGCCTTATAACTAATATCTCTCTTGCCTTATTCTTGTAAGCATCTTGGGATTTCTCACATCCCTTATCTATTGCATCTATATTTTGTGATACGAGTTCTCCTCCTCAAGCGGTGATTGCTTTTATCACCTATACTTTGTGATACGAGTTCTCCTCCTCGAGTGGGGTTTTCTTTTATCACTCATCATGTAATTCATTTCTCTCTAACTATTTGGTTCCATGTGGAGGTGGGTGTTGGAAATGTGTGCCTCAATCCCACAGGATGAAACCTCTATTGGATTCAAGTCGGTGTGATAGGTTTTATGTCTGGACGATGAGCAGATTGGTAGTTTTTTGGTTTGAACAGGTCGTTATGACCTTGGAGATGTCTTGTCGACTGGTTTCACAGTGGAGCCTATCAATGTGACATATCGGTCGATATAAGAACTTACCGCTTGTAGAGACCTCTGGCCGAGAGGCCACTTTATCATTGCTCGGGAAGAAGTCTCAACAATGTAGAAGTGTCTCACCGATGGTTTGGTTCACATGGAGTCATCAAAGTGATATATGGTGACTTGGTAAGTTGTCTTACCGATAGGTAAAGTCTCACCGATGAATATACACATGGAGCCTTCGTTGTGACTCAAAGACTTCGATATAGAGTCTGGGCGACCGATGGAAGTCTCACCGACTATTGAATGCTTCGGTGTAACTGTTAAAAGATTTTGTAACCTCCTGGTGATAGCGATAAGTCTTGCCAACTCTTGGGTGCTTCGGTATGACTAAGAGCTCAGTGGAAGGTCCTGGTGATAGTGATAAGTCTCGCCAACTCTCTAGTGCTTCAGTGTAACATGGAGAGCTTGGTGAGAGGTATAGGCGGAGAGCGATGGTCTTACCGATGGAAAACCAAAGTCGCTATGACTTGTGAGCATCGGTAAGATGACTTGCAGATGAAGGAATTTCATGCCGATAGAAACACAGGAGTTGTCGATGGGTTCGGTGTGACCCTTGGCGTTCGGTATATTGCCTGGCTGACTTTTGAGACTTACGCTGACATGAATGATGAAGTCTTTTGGCATTAGGGAGACACGGTTAGTGTCTCACCAACATGCCAATGCAGGTTGAAGTTTCTTTGATTGCGTGAAGACTTTCCTACGTGGCATGGAGTCGACCAATTAGAGAAGCCAAATGGAAACTATTGGAAGATAGTTCGTTATGGCAGTTCTGATAGGAAGATCAATAGACCAATGTCGACATGAATAGATACTGCAATCTAAACAAGAAAGAATGGTTCAATGAACAATTGTGTAAGAAGCTTGAATTGGATCAGAGTGTTTCTATTCTGTAAAGACTGTAACTTGAAGGTTGCTGTATGAGTTGGATCATTATGAAAGCTACTGAATTCTGGCATCAGAAAGATAATTCAAAACTCTGTATGTAATCAATTGTTACTGTAATAGAAAGTGGCTTCTCTTGGTGTGGTGTGTTTTTTCTCCCGTAAGGGTTTTCCCACGTATATCTGGTGTTCATATGTGTTTGTCTATTTCTTTGTTTTGGTAATCTCTTTTTAGTGCATCTTAATTGGACTGTAATTGTAAATTTAAAAAGGTATCTCTGCATTCTTCCCTGAGATTTTGACATTGGAGAATTATTTCCACATCTAATTTTCTCAACAAGTGGTATCAGAGCTTGGCCAGTTGTGTTATCCTTGTGGGTACGTTAGGTTTTTTGTGTCATTTCTGTTCAGTGGGAGTCCTCTAGAAGTTTTTCAAATTCTAATTACAGATTAAGATGGCTAGTATGTCAGGAAAGATTGAAATAGAGAAGTTTAATGGCAGTAATTTTGAGTTGTGGAAACTTAAGATGGAAGATCTATTAGTTGATTGCGATCTTTGGATTGTTGTGTCTGGAGTGAAACCTACAGGCATGAAGCAAGAGGATTGGGACTTTGTAGATAGAAAGTCTAAGGGGCTGATAAGGCTCTATTTGGCAGATTTCGTTCTTCTGAATGTGCATGAAGAGAAGACTGCATCTTCCTTATGGAAGAGACTGGCATCTATTTATCAAGGGAAGTCTTTGGTGAATAAACTGATCCTGAGGAAGAAGTTATATGCTTTGAGAATGTAGGAAGGAGGGTCTGTTGCTGATCATTCGAACGTATTCAACATGCTGATTGCATAGTTAACATCTGTTGGTGTGAAGATTGATGAAGAGGATCGCTGTATGCGGATATTGTGTTCTTTACCAGATTCATGGGATCACCTTGTGATGGCTATTGGGAGTACAACATCCAGTTTCAAGATGGAAGATGTTGTTGCTTCTTTGTTATCAGAAGAAATGAGAAGAAAATCTTCTGAGATGGCGAAGGAGGCCCTTGCTGTTAGAGGAAGGTCGAAAGAGAAAGGAAAGAAGAAGGAAAAGAGGTCCAAATCAAAATCAGAGGGGAGTTGAAAGTCTCCTGGCAAGAAGTCCAAGGTGAAGTGTTGGAACTGTGGGCAACTTGGTCATGTTTGAAAGGATTGTAAAGAGGAGAAGAAGAAGAAGAAGAAGAAATCTTCCAACAATGACTCTTCTCATAGTGATGTAGATGCCTTCATTGCAGCTTTGGCTACATAGGCATCAAATGATGTATGGCTGATTGATTCTGGAGAATCTTTCCACATGACATCTAATAGAAACTGGTTTACGAAGTATGAAGAATACAATGGTGGAAAGGTGTACCTGGCAAGTGATTCTACTTTGGAAATTGTTGGTCGTGGAGGAGTCAAAATTCAATTCCCTGATGGAAGAGTGAAGGGAATTAATGATGTAATGCATATACCAGGTTTGGCTCGAAACCTACCGTCTGTCAGTAAGCTGAATGATATTGGAGGGCAAGTCACGTTCTCTGGAAATGGCTGCAAGATGACTAGAGGCTCAATGATTCTAGCAAGAGGTGCTCGTATTGGTACCTTGTACAAGCTAGATGCAAATGTTGTTAAATGTAACAGTGTCTCTAGAAAGTCACTGAAAGCTACTCATGGAGGTAAAGAGGAAATTGTTCCAAATTGTGTAAAATTTATGGAAGTTAAACTTCTAGCAGAAAAGACTATGCTCTGGCATCATAGGCTAGGCCACATTGGAGAAAAAGGTTTAAAAACCTTGAAGAATAAAAGCCTGGTTGAGGGGCTTGAAGATTGTAACCTTGAATTTGAATTCTGTGAGCATTGTATATATGTAAAGCAGCACCGTGTTTCTTTTTATTCCAGTCCTCATAAATCTTCTGGTTTGCTAGATTATATTCATTATGATGTATTTGGTCCAGTGAATGTTCCTTCTTTGTCTAAATCAAGGTACTATGTATCATTTATTGATGATTATTCAAGAAGAGAATTTTTCTATTTTCTAAAAATTAAATCAGAAGTATTCAGTCGGTTTAAGGAATTTAAGACCCTTGTTTAAAATCAGACTGGAAGAAAAATAAAATGTTTAAGGACTGATAATGGTGGTGAATTTTGTTTTGATGATTTTGAAAGGTATTGTAAAGACCATGGGATTAAAAGGCATAAAACTACACCCTATACTCCACAACAAAATGGAGTTGCAGAAAGGTTTAATAGGACAGTAATGGAGAGAGCACGAAGTATGCTAAGTAGTGCTGGCTTGGAGGAGAAGTTCTGGGCTGAGGTTGTGGCTACTGCATGTTACTTGATTAACCATTCTCCTAATTCTACTCTTGTTGAGAAAACACCTTTGGAAGCATGGTCTGGTAAGAAGCCCTCTTTAAGACATATTCGTGTTTTTGGCTATGGGGCATATGCTCATGTGTCGTATGAGAAAAGATCTAAATTGGAGAACAAGGCTGTAAAATGTATTTTTATTGGCTATAGTGCTGGAATAAAAGGATACAAGCTTTGGAATCTTGATACAGAGAAGGTTGTATATAGCAAAAGTGTAATCTTTCATGAGTTGAAACCTTCAACCTTGGATCCGTAGTCAGAAACTAAGTCAAAAAATAATAAGGATGTAGTTGAAATTCCTCCTACACCAGAGAAAGAGGAATTCAAAATTCAAAATGTACTTTGAACTGAGGAGAGCTCAAGTAGTTCTGAAGAAGAAGAAGAACCTCAGCCTCAGCAAGTGAGGAGGTCAACCCGTGAAAGAAAACAACCTGATAGGTATGGGTTCTCTCTGATAGATTCAACTTGTTCCTATGCTTTAATTTCTAGCACTGATGAGCCTAAGACTACAAAGGAGACATTTAAAATGTCTGATTCAAACTCTTGGTTGGAAGCCATGAATGATGAAATGGTATCATTAGAAAAGAATGAAACTCGAAGTTTGGTGCCCTTTCCTAAAGGTATAAAAGTTGTTGGCTGCAAATGGGTATTCAAAAAGAAGATTGGTCTGGATGGCAGTGTATAAAAATACAAGGCAAGATTGGTTGCAAAGGGTTATTCCTAGGTAGAGGGAATTGATTATGGGGAAAATTTTTCTCCTATAGCTAAGCTGACATCTATTAGATTTCTTTTGTCACTTGCAGCAGCATATGACTTAGAGGTCAAACAAATGGATGTGAAGACAACATTTCTTCATGGTGATCTTGAAGAAGAAATCTATATGTCTCAGCCTGAGCCATTTGTTGAAAAAGGTAAAGAGAAACTAGTTTGCAAGTTAAAGAAATATTTGTATGGGTTAAAGCAGTCACCTAGAATGTGGTACCAGAAGTTTGATACTTTTGTATTGTCTTTGGGATTTGTAAGATCAAAATCTGATCATTGTGTCTATTACAAAGTTGAAGGTGATCAAGTGCTTATTATTGCTCTCTATGTTGATGATATGTTGTTCATAGGCAATAGTAAGCTAATGATTTCTGATCTTAAGTCTCAGTTGTCTGCTAAGTTCGAAATGAAAGATCTTGGTGCAACAAGGTATATTCTGGGGATGGAGATAACCAGGGATAGGAATAGTACAAAACTTTGGCTTAGTTAGAGAAAGTATATCGAGACTATTCTAGAGAGATTTTGTATGAATGATTGCAAGCAGCTAGTTGTTCCAGTTTTGTAGGGAACGAAGCTATCTGTTGAAGACTATCCAAAATATCCTACTGAGATGGAGGACATGACCAGTGTACCTTATGCTAGTGCGGTTGGAAGTCTTATGTATGCAATGGTCTGTACAAGGCCAGACATTGCCCAAGCAGTGGGAGTTCTTAGTCGGTTTATGGCTAATCCTGGAAGGACACATTGGGATGCTATGAAAAGAGTTTTCAGATATTTGAAGGGCACTTCAGATTTTTCTTTGTGTTACCATGGGAAATTGGTTGAATCACAGAGGACTCTTAGTATTCGAGGCTGTGTGGATTTTGATTGGGCAGGGGACATTGACATTAGGAGGTCCACTAGTGGATATATTTTCATGATGAATGGTGGTGCAGTGAGTTGGATCAGTAAGCAGTAGGCTGTAGTCACTTTTTCCACTATAGAGGTTGAATACATGGTAGCCACTCATGCTTGTAAAGAAGCAATTTGGTTAAAACATTTTTGTTCTAACATTGGTTTTGATGCAAGGAAAATAACTATTTTATGTGACAGTCAGAGTGCAATTTATCTGGCAAAGAATCCTACTTTCCATGCTAGGACGAAACATATAGATGTACAGTACCACTTTGTTTGAGATATGGTGGAGGATGGAAAGGTTAGTTTGGAAAAGGTTGATACTCTGGAGAATGTTGCAAATGTATTAATGAAGCCAGTGAGCACAAAAACGTTCAGGTGGTGTGCCAGTTCAATGGGCATTAGTGCCCATGATTTTCAGTAAGTTATGTTGTGCTCTGGAGGTGCCTGTGTGATCTTCGTCAAGTGGGAGATTGCTGGAAATGTGTGCCTCAATCCCATAAGCTGAAACCTCTATTGGAGTCAAGTTGGTGTGACAGGTTTTATGTCTGGCCGATGAGCAGATTGGTAGTTTTTTGGTTTGAACAGGTCGCTATGACCTTGGATATGTCTTGTCGACTGGTTTCATAGTGGAGCCTATCGTTGTGACATATCGGTCAGTATAAGCACTTACCGCTCGTAGAGACCTTTGGCTGACAGGCCAATTTATCGTTTATCGGGGAGACCTTTGGCCAAAAGGCTTAGCTCGGGAAGAAGTCTCAGCAATGTAGAAGTGTCTCGCCGATGGTTTGGTTCACATGGAATCATCAGAGTGATATATGGTGAAATGGTAAGTTGTCTTACCAATAGATAAAGTCTTGTCGATGAATATACATGTGGAGCCTTCACGGTGACTCAAAGACTTTGGTATAGAGTCTGGGCGACCGATGGAAGTCTTGTCGACTATTGAATGCTTCGGTGTAACTGTTAAAATACTTTGTAACCTCCTGGCGATAGTGATAAGTCTTGCCGACTCTTGGGTGCTTTGATATGACTAAGAGCTTGGTGGAAGGTCCTGGCAATAGTGATAAGTCTCTCCAACTCTTTGGTGCTTTGGTGTAACATGGAGAGCTCGGTGGGAGGTCTAGGCGGAGAGCGATGGTCTTGCCGATAGAAAACCAAAGTCGCTATGACTTTTGAGCACCGGTAAGATGACTTGCAGATGAAGGAATTTCATGCCGATAGAAACACAAGGGTTGTCGATGGGTTCGACGTGACCCTTGGCATTCAGTATATTGCCTGGGCGACTGTTGAGACTTATGCCAACATGAATGATGAAGTCTTTTGGCATCGGGGAGACATGGTTAGTGTCTCACCGACATGCCAATGTAGGTTGAACTTTCTTTGACCGCGTGAAGACTTTCCTATGTGGCCTAGAGTCACCAATCAGAGAAGTCGAATGGGAACCATTGGAAGATAATTCGTTATGGTAGTTCAGAGAGGAAGATCAACAAACTAGTGTCGATATGAATAGATACTGTAATTTGAACAAGAAATAATGGTTCGATGAACAATTGTGTAAGAAGTTCAAATTGGATCAGAGTGTTTCTATTATGTAAAGACTGTAACTTGAAGGTTGTTGTACGAGTTGGATCATTGTGAAAGCTATTGAAGTTTGGCATTAGAAAGATAAGTCAGAACTCTGTATGTAATCAATTGTTACTGTAATAGAAAGTGGCTTCTCTTGGTGTGGTGGGTTTCTTCTCTTGTAACGGTTTTCCCACGTATATCTGGTGTTCATATGTGTTTGTCTATTTCTCTGTTTTGGTAATCTCTTTCAAGTTCATCTTAATTGGACTGTAATTGCAAATTTAATTAGGTATCTCTGCATTCTTCCCTGAGATTTTGACATTGGAGAATTGTTTCTGCATCTAATTTTCTCAACAGTGGGAACACAAAAATGGGGGTTTGACTAATGCAAACCCCTATATAGCCCCAAAATTTTATCTAGATATTATCCATGCAATAATTGAAGATATTCATTTGGTGGAGGCTCCATTACATTTGTTTTTTGTGAGAATATTATACCTCTCATTCTCTTTAACTTTATCATTTGTACTTCACTTTATTTCAGTTCTATTACATTATGCCATTTTCCTATATTTGTGAAGTTTTTAGTAATTAGATTGCTAGTAGTCACTTAGCTATTCTCTGTGATATTCTCCCTTTTTGGTCCATACGAGATTCCAGTGTGCCTTTGAGATGCTAGCATGTCACAGTGTCATCCTTATTCCATGTTGTTTCTCTTTGGCTAAGATCCTGTTAGTCTATCCAAGAAATCTTTGTGATCTACTCTTTCTAATTCTAGAACTCTCATGTTGTTCCTTGAGGTAGTTTAGGGTAGTTCGCCCCTTGGGAATCTCTTGAGGATAAAGAGACTCATAAGTAACAAATACCCCTTCTCTACACATCTTATTGTGAAATGTTGTATCTTATATCACTATTAGTCTAGTGTCAAAAGGTGCTTTGTTTAGTTATGTTATGAATTTTATAGCTGAATGAAAGTTTATTTTATTAAAGTTTTGTTAATTGAGACCATATTAGGTCATTATACCTTGTAGCATCAATTAAGGTTATATTGGCCACCTCAGACTTTAAAATCAAAAGGAACAAAAGTTGAAGATAGGTCAATTTCTAATGATACTATATTAACTTCCATATGGTTGTGTGTCAATTTATGCAATAAATTAAGTTTTAACTCGAGAAGATCTGTAGCATAGATAGTGGTGTTATGATCTATGAAATTGCTATATCTTTTTTTATAGTTACCTATTAAAAAATGTTGTGATGATTTTGTGTAAAACATTTGTTTTGATAGTAGAACTTATAATGTGAAAAAGAAACTTTGTTAAATCATTGGTGATAATAACAACTTTGTTATGAAAATATTGTGGTATTATGGTAATCAATTATGTCTTGATTTGGAAAAATATTATTTCTAGAACATAGTTGTTTGCGAGAATTTGGATTTAATAGTAGATTAAGGAATAATTCCCCAGTAACCTATTTATTCTTTGTATTTAAATTACTTATGTTATAATTAAAAAGGATAAATAAGTAATTACATTGGTACATATGTATATAAAATTGTATACATATGTAATTACTCACTATGTTATTCACCTATATTGCATGTTAGCATGAGTTGATGGTTATAAATTTACACACACACACACACACATAGGTGTGTGCATGAGTGTATTTATACACATTGTAAATTTGAACAGAGATAAACTGACAATTAAGGTCAATAGTGTTAAATTCTTTATGAAATTGAATAAAACCTCACCCTTGAGGTGAATATAGATTTAATATCCATACTATTTAAATTTGGATAAAAATTTTAATTATTGATAACTAGTCTAAGAAAGAGGTGTGTGAACATACGACACATGTTATCATTTTTGGAATGTGTTTACTTATTATTAAAATATTTTTCCAAAGTAATGTAATTCATTGATTTCATTATTAGTTCATAATGTCTTTTTAATACAAATCAATCAAATAAGTCATACTAGGCTGGAGGGTATTTCGAGTTGTATGAAAAAAATTTATAATTAGAACACACCACTAGTTCTCAGATGCAATGGTGACCGTGAAGATCCTTTGTATTTTCCACCCTCATCAAGGGTAGGTCCACTTCTAGTTGGAATGTGTGTGAGATAATGTTGGTCTATGATTGGAGGAAAAGAACTTAGGGATGCTCTCCCTCTTGCAGTTGAGATATCGAAGACTTGGTTTATTAGAGACAATATTTGATAATATTCAATTTTAATTGAGATTATATTAATGATATTATACTTGATGATTTAGAGACATGATCTTATTATACACGTACTATTATTTATTGTAATTATTTCATTTCAAGATTATGACGATGTATTTTAAAATGATTTGTTAAATAAGACTTTTAAACTGTAATATTTGATTAAGAGGAATATGATCATTTGATGTAATAAAATAATAAAATGATTTGTACTTGTAACCTTGATACTAGAAAAAAGTTTGTACAATATGATTTTTCCATGAGATAACATATGTAAAATTAATTGATGTGTTGTTTGAAAAAATACATATTTGATTTCTTTAATATATTGTGATATATTAAAGAAAGGTTTTGTATGAGATATGCTAAGAAATTTTTAGTTAGTGAATAGGTTTTCTGTTACACTTTAAAATATATATATGCTTGAAAACATCTAGTACCAAACCATTAGGTATGAAGCAAGATGACTAGTACTTGATGGATAGAAATGTGAGGGGTATTCAGAGAATCTATTTGGTTTATTTAGTTCTTTTAAATATTCATGAAGAGATTATGGTGGAAAGGCTTTGTAATAAGCTTGGTAAAATTTATTAGGCCAAACTCATCATGGATAGGTTATTCTTGAGGAAGAAGATGCATTATCTTAGAATGGTGGATGGTGTATCTATAGCTGATGATTTGGACTCCTTCAACATTATTTTTTCCCAATTGATCTTTTCTAAATTGAAAATGGAGGAGAAGGATCATTATATAGCTCTACTATGTTCTTCTCCTAATTCATGGGATGGCATTTTGACCTCCATTGGGAGTACTACCACCAAGCTCAAGATGGATGAGTTTGTTGCATTGTTACTTTCTAAAGATATGTGAAGGGATAATTCTAAAATAACTAAGGCGACCATTGTAATTTTTGGAAGATCCAAAGAAAAGGAAAGAAAAAGGATTCGAAGAAAGATAAGTCAAGATCCAAATCCCAAGAGAGATCCAAGTCTCCTAGTAAGTCCAAGGAACTATGGCTAACCTAGATATTTATATAATGATTGAAAAGAGGAGGAGAAGAAGAAAAAGAAGACAAATAAAAGTTATTTTGATGATGAATCTAAAATATACTTCTAAGATGATGGTGATATTCATATCATTTCCTTGGTTATACATACATCATAAAGTGTATGGATGATTGATTTTGTTGCATATTTCCACATGACCTAACATAAAGGGTGGTTTGCTATGTATGAATGGTGGGAAGGTTGTTGCAAGATGGTGTTTCCCTTGGTATTCCTTGTGCAACATGGAGCTTGGGTTTGTGACATGGATTAACTGCCTCTTGAGGATGTTGTATAAATCAAGTCATTGTATCGAGCATTAATAGGCAGATCTTTTGGTGCAACAAAAACCACCAATGTAATAATTGGTATTAGAGCCAAGGTCACAGGTTTTAACCTGTCACTTATAATGGGGAGGGATTGTTGCAAGACAGTGTGTCCCTTGGTCTTCCTTGTACAACACATCGCTTGTGTTTGTGACATGGCTTAACAGCCTCTTGTGGATCTTGTATAACTCTGGTAGTTGTATCAGGCATTAATAAGTTGATCTTTTGGCGCAACGATAACCACCAATGTAACACAGGTGTATAGGTGTGATGATTCCCATTAAAATTTTATTTTTTGTGAAAGAGGTATGATTAAATTAATTGATGAATAAGTAAATGAGATCAATAGTGTGCTGCAAATTATTCTTGGTTGGGCATGGAACCTTTTTATCTATAAATATATTAAATAATTATTTAAGAGTGTGGGTTATTTTCTTGAGTGGAGAGCATAAGAAGGTATTATTAGCTAAGGGTATTTAGATTAGCATATTATTTCAACTTGATGCCTGCATAGTTAAGTGTATTAGTTCTTCTACTATAGTGAAGAGATATGTAGAGTTTGTTAATGATCTAAGCTATAGAACCCAAATGCCTAAGGTTTGATGATCTTCTAGGCACCAGGGGTGTCAAACTTAAGAAAATCACTACAAACCTCGTCTTAAGGTTGGGTATCTAAGGAACAATGCAAGAGGTGGGAATAACTCTTTCAAGTTTAGCTTTGCAAGACCAAGGGGGGATTCCTTGAGGTGTTGGATGAATAATGTAAAGATTAAACAATTACAATATAGCCCAATACTAGTGTCATAATATACCTATTTGCTAGTTTGGAGATAAATGGATATGCACCTAATTAATAGATAGTATTCCATATTCTTGTGAATGAATGGGTTTTATGATAACCCCTTTTGGCTATTACAAACATTCAGACATGGAAATAGAACAAACACACTAATAGAAAATGAAAATGTTTTGACTAATTGATTTTAAGTGTGTTGAGAATGAAGGGGAGATAAATTAAATAACAAACTAGTTCATATATTAGTTGAGCAATAGAGTCTCATGATTTAATTAAATATGCAATGACTAAAACTAAGGCGATGCAGTAATCAATACACGAAAAAAAGACCATTTTTTAAATAATACACATTAATATGGGCTCTACACATACATCTAGAAAAACCATGGATATTTGCAAAATTTTAAATGAGTCTACAAAGTCTACTTAGTAATCCATACACATAACTATATAGTTCCTTTATTGTTATGAGAAGATATCTTGTTAAATCTTTACAAGAATTTTATAGTCTTCTTGTCAGCTAACTAAATAGAAACAAATACAAAAACATACACCATTCATAGAGAGACACTCAATCAAGTTCGAATCTTTGATGAATGATTCATCCTACAATAGTTACAAGCATCATTACATAATTTGGATGAACCCAAATTGTTACAGTATTAAAAATGCCTATATTGAGAGCTGAAAACTATGAACCTTCTAGTTCTACCACATGGTATTTTATTCTCTACTATGCTCCCCTCTTAAAAATTTTATTATCCTTTTGATCACCCTTTGAAAATGGAATCTAAGTAAAAATATACCATGGTAGGGATGTTTGGGAATGTCAGAGAGTCGATGGAGGAGAAGGAACCATATTCACAACCTCCTTCAATGCCCAAGTGACATGTGGACACTACAAATCTAATATGACCACAAAGAGGCATGCAAAAACATCATCTAACATATACCATGCCCCTGCATTGATGATTTATGCATATGAGTGCAAATCAAGTAAGAATAAATTTCTTAAAAATCTCACCCAGATGACATCCAAGAAATGCATACTACCAAGAAAATATTTTGTAACTATAAATGTAGTATGGGTGCCCTATAAACCATCAAGTATGTGCCAAAATTTCATTAATGTCCTTAGGAAAAGTTCCTAGACCAAGCTAGGCAGATACTAGAGCAGTTTAACATTAATGGAAGTAGTTCAAACTAGCTTTTAGTCTTTTTTATCTATTGTGGGATTTTGACCCCCATCCACCTATAGAGAAATGGTCATCATTAGTCCATGTGGGATGAAAAGCATGCATAAGGAAGAAATAGCAACCACTTCTAGTGAAAGAATCAATAAGAAATGCCTTTACAAAAATTCAAGCCTTATTTACCATTATGAGGAATTGACCCCCAAGCAGATAGATTTTGTTACATTTCACTAGTTTTATTTCAATGACCCCTAAAAACCTACAACACCTTTTAGTATAATTTCAACACATATCAGTTCAATTTAGAACATTGATATCCATCGGGCAATAAAAAACTTGCAATAGTCCCAACACCAATGAAAATCAGACAAATAAACACTTCTGGAAAAAATGCCTCATGCAATCTCATGGGATTTAAACCCACAATGGGTCATGCTCACCTTAGACTCATGCGCAGTTCGTGGACACATATCTACAATAAAATTTTGGTCAAAACCAAACCCCTACAAAGAAATCATGTCCAAGCGAACATGTGGGAAATAAGCCTCCGTCTGCTTGGTGCAAAAATTTGGCTTGTAAGTGCACCATGCAAGAAAAACTCACCATCTTCCCTTATGGGGATTCAATTAACATTGACATGTCAACAAGATAATTTTAGATCAGATAGAAAAACCTACAAGTTTAGATGAACCCGTGATCCAACCCACAAATGTTTTGATGGACCTAAAAAATTTCTATGTCCATAACTTTTTTCATCAAAAACTTAATTAGATCACAACTGCAAGTACACTTTAAGATCATCCTCAAGATGATAGAGATTTTATAATTCTATATTAGATAAAAACTAGGTTTATGATGTGATACCATGGGCATTCTTTGATTGACATGTGGTAGACAAAAATTGGCCATTAGGAATTGGCTCATGTGGAAGTATCCCCTACACTTAGTGATGTAGGAGCATTGTGCTCCATCCCTTTTATTTGGTGTTTCTCCATTGGTCGAACCTTACAATTTTAGTGGGATACACTAACACATCCCTCTAATGGACTGATGGTGTTGGTAGTGATAGCAAATGGATTTCATTGACATGAGACCTGGTTTTCGGAAAAACCTTGTTCTATGTCCCATCGATGGCCCAATGGAAAAAGAGGTAGTGTAACAGGTTGCATTGAAGTTTCATTGGTGAGAGAGCTTCATATTGGAAAACCTTATATTCTATGTCCCAACAATGACCCATTGGTGGAAGAGTGAAATGGGGTTGTGTTCATTGACAAGAGACTAAGTTATCAGCAAAACAATATTTGATGTCCTAGCAACAACCTGAAATGCCATAAATCATATCATCAAAGGACATAGGAGAGACTTGGTATTATCATTAGTATGAGGAAGCAAGTCCCTTTGACAGGGCGACATCAACATGACTAGAGTATTTCAATAAGACTTTGGGAGGAGTCCCTCTCACGGGCCGACAAGGTGATGGACGGGAACAAATATGACAATGAAGATGACTATGGTGGGACCAATAGGAGGGTGATAGAGATGGAATTCAATGAAATGTATGGATAGTTGGAAAATTGTGATAAGATGATCGATAATTCACATCCTTGTTGCAGATTACAAATGGTGATGAGGATATCATCGACGAGATGTTTATGTATTGGTGGGAGTAAAGTCAAAGTCTCCCTAACAGACTAATACCTCTTTGAGTTTAGGGATATGAATATCTATCAGCAGACATCTTCATACTAGTAGGAGGTGATTTTAAGTCTCACCAACATAGCAATGAAGGACAAGCAGTACTGTGGTGAATGATCTGTAATGAAGATTTTGGTACCACAATGCTTTCTTGCACTTCTAGGGTTTTTCACCTAAAAGGAGAAAGATGGGCCAAAATGCATAGGTTACATTCAAAGAGGAATTTGGGGTTTGAGGTTATGTGTGTGGAATTCCCTAAATGATGGAAATGGGAAATGAAAACTAACTAGTAATGTAAAATCTAAAGAATGCAACTATGCTGGAAAACACACTATGATATGCAAATGACCTAAGAAATGTAAATAAATTGTAATAGAAACTTATGAAATTAAAGGTGTGCACTTGGACACTGAAGAGAGATGTCTTGGAGGTCTAGAAACCTAAAGAATCTAATGAAGAATCCCACTAGGATATTTACGCCATTCTGGGTGACCTAGTCCTTTTTATGTCAAAATCTATCGGGACCCGTTTCTGCCAAAAGGGTACTTAGATCTACAAAAAACCCTAAAATGCATGTATGGTGGGACTAGGTCACCACTAATGGTGACCTAGTCCTTTTCAACCTTTTGAGAATTCTGAAAGTATAATCTGGAGGTCTCGGTCTACAGTTTTTGCTTCTCCAAGTGTCTAGATCTACAACTTTGATTCTCGACCTGTAGGTGTCTTTTTTGTAGATTCTTAACCTAAACAACAAGGAGATATCTTCAAAAAGTTTTGAACCTTATCTTAAATAATTTTCAAACCCTTAGAGTACATAAATCTACAAGCACACAAAGAGGGGAGAAGAAATGTTGATTGTTAGAGTATAAAGGTTTGTCTTGGTCAAACCCCTTTGTAGATAATTAAATGAAATGAGAAAGCATGAAATGTGAAGCAATTGACCTAGTTACCTTGTCATGATGAGAGATCTTGAATTGCATCAAAGATTCAACCCTTGAGTGCTTTGAAGAGATGTCTTGATGAATTAGTATGCATAAACCTTAGCTTGCTTGAGAAGAGTGGTTGATGAGTGCTTGAGAAGATTGAGTGAGTAGTAAGAATGAGACTGGGGAGATGAAAAATGAGGGGAAAAACCCATTATTTATAAAATTTATGCCCTAATTTTCCTGAAATAACACCATATAGGTCAACCTTATGGTTTTAGAGATAAAATCCTGAAAGAAATTTAAGTTAAATCTGAATTGTATGCCACATAGGACTAGGTCACCCAAGGTAGCAATCTAGTCCACTTGGGAAATTTTCATTAATTTTCAGGGATTCAAGTGTGATTATTATTGTTTCTCAGGATTGTGTCACAAAACACACTAAATTAAGGCATGTATTTGCATTAAGGGGTCATTATTCCATAAGAAAGGGTTAATTTAGTGATGACAAGCCTAGGAAAGTGTGAACATTTTTTACAACACCTTGACACAAGGCTTGGAAAAGGGGTAAAAAAGGTTGAAAAGGATCCAAAAATCCATATGCAAGGGTCCAAATGAGTGAAAAGTGTCAAGGCTACACTTTTTGGCAATACATTTAGCCCCCACTTTAGTGAGAGGATGAACTTGCTTCAAAATCACACTAAATTAGCCCAATGGAAATGTTGAAGAATGGGAAAGAAGAATAAAAAGGAATTCAAGCCCCCAAGGTTTGAGATTCTAAGTCAAAAATACATCAATGCAAGAAGACACATTCAAGGGTGAATGAATTATAGAAAAATGAGATACACGATCATGCAATGACGAGGATTAGTATGAAGAGAATAAAGAGAGATTCACTCACTCTAGGGCCATAGAACATCAGGTCATATGTGGGGTGATTTGTCCCAAAGAAGGTGAGAAACATACACTCGGCCGGTATGCACTCACACACACAAAGGTGGCTATGGGGAAATTCGTGCCGTTGGTTGGACTTCCTGTTTAATCATACCAAAATTATACCTCTTGATAACTTTGATAAGGCACCACAAAAGGAAATGATTTTTTTCAAAGGGATTTTTCTATGTTCATGCAATGTCTTATATTAAGGACCATCATGTGTAATGTCTCCAAGAGAGAAAGTGCAAATGGAGTCATCTTGTATACAAGAGAGGAAAGACTCATCTTGTATGCAAAAGAGGAAAAATGCAAATGTCTCATCTTGAGCAACATTGTACCTAATTTTTCCAAGAGAGGGGATCACATGAAAATGAGAATCACACAATGAGATTTGAGTGGTGATGTATGCCCCCACTTTAAAGGAATTTCTAAACACTGTACTATGAACAATTACTTTAAACTAGAAGAAGAAGACATGAGAGGTTGTTCAGAAATCCCTATGTTGAGTCATATGTTTCCGATAAGCCGCGTCATGAAAAGGGGGGTATGTCACATGCAATTCAACTTAAGACATGTCATCCACATCCCAAGATTTATTTTATATATTCATGAAAGGTTAATGAGTGGCCAAAATAGACAACAAGTGACATATGAGGGAAGAGGCTAACTAACCCCATTCCCCCGCTTAGTGCAGGACAAGAGTGAACCAAAAGGATTGAGGGGATGCAAGGTTGAGTGAATTTTTGTATCAATTAGAGGAATTAAGTGTCCCATCGTAAGGGAGAGCACCAAGCTACTTAAAATGTTTGATTTTTCTACTCAAGGCCATACACTCATTAGTGTGATGACCATGAACTCAGTGGTAAGCACAAAAGGAATGTTTGTTGGAAAAATTATTTCGAGTTCTTGGAGGAAGGGAGATCAAGTGATCTTGGAGGAGTCTCAACAAGATAACCTCTTGATCGATGGGAGAAGGTTTTCCTTTAGTTTTTGAAAAATAAGTTTCTTGCTTAGTATAGGATGTCATACTTATGCAAGGTGCTATAAATTGTGAAATTTTGTATACTCCCTTGGAGGAGTGTGTAAAATCTAAATCATTAGTGTTTGCAAGATGAAATTGGTATTAAGAAAAGAGTCCTCTGTTGGTTGCAAAAGATAAATTTCTAAGGTTGGTTTAGAAGGGTGATTTGATATAGTGTTGGTGTTGGATGAAGGTTTGATGATTTCGATTTAAGGACAATAGCCGAGACCATGATTTGTTGTTTCTGTGATAGGATTGATAGGATTGTGGATATCTTGTTCGTGAGCACCACATCCTTTTCAACTATAGCCAAGTTGTTTCATGAGATCATAACCTTTTCCATAGATATTTTTCAACACTTTTGGATCAGGTGATTGTTTGTTATTTTCTTTGGTGGCTAAAGTAGTTGAGGTGGATGCTATCAAAGGATCCATCGAGTCTTGTTTTTGTTGGAGTTGAGAAGATACAATACCACAGAAGCCCAAAAGATCTTTGCAAGCAAATAACTTGTTACAAGGAGAAACAAAGTAAAGCAACAAAAGAAATGCTCAAGAATGTGGAGCCATGAATTCACACAAAATGTAAAATAAATTAATGATACAAAAGATAGTTTTCAACTACATATAGATGAAAACCCTAAAAAGGAAAACCCTAGGCTTGCACAATAATAATTAATAAAGTAATTAATTATTATGCACCTAATGTTAGCTTAAGTGAAAAGAGGTAAAATGGAACTTTACGTAATTAAACAAATATTGTTTAATTAATAAAGTAAATACCCAATTACTCTAACACCCCCCCTTAAGATAGACATAGGGAGAAGCTAAAACCTAGAAGAAGCTACTGAAAGCAAAAGCAATGGGTCCGGCAACAAGGCCAGATCAGGTACCCATGTACAAAATCAATGCAAACTAAATGAAATGGGGTAAAGGAGAAAACCCAGTGGGAACAAAACTCCTCCCCAAAATAGAATGCAAGGAAGGAATGCAATGCACTAATGAAAGAAGGATAGGAGGTGGATAACATGATACCCCCCATAGACAACTTCTATCATATAAATATATGTACAATGATCTCCATAGGAGAGATAGAAAGAGAGAAGAAGGCCCCCCCACAATGAAGAAACTCCTGTCACAATGGTAGATGCCTGATGTAGAATCCAAAAAGAGATCCTGAAGCGACAAATGATATTCCTCCCCTTGGGAAGAAACCCTGTGAAGAATGATGAACCAATCTGTCTCAAGATGTGTGCCATGATAGGATGCTGAAGAGTCTCACTATTTGAACTGAAACAAATAATGTCAAATCCAAACTGATGTGGAAAATACTGAAATGCAACCTCTGAATGCATAGATAATGGTGGGCAAACAGTGATAACCTGACTGTCAAGGTAGAGGAGATGAATGTCCTCAAAATAATCCTCCAAATCTGCAATATAGGACTCAACAAACAAGAAAGATATGTCTGCAATATAAGAGTCCAAAGTAGCTATGTCTAGAAGATGTATGATTCCCTGCTGCACTGAATCAAGAACAACAAGAGATCCTGATGAAGTCTTAGTCTGAAGAGTAGGAAATGTGAGACAAACTTCTGATCCATCAGAATAAGTAAGTGTGTCTAGATACTCAAGCTCCTCTAAAGTATCATGATCAAATGGTGTATTCTCTCGCTAAGCAATGGGTATGAGACAATCTGAAGCAGGATCCTCTGAGAATGTTGATAGAATAGGGTCTCCATAGATCTCCCAAATACGTGTCCAAAGTGGGTGAGGACAATCAATGTCCGATATAACCAACATAGTGTCATGATCAACACTAGACAATATAAATCCTACTATGTGATTTCTAATAATATCCCATGCTAATCTGCCTTCTAAAGTTGCTGGTTCAGGTATGAGATCATACAAATAAGGCAAAATATTAAACCACCTACAATATATAAGTATACCCTTTTCCCATGACTCATAATTACCCCGTTCCAAAAGAACAACTGAAGGATGAGTAGAGAAACCCATGATAACTCTTTAAATAAAAAATTTAGAGACTAATGATCTCAGCAATGATAAAACATATCAAGATAACCCATCCAACGCAAACAAACCCCATGTAGGAGCCAAGATGACCAAGTAATTGAGCAAAGTGTAAAAACACACAAACCTGAATAAAAAATACCTGGTAAATATTCTGATAAAATAGGCTATATATCTGGAAAGAGCATTGTAACACCTTTCCAATGCCTATTCGTTTGCGCAAAACAGACACCGTGGCCAAAAGTTATGAATTTTTCAAAAACTGAATTTAGCTTGTAAGAAACGAATTTTTTAGCAAAAAATGTTTATTTTTAACTTGATTTTTGGAAAATCTATTCACTGTTTGTAAACAAAAATAAAAACCCAGAAATATTTTGATGCTAGAAATAAAACCCAGAAATCATTTCTTGATCCAACAAATAGAATACGAGAAAATAATTTTTTTTTTACTTTCAGCGAGGAGAAAAATGACGCGCGCCCTTTTTTCAATAGTGATTTTTTCTAGATCTGTGCAAGATATGCAAAATCCAAAAGATACCCAGTTCAGATTTCGACGCTGGCTACAAAACCCAGAAATCGTTTTTCTTGCAAATGAGTGAAAACTGAATTTTTGAAGCAAAAATGATGACGACTCCAATAAAAAATGGCTTGCAACAAACCCTTGTAGCTCCAAAAATCTTCAAAACAAGAACAAGCAGCTGCAGATCTGAAGCTTTGATACCATGTTGGAGTTGAAAAGATACAACACCACAGAAGTCCAAAAGATCTTTGCAAGCAAATAACCTGTTACAAGGAGAAACAAAGTGAAGCAACAAAAGAAATGCTCAAGAATGTGGAACCATGAATTCACACAAAATGTAAAATGAATTAATGATACAAAAGATAGTTTTCAACTACATATAGATGAAAACCCTAAAAAGGAAAACCCTAGGCTTGCACAATAATAATTAATAAAGTAATTAATTATTATGTACCTAATGTTAGCTTAAGTAAAAAGAGGTAAAAAGAAACTTTACGTAATTAAACAAATATTGTTTAATTAATAAAGTAAATACCCAATTACTCTAATAGTTTTGACAAGACTGCATTTCCCTTTATAAAGTCTTTGTGCGTGATCTGTGTTTCTCCTAGTAAAGGAGGTGTGTAGTCTAGGGCACCCCAATCATCATCTAAGGCATTTTGTTGTATAGGTTCCACTTGTTTGGTTGGTGTTGAAGTGGTGAAGGGTTTGGATTTGTTTTTCTCAAGTTTTAAGACACTGAATGGCTTAGGATCAACATCGAATGTGTACACTTTTTTGTTGTATATGTACTTCATCTTATGATGAAGAGTGGAAGGCACTGCATTCATTGCATGAATCCATGTCCTACCTAAAATTAGGTTATATGAAAGATCATGAGGCATAACACAGATCAGTGTGTCTAATGTGGCCATTCCAACTATAAGAGGTATAGTGATCACATCAAGTGGTTGCTTAGTGATGTCAAATTCTCAGATGGATAGATAATTAGGATTGATGTGGGATCTATCAATGCCAAGCCTATCCAAAAGGTGCACAATACACACATTAAGAGAAAAGTCAGTATCTAGAAGAGTTCTCTTGATCCCTTTTGTTTCGTATTGAGAGATGATTACAAAAGCTTCATTATTTTTTTTGTACTTTTAAAGGAGGGAGGTCACTTTGGTGAAAAATAATATCAACATTGATTCCATGAATAATAGGTACTATGTTATTGGGTTTCACATTAGAAGGGATAGGAACTTGTTATAAGGATTCTTGCATTATGTTGTGATAGTGAGGGGAGACTTGAATGAGATCCCATAATGATATTTTGGTGGGAGTATTACTTAGTTGGTCAATAAGGTCATACTCCCTAAGTAGTGAATTTAAGCGAGGAGCAACAGGTAATATGGGAGGGGATGAAGGTAATGTAGTGGAGATTGAGTGTGGTGAGCATGGGTTGTTTATTGTGTAATGTGTATGAGAAATAGTATTATGACTTGGTTGTTGCAACACATTATTCTTAGGTGGGTAGAGGATGAATTTAGGTTGAGGTTTGTTTGAGGGTGGGTAAAGGATGAGATAAGATTGAATAATATTAATGTACCTTAAAGAAGGAGATTCTAAAATAGGCTCTACAGCTTCTTGTGAGGGCATAATATTATGGTTGTCTTGCATCATGATATCATCCCTAAGAGGAGAGTGTTTAGGAGAACTACAAGCCTTATGTTGTTGACATTCAAGGATTGGCTCTTCTAATATGACTTCATCACAATTAGGGGAATGATCAATGATGGGATGAGGAGGAGAGTGGTCTATTTGATTATCTTGTTGTTCTAAGGTCTCATTCTCTTGTTCCATACAATCTACCCTAGTAGGAGAGCTTGGAAGAGGTTCATCAGATGCTACATCACAAGGGGGGAGGCATCAAGAGAAGGACCACTATGATTATCAAATAGATTATCCCAAATTGGAGGAGCATTAGGGGAGGGAGATTCAAGAGTCTCATGACTTATAATAGGTGTATCTTCTAACACTGGTCTATCCTCTTTGCATTGAGGAGGGATATGAGAATAACAAGTTTGAGGGTCATAATTATAGAGACTAGGTAAGGGGATGATATTTTCATGTTGTTTAATTTTTTGCAAAGGGGAAGGAGGATGAGGAAAATGAGCAAGACCATCATGACCTTCAATGGTTGTGTCTTATTTCACTAAGATGCCTTTGTCACCAATGGGAGAGATATCAGGAGAAGAACAATTATGATTATCATGATTATCAATGTTTGTATCCTCATTGGTCAAATTTTTAGTGGATGAGCTATAAGAGATGAAGTCATCAAGGGCTTCATCTAAGAGGTCTAAATAATGACTACTAAAGGGCTTAAGAAGGGTGTGAGTGGGTGCATGTGATGGTAATGTGTTGTTTTCATTTTCTAAAGAATCTAATTTAAATGATCTAGGAACTAATGAAGAAAATGAAGATTGCAAAAGTCTAATGATATCCATAAGTACGATGAATTCTATTTAAAATGTAATAAAAACTATGTAAACTTAAAATACAATGTAAATACATAGGATGAAATTCAAGTTGTAGATTTCAATGAAGGTAAATGACTAATTACACTATGCAATGATCTGAAAATGACATGTTATAAATTTAAAAGTGAAAATATACAACGCATGAAATGAGCTAATTTATGCTAGATATCATGAAATGGATGCTACAAAAACACAACCACTTGACATAGATAGATACTCGCACTAAACAAAAGCATAAAAATAGAGTTTTCAAATCTGTAAAGGGCAGTTTCAGGAGCCTAAAGGGACTAGGTCGCCCAGAGTGGTGACTTAGTCCTCTTGGTGATTTTTTTGAGATTTTACAAAATATTTTGGTGAATTCAGGTGGTTTCTATATGGGGTGATGTAGAATTAACTTGAAAATGCAAGATTTTAAGAATTTTTAATGTTTCAAGATGAAAAATATACAACCTACATGCACTTTCACTAATGCAAAATGTTAAACCCTCGAATACAATGTAAACAATGCAAAATGAATTGCAATGCAAACCTAGGATGCTAAAGAAGTCCAAATCAGAAAAGAGGGTGTAGGAATGCCAGGTTCACCAAAATGCAACAAAATTTTTGGCACCACAATGCTTTCTTGCAATTCTAGGGGTTTTCACCTAAAATGAGAAAGATGGGCCAAAATACATATAGGTTACACTCAAAGGGGGATTGGGGGCTTGAGGTGATGTGTTTGGAATTCCCTAAATGATAGAAATGGGAAATAGAAACTAAATAGTAATGCAAAATCTAGAGAATGCAACTATGCTTGAAAACTCACTATGATATGCAAATGACCTAAGAAATGTAAACAAATTGTAATAGAAACTTATGAAATTAAAGGTGTGCCCTTGGAGGCTGAAGAGGGATGGCTTCGAGGTCTAGAAACTTGAATAATATGATGTAGAGTCCCACTAGGATGTTTACGCCATTCTACATGACCTAGTCCTTTTTCTGTGAAAATCTGTCAGGACCCATTTATGCTAAAAGGGTACTTAGATCTACAAAAACCCCTAAGATGCATGTATGGTGGGACTAGGTCACCACTAATGGATACCTAGTCCCTTTAAACCTTTTAGGAAGTCTAAAACTGGAGTCTGGAGGTCTTAGTTTTCACTTTTTTCTTCTCCAAGTGTTTGGATCTACATCTTTGATTCTTGACCTATAGGTGTCTTTTTTTGTAGATTCTTAACCTAACCAACAAGGAGATGTCCTGAAAAATTCTTCAACCTTATCTTCAATAATTTGCAAACCCTTAGAGTACCTAAATCTGCAAGCACACAAAGAAGGGAGAAGAAATGTTGATTGTTAGAGTATAGGGGTTTTCCTTGGTCAAACCCCTTTGTAGATAATTAAATGAAATGAGAAAGCATGAAATGTGAAGCAATGGACTTAGTTACCTTGTCATGATGAGATATCTTGAGTTGCAACAAAGATTAATCCCTTGAGTGCCTTGAAGATATGTTTTGATGACTTAGTATGCAAAAACCTTAGCTTTCTTGAGAAGATTGAGTGAGGAGTAAAAATGACACTTAGGAGATGTAAAATGAGGGGAAAAAACCATTATTTATAGATGTTATTCCCTAATTTTCTTGAAATAACACCATACAGGTTGACCTTAGGGTTTCAAAAACAAAATCCCAAAAGAAATTCAAGTTAAATTTTAATTTTATGCCTCATGGAACTAGGTCATGCATGGTGGTGACCTAGTGCACTTGGGAAATTTTCATTGGTTTTCAAGGATTAAAGAGTGATTTTTTTTTTCAGGATTGTCTCACAAAACACACTAAAGTAAGGCATGCATGTGCATTAAGGGGCCATCATGCCATAAGAAAGGGTTAATTTAGTGATGACAAGCCTAGGAAAGTGTAAAAATGTTTTGCAACACCTTACAACACCGTGACACAAGGCTTGGAAAAGGGGTAACATTAGATTGAAAAGGGTCGAAAAATCCATAGGGAAGGGTTCAAATGAGTCAAAAGTGTCAAGGCTACACTTTTATTTGACACACAATCGAGGATGAAGAAGTGGCAATTGACCCAGACAAACAAAGTGGTGTCACATGGCAAGAGCTTACTCATTGCTTCTACATTGTTGTTGTGGAACAATGAGATTGGTCAAACAGTTTCCTACATGATCCACTGGATGGATAAAATTACTTGGCACAAATGAATAAGAATTGACAATATATATAATGATGCAACTTTCTTGAAAATATAACTTTTAATTGGACATTATGATGGTACTACGACAACATAGAGGAAATAATTCCAAGGATGACATGATGAAGGAACATAGTATAAAGAGATAGTGAGAGATAAAGAAGAACAAGGTTGGTAAGAAGGGAGAGCCAACCAAAACAAGAAACGAGCCAAAGAGATAGACTGAGTAGAACGAGAGACAAAGGGGATGGTCTGTAACAAATTTGCAATTTGGTAGATGACTGTAGAGAGATAGCCCATATGGAGGCATTGTGATTCTTGTATGTATTCAAAATATGTTTCAAATAAATGAAAAGAGAGTTATTTTTGTCAATCTATGTGTCATAGTTTGTGTTGGTGTTGAGATTGAGACATCCTGATAGGGCTCTTCAATCTCAATTGTGCCAATTGGTATCAAAGTTGGTTCTCTTGAGTCTGTAACAGAGCGTCAAATAAGAGGCAATTGCAACAGGACTCATAATTGTGAGTTGAAGCCAGAAGTTCTTGAAGAGTGAAGAACCTGCGGGTGAAGAGTTGTTTATTTGTTGCATGCCTAAAAAAGGGTTTGTAACTGCTATCCTCCAGTAGAGATAAAGCTAGGTAGAATGTGTAGAGTTCCTCCACTAAGAGAAGGTGGGTAGAGGAAGCATCTTCTATAATCTTTTTTGGGTAAAGGATAGTTGCATGAGTGAGGTATTGTGACAAGTACTTGTAACTATAAAGGATTTGAGTTCTAGAAGAGATTTTTGTAGGAAGGAATTGTGACTATAGAGGGTGGATACCCTAATAGAGAGGGAGAGATTGTTGCAAGGAGGATTTATAGTTGTGGAAGGATGTGCAAGTTCTTGAAGATGTCTTCAAATAATAGGACAAGATGGGTCATGAGATGACCAATGATAATCCCATTTTAGGAAGAGTATTGGAAGAAGGTGAGAGGAAAGAAGTTCATTGAAAAGTTGAAGAAGATAGAAACAAGAATGGATTCCCTTGAGGATGGGTTCAAAAAGAAAGATTTGAAAGAAGTGAAGCAAGGAGCACTGGAAGAAGAAATGGGAAAGGAGAAGAAAGTTTCCATTAAGGAGGCACTTAAGGAGATATCTTGGTCTCTTGATTTATTTTCTAATGATATGTTTTGAGAATGTGATTGTAGGTATGTAGAAAAAGGAGAAAAAGAACTTGAAGATGATAGAAGATACAAAAAGAGTGTTCATAAGAAAAGTTGAAGATGTGAAAGAAAGAAAACAAGTTGCAACAGTAGATAAAAGAGGATAGTTTGCAACAGAGGTACATTGCAAGGTACCTAAAGATGAAAAGAGGACTATTAAAAAGGAAGAAGCCTACAAAGAAAATGAGATTATAAGCCATGAAGCCCAAGAGGGAAGAACTTTGGGACAACAAGACAAGGACAAGGTTAATATGAGTACAAATTTTGGTTTTGATTATGCAAGTGAAAATAGGAATGTCAACTTGCAAGGTAGAGAGGAGAAAAGTAAATTTGTAGATCATGGCTATATAGTACCATTTTGGCAAAGGAAATCCATTGTAAAGGAGTAATAGGTAGAAGGTAACCAAGGAGTGGTTTGTACTAACATTCATGACCAAAAAATAGCATCAAAGATGGAAAATATGGCAAGGGAAAGAAATATCAAGGTTGCAGTAGAGAGATCAATGGTGGAACATCCTTCGAAGGATGAAAAGAATAAAAATGGGGAATTTGTGGCAGAAGAATGTCAAAGAAAGATTGTAGCAAGGGTACGTGACAAGGTACCTAAGTATGAAGATGATTTGAAAATAGAGCCTGCAAAAAAAATAAAAATTAAGGTATGACCATCCAATGATGTGAGAAATAAATTATGGATGGTGAAGCATATAGAAGTAGAGGATTGTGATGTTGCAGGGCAAGAAGATGTGGTGATGGATCTGAAGAATCCTAGATTTGATGAGCAGATTGGTGAAGAAAAGAATGCCACTTTTTTGATAGAGGAAATGAGGAGAATTATTGAATTGTTGACAACTGAGAATGAAAATTTGAAAGAGAAGATGGTAATGCATAATGCTTCTAAAGTGGAAACTGAAAAATCCTATATTTGATGAAGAATCCGGTGAAGATGAAGAAGATCTCCTACTCAAAGAGGAGATAGGGAAGATATATATCTTCTTTGAAGGGAAAGTAATTGATGAGTGTGATACATGAATGGAGGAGATACAGGTGGGAGAAGATAAGTCTCATGAACATTTTGACTTTGTTTTGTTTGTATAAAAAGGAGTTGTAGCAGAGGAGAAAGAGGTAATAGTTTATTTAACTTACTATATGTTAGTAAAGGAAGAGAAGGTCGAAAGGATAATGAAAGAAGATGTGGATGAAGAAGATGTTGTAGTAGAAATAGAGAGAGAAATCCTTAAGATAATGGTTAAGTGTTCTAATTTTTATTATTATAACAAAGATAATAAGATGCATGCAATTGAAGAGTTGAATGCAAAGGAGATGCAAATAGATTTTGTTAGTCAAAATTTAGATGGAGGTATTGTAGAAGAACATGAATATTCTTCTTGGCACTAGAGGGGGTCAGTTTGTGATGGGCTTCATCTCACAAGGGTGAAGGAAGAAGAAGAAGGTGTAGGAGGATGCATAATGTTCCAAGCATATGCTAGATGAAGCAATGTATGAAAGTGGGATATAGGTTGGATTCAGTTAAGGAGATCGATAATGATGTGAATGTTGTAGCTGGAAAAAAGGTAATGCATGGGTTACCTAAAAAGGATAAAATTGATGACTATGATTTTCTAGCATTCCATAGTACAAATTCATGGGGATTAAGAGCTAATAAAGAGAATTGGAGAAGTATGAACAAAAAGAGAGAAGCTAAAAAATGTAGATAGTGAAACTTCAAAGGCAAGAGTGCAAGTATGGCAGTGTAGAATTGAGGAGATTGAACAATTGAAAAGTGAGGAAAAAGAAGGTAGAATTGGAAGATTGCATTATGGAATCCATTTCTAGGAGAACATGATTTTTAATCACTTGGGGAGTCTAATGTAGGAGCATCATGCTCCATCCCTTTTTCCCGGTTTTGCTCCTTCATCGATGGGACCTTATGATATAAGTGGGAGACACTAACATGTCCCTCTGATGAATCAATGGTGTTGGTAGTGATAAAAAATGGACTTCATCGGTGTGAGACCTGGTTTTCAGTAGAACCTTATTCTATGTCCCATCGATATCCCAATGGAAGAAGCATCAGTGTAATAGGTTGTATTGAAGTTTCATCTATGAGAGAGCTTCATATCGATGAGACCTTCTATGTCCCAATAATGACCTGATGGTGGAAGAGTGAAATGGGGTTGTGTTCATCAATAAGAGAATAAGTTATTAGTAGGATGACATTTGATGTCCCAACGATAGCCCGACATGCCATAAATAATTTTAGCCAACGACATCAAAGAGACTTGGGATTATCGGTAGGACAAGGAAACAAGTCCCTCCAATGGGGTGATATCGTCATGACTAGAGTGTTTCGATAAGAATTTGGGAGGAGTCCCTTCGATGGGATGACAAGGTTATGGATGACAAGGAATACAACAATGAAGATGACCATGGTGGGACTGACAAGAAGGTGAAAAAGATGGAATTCAGTGACATGTATGGACACTTAGAAAATGGTGATAAGATGATCGATAATTTGGATCCTTGTTGTGGATTATGAATGGTGATGAGGATATGATCGATGGGATGCTTGTGTACTGGAAGGAGTCAAGTCAGAGTCTTCCTGATAGACCAATACCTCTTTGAGTTTGGAAATACACATATCTATTGGAAGGACTTCTTTGTACTAGTAGGAGGTGATTGGGGGTCTCACCAACATAGTGATGAAGGACAAGTGGTAATGCGGTGAATGATTGATAATAAAGAAGTGGCAATTGACAAAAAAATGTGGTGGTTGCACATTTTGAGAGGTTACTTGTTGTTTCCACATTGTTTTTATGGAACAACACAATTGGAAAAACAATTGTATACATGGGCCATTGGATGGAGACAATTACCTAGTAGAGATGAATAAGAATTGATGATATAGATAACCATGTAACTGTCTGGAAAATCTGAGTGATCATTGGACAATATGATGGAACTATGACAATAAAGAGGAAAGAATGCCAAGGCCGACATGATGAAGGAACACAGTATAAAGATATAGTGAGAGATAGAGAAGCATAAGGTTGGTAAGAAGGGAGAGCCGACCAAAATGAGAAAGGAGCCTGAGAGATAGACCATGGATAATGATAGACAAAGGGGATGGTCTGTAACAAATATGCAATTTGGTAGATGACTATAGAGAGATAGTCCATATAGAGGCATTGCAATTCTTGCATGTATTCAGAATATGTCTCAAATAAATGAAAAGATAGTTGTTTTTGTCGATTTGTGTTGTGTCATAGTTTGTGTTGGTTGTGAGATTGTGACAACCTAATAAGGCTCTTCAATCTTAACTACATCACTTAGTTTATCTATCAAAACTTTGAGATGATAGCCTAGAAAATTTGGCCACAAAACCAATGCAGGTTTTCCAATTCCATTCGTCCTTAGGAAGAAAAACCCATCTAAACTGACAAAAAGACACATCTGGTTTAGCAACCAAAACTTGCAAACCAAATTCCTATTGAAATTATGTAAAAGAAAAATTGTGTCAATTCAAGGCCCAAGTGTATTCAGGAAAAAGATTTTCCATCCATCCCATGCAAAAAAATTCAGATCTAAACTAGACAAGTCCAAATGGAAAGGCAAGTTCACACTGACCATGCCACAACCTAATGATGTCAAAAACATGGGAAGATGAGCCTTGTTGGTGTAATTAAATGTGTTGTACCTTATCCTAGGTCATGATTACACCTTAGTTAAGTTTACTTAGGGACCACATAGGAGTTGTTGGAGCTTTTCCACCTTTGGTGGATTTATCATGTTATTACTTTATCACTTCCACCTTTTGTGGACATATCATGTGATTATCTCTCCACCATTTGTGGGTGATCCACCATTTGTGGCGATTATCACATTATCACTTTTCCACTTTAGGTGGAGTGATAGATTTTCATAGTTGTCTCATGCCATAAGATTATGACACTTATCATAATCTTATGCCCTTCTATGTTCTCACCTTGGCTATATAACCAAGGGGTCTCGTATGTACAACAAATAATCTCATATCATGGAATCATATTGATGAGATAGATTTCATACTTATTCTCCTCTACACTTTAGTCTCTACATAACCAAAGCGGGTACCCATTTACATATCATCATTTCTTATTTCAATAGTAGGCTCGATGATGTTTAACATATAAAATTTTCACATTGAAGGTCTATAGGATGAGCCTAACTAGCAAAATCTTCTTCAAAACCCCCTAGTGTTCTATACTTAAATGGTGTGAAGTGATATACAAAGTAAAGTAAATAACAGTAAAGTAAATATTCATTTTTTAAAAATTTGATTCTTCTTAGGCATGTTGGACTCAAGGGAACACTGAGAGGGGGGGGTGAATCAATGTTCAAAAAATTATAAACATTCATCAATCTAAAACTTAAACCAATATGTCATTATATTAAGGAAAGATTCAGCCATACAAAGGAAACATTAATAGCACCATAACACATATTTTTACGTGGAAACCCTGTTAGGGGAAAAACCACAGTGGAGATTAATCCACTATTTGAGTACTCAAAATATAGTGTTTTACAAAAGGAATGCACTTGCATTCAGGCACATTGCCTAGAGCTCACTACTCAAAATAAGAAGGCTTACTCCCTAAAACATTTAGATTAAATCCATCTGAGGGGTGAAATAAGAAAATATCATCTAACCATGCTAGGTGATAGTTTCAATGAAGCTCATAAACTCGATTTTGGAGCCGCTTTCCAATTTTTCAATTCACTTTGCTCTACTATGATTTTCTCTTCTTTTGCTCTTCACATCACTTATGATTAGATTCGTATTACTATTTTTCTATATCTCGTAATTCACACACCATACATATATTCACACACTTCATTTTTATTATCGTATGCTTAAATGACAAAAACAACCTCTTATATATATACACGATCAGGGATTTACTCATCCAGTAGTCAGCTTCATAAGGTATCAAGATATTGTGACTCATCAACCAAATCCACCACAAAATATTTGTGCCCATCCTCCAAGGTTGGTCAATACAAAGAAAGGACCCAAATAAAACTTAATCTAACATTGAGACTTATAATTAATTCTATCTTATACATCCATGAATTTTATCTTTGTCGGGTCAACCTTCTAGTATAGATAATTAGTAAATTAGTGCATCGTACCACTTAGATCACTTACCAGTGAGTGTGCATCAAAAAAAAGATTCTCCAAGCCTCTATATACCTTCCTCATAGATTCTCAACTTGAAATAATTATCCGGTGGGGTGAATAGGTCACCTTTTAAGCCTTTAACCGGATCTTTTGTGCTTTACTCTGTTATGCTGGTAGGAGTCAAAATAGTGCTACACAATTAGATGCAAAAATTGAGTTGTATGACTTAGGTTTCCATCAATGACAGTACCTACAAGCCAAAATCCTTAGCCATATGCCAACAATCTCCCCCTTTAGCATTGATGGAAACACTTAGTTAAAAATGACTAAGTATCAGAATCATTTTTGGTTCACTACCAATACTACTTGCTGCACTTTCTCCCCCTTTGATTCTTAAGGAATTTTTCACTACATTCTCTCCCCCTTTGACATCAATTAAAAATCATGGATGTCATATGCCAAAAAGTGACAAAACATGCATCCAAAAAAATTAGCATAATTTTTCTCTTTTGAGCAATTTTTTTACAAAAACTACTATCTTTAGAAGATTGACTTGTTGTTTTTCTTCACTTCCGAAAGAAACTTCTCCCAACCATCAATTGCAGTTCCAATGTTGATAATCAAGATATTGTTCTTGGAAGTCTTGTTGATAATATCAATGAGAGATTCAGGAATTATTATTGCTTCTTCCAACTTTTCACTAATTTTCATAATTTCCACCAACTGCTCCAACCTGCATTCAACTAAGTCTTCTATTTTCCAGAAGGTGTCCACAAGAACATTCTTGGATAGTTGAATTTTATTTGTGCTATTTGTATCTCCCTAATTTTCCTCCTAATAGTGCCATCCAGATCCTGAGACATATCAAAGCTTTTGGCAATGTCATTTAGTTTTGTCTCAATTTGATCCAGTTTCTCTTTGTAATTGTTGACTGTGTGGGGCAAACAAACACAATATTTGTATATTCCCATGGCTGAATTAATGTACTTCCTCAACTCATTCATTTTCTTCTTAAGCTTGGCAAGGGATAGTCCGAGTTGTTCCTTTAGGTGAGAGATAATTTTACCTTCTTCTTTGCCTCCATATTTAGAGCCCATTGATTCTCTGCTACATTCAATCATCTCTTCAGGTAGAATATCTTTTATTCTTTCCAATATTATCTTACAATGCTCAATATGAGCATTCAGAGCTTCCAAATTTAAGTCTTGATCATAAGATGGTCTAAGTGACCATAACCTTGCAATTTTTTGTATACCTCTTGCACTTTGGATAAGCTGTTGTAGCTTTTATTTTGACAAATATTTTTCTTCCTCACCACCCTTTTCAAGATCATAAACATTTTCTAATGCATTCTCAGGTTCTTCATCTAGAATGTTCACAATTTCCTTTTCTTTCCCTTTTCCTTCCATCTTGGGAACTTTTCTTTTCAGAGGGCTATATTCAATAATCTCTTGTCCTCTATCAGTGCTACCAAAAGAGGAACCAACTTCCATTATCCTTACTAGAGAGGAAATGACTGATCCACATTTCACAAGCACATTCTTACAGAAACTTTCAAATTCCAAATCCCAGTTAGATAGAATTTTAGAGTAAGAGTAAATTTGGGTGCATACCGGTTTATTTGATGTCCATGCTACATTGTTGATTTTTGGCAATAAATTTAGAAAATACATAGCCATATATATAATTAGAGTGCCAAACCTGAATGGATACCCTGACTCCTTTGTTAGTTGAACATTCAGCAACATTTGATCTTTTAATAATCTACATAGATCAAAATCATGACCATCAATTATCATTTTGTAAGCAATGTATACTACGCCAGCTGAAGTGGCTCCTTGCTAATTTCGGTAGAAGATCTTATAGGTTATGTCATGTGCAATGTACTTAGTAACAAGATTCCTGATTGTTGGTATCAACAAAGCTCTTTGATCTCTAATTACACCATTTATAGTTTCTACTTCCTTGTTCTGAATGGATTTCTTTCTGGGAACATCACCGAATTTGCAAAATCTAGTTAATTTCTCAATTACCTCCTTTCAAATTGAGTAGGGTTTGTCCAAATTTAAAACATTACCATGAAATTTGCTCAATAAGAATTTTACAAATTCCGCATTTTGAAAGTATGGAAACTCATCCTACAAATCCAAATTTCCATACTTGGCTTCCCTTAGTTGTTTTAATTCACCAGGAAGCAGTAAATTTCTCATAGATTTGATCTTTTCACTATTGTATTCATCCAATGTGATCAAATCTTTAATTTTATCCATTTTATTTAACATTTAGGGTTCACAACTACACACCAAATTTCATGAAGAATTCAAGAATGATATGAAGTACCTGATAAATTTCAATATTTGCCGATGAATTCGATTTTGTTTCTTCAAAATCCACTTGTTGAGTGCTCTCCATCTTTGATAATGCAACATGACAAATGACGGCTCAGACTTGAATTTTATAGCTCGCACATGTGCATTAAATTTGATTTCCCTAAAATTTTTGGATATTCTATTTTCTCAGACGATTACTGAGAAATCTTTTGCGGACCACCAAATTTTCTGATTTTTCTTTGCAAAAATAATCCAAAAACTTTTGTACATAGTGAGTGTAGCTTCTTAACTATTCTCCTTATTCGAGTACCATCTATATTCAGGGGAGGAAATATTTTCTTTTAAATCTCCCCCTAGGCCAATGGCCTCCAATCAATTACCAGAATCAAGTTTCGGTGCAAAGCCATTACCATCATCAGAATCACTTTTCTTAACCCATGTCTTCTTCATCTAATCTGTGATATCATCCATAGTTATCTTTTCTTTTCCTTCATTTTTCTTTGTATTTTTGTCTCTATTTGCTGGACCTCTTTTGTCTATTTTCTTATTTCTATAGAGTCTAGCAACATGATTGTACTTATTGTGGTTGTAGCACACAATGTTCCTTTGTCCATTCCAATGGCTTCCTCTCAATCTACATTGATTAGCAATATGTCCTATTTTCCCACATGCATAGCATTCAACATTTATTCTAATAATAAAGTGACTTGCCATATTTCTACATTCAACTAATTTATGACCATTCCTTTTTCATTTGAAACATTGAACAAAGAATGATGAATCTTTTGACTTCAAATTACTTCTACATTGAGCAACCATATGACCAAACTTATTACAAGAAAAATAATGTACCCATTAATTTTTTGTGCATTAGGTTGTCCTACCGAATATCTTCCTTTTCTATTCTGTCTAAAGTTCTTTTGCCCTGACCTAGAATTTTCTCCCTTTTCGTATCCAAGACCTCTCTTATCATTTACACTCTTCTATCCTTGATTCAGCTCATCAAGTTTTACAGAACGAAGTTTAAACTTTTCTTTGTATTCATTTGCAACTACCAAATCATTCTTGAGAGTAGCAATTTGCTTACCAAATTATTCATCATTGTTTCTGGCTCTTTGCAATTCACTTTCCAACTGAGTTTATTCCGATTTTATTCTACTACATTCATCAGATTTCTCTTTCAAGGTCTAAGCAATATTCTCCTCATTCTTCTTTCTTTCTTCAATCTATTTAGACATCTTCATTGTCATAGATTTCATCTCATGTTTTAGGTTGGTATTGTCTCTAGCAAGCTTTTCACATTCTTCAGTTATTTCCTTCAAGTTTTGATTCAGGTGGGCATCATCCATATTTCCATTCTCCTTTTGCTATATCTAATCATAGAGATTTTAACTTTTCACCCTATATTTTACTATCTAATCTTTTAATGTTTGAATGAATTTCTTAGCATCCTCCACATTTTCTTTTAATTCTTGAACCTCTACTTTAGACTGATCAAAGTCATCAAGAGCTACAATAATATGTTGTTGAAGACTACCAGAGTCCATTACATTCTAAGATCCACCTCAAGGTACAAAAATTCTTTAGAGGAACTAGCTTTGATACCAATTGTTGGAATCAAGGGAACACTAAGAGTGGGTGTGAATCAGTGTTCAACAAATTACAAATATTCATCAATCTGAAACTTAAACCATTTTTTCATTATATTAAAGAAAGATGCAACCATACAAAGGAAACATTAATAGCACAATAACACATATTTTTACATGGGAACCCTGTTAGGGGAAAAACCACAGTGGAGATTAATCCACAATTTGAGTACTCAAAATATAGTGTTTTCCAAAAGGAATGCACTTGCATTCAAGCACACTGCCTAGAGCTCACTGCTCAAAAGAAGAAGGCTTACTGCCTACAAAATTTAGATTAAATCCATCAGAGGGGTGAGATGAGAAAATAACATCTAACCATGCTAGGTGACAGCTCCAGTGAAGCTCATAAACTCAATTCTGGATCTGCTTTCCAATTTTGCACTTCGCTCTACTTTGCTTTGCTCTTCGTCTGCTCTTCACATCACTTATGATCAAATTCGTATTATTGTTCTACTAGATCTTGCAATTGGCACACCATACATATATTCGCACACTTCATTTTTCTATTTGTATGTTTAAATGACAAAATTACCTCTTATATATATATCTGTGATCAAGGATTTACAAATCAAATAGTCAACTTCAAAAGGTATTAAGATATTGTGACTCTTTGACCGGATCCACCACAAAATCTTTATGTGCATCCTCCAAGGTCGGTTAAGACAAAGAGAGGACCCAAATAACACTTAATCCAACATTGAGACTTATAATTAATTCCATCTTATACATTCATGAATTTTATCTTTGTCGGGTCGACCTTCTAGCATAAATAATTAGCAAATTAGTGCACCGTACCACTTAGATCACTTACCAGTGAGTACGCATCAAAACTAATATTCTCCGAGCCTCTATAGACCTTCCTAAGAGATTCAAAACTCAAAATAATTATCCGGTGGGGTGAATAGGTCACCTTTTAAGCCTTTGACTAGATCTTTTGTGCTTTACTCTGTTCTACCAGTAGGATTCAAAATAGTGATACACAATTAGATGCAAGACTTGAGTTGTATGACTTAGATTGCCATCAATGAAAACACCTACAATCCAAACTCCTTAGCCATATGCCAACAAGGCATGAGTTATATGAATCAGTTTGGATAGTTCCTTATCCATCACATAGTCAAGAAATGATCTATGATTCTCCTAAATAACAAACTAAATGATCAACTCAATGGTTTTACACTCATACTTCCTTACAATAAGAAACCAACAAATGAACAACATTGTTGATATTCATAGCAATCCTTACTATAACTACAACATATTTAAGAATTTAATTGAAAGAAAATTTAACCTATTACTTGAAAAAAAGATAATTAATTAAACATTCATCACAAGAAATATGTAATGAGAACCTCAAAAATATTTTATTTATTAATATTAAAATGGTGATGTAATATAATATGGAGAAATTAACATTCTGATTTGTATTCATATGAGAAAATATGAGTTGTCTATTGCTACTATAGAGAAATTACATCATTTCTTATTTGAATTTCAAAAGACCTAACTATACAAGACTTGATTCTACATAAAGACTACAAAGAATAAGGAATAGAAATCCCTAGAATGAGGCACATAATTCCATTTTATAGACACAAGGGAAGCAACAAGCGACAAGCCTCATTCATAGCTTAATTCACAAACGACAAAATCTAGGTGGTGTCACTATTCACAAACAACAAAAAATATTTATATAAGTAGTTGAAGATATTTTAGAGCATTCATGTTGGTGTGTGGATTTGATTTCTTCAAAATTGATCTAGGTAGATGATAGGACATATCTGGAATTCGACTCTGGAGACAATCCCATGAATAATTTATGTGTGGTTGGCGAAGATAGATTGAAATGAAACTCAAATATATGCACCTTCCTCCTCTTTTTCATCATCATGTTCTAGTGATATGTCAATCCTAGGTGGAAGACATTGGTTGAATCTATCCAAGTGAGCCTTATAGTCATCACCTATCAAAACTTGGACCATATAAGAGAAGCCCATTATGTTTTACTCTAATTTAGAGAGTGAATCCATACACAAATTCAACTACTTTGCTTCAAATTCTCCATTGTTATTTATATTACTATACATAGGGGTGAGGATATCAAAAAAACTTGACCTCCACTCCTTGCAGGTGCTTATTTCTCCTTCCTTATTCAAAATTGGAGGAATGTGAAACTCCTCAAAACCTTCAAAGGTACGTATTTCCCTTATAATAAGGTCCTTATATTTTCTATAATGGGAAATAATGTCATCCAAGAGATTTGATTTACTAAGAACATCAGATTCTAAACCAACTATCGAAATTGGGACTTTTAACCATAATTTGAATAAGTATCATGTGATATAAAATATGTGATATACAATGTTGAATGGCAGATGATATGCTATTGAATTTCAAAATGATGGTAAGATGATTGCTAGGACTAAGATGCAAATATAAATGCAAGGCTATGAGAAATACTACAAAACTAATGCAACAACTAAAATTCTATAAAGAAAATTTACCATTATAACACTACTTCAAATAAAATGTTAAAATGCAAGACTAAGATGCTATGTTAATGCTCTGAAAATGCTCACAAATGATTTATGTAGAGTAAGTTTATACTCAATCTCCTATACAAAAGTTGTAAATGAGCTTCCTATTTATAGATTTTCCAAGGCAGAAAATGATGTGGCAGGATTCAACAATCGAGATAATGATCCAGAGAAATCAACGGTAGAAAGTGAGGAATTTGGAGGGAATAATGGAAGAAGTTCCAAGTGTAGAGGAGAATCAAATGGGAAGAGAAGCAATGTGTCCCAAATTTTGTTGTAGGTTGTTGATGAAAATTCCAAATTTAAAGAATTATAGATATTTAAATTCATGAGACACATGCTGAGGTGGTAGGAGGTTAGAAGAATATGTAGAAATGCGACAAAATTGAATTAAAAAATCAATTTTAAATGAGAGGGAATCAATCAAATAAAAAAATTTATTTAAATTATTTTATTTAACTAAATCTAGAGGAAAATAATTTTAAATAGGAAGAATTAAGAAATGAACTATTTAAATAAATTTTGTAATTTATTTATAAGTAGAGGAATTAGGATTCATTAATTAAATAATTAGTATATAATCCATTTTCTCTGGACCATTTTTAGGCGTATACATTTTTCCCCTCTTTGAAGTGATGTGTTTAAACATTGCTTCAAAAAAAAAATTGCCAAACTGTGATGATAAAATTTTGACATGCCCTAGACATTGGATTTTCAGGTGATGATGAATATATGCCCCCTTGGGAGATAAATCGATGAATTTTTCAATTTTTTATATTTTTTTAAATTTTAAAAAGTTTTTTGGTGACTTTGATGATTTTGAAATTTTCAGCATGTTTCAATGATTTATCTCCAAAAAATAATCTTGAAATCTACCCTTATTGATTAATTGATGAGTTAAACTCCTTTGAAAAATAAAATAAATCACTCCCATAAAAAATCCCACTTAATCACCCTTTAAATGGTAAAAAGGAGTAAAAAGGAATTCATTTGTGCATTTAAAACTTTGAGCAATTAAAACAAGATGGTGATCCCCATTCAGACACATCGATTCAACTGTGTGTGATGTCACAACTTCCCAATAGTGTATGGACCTCCAATACGTATTGTTGTGCCTATAGCACACATGCACTGTTTGGAACATGGACCCTCTATTTATTTTGGCTTGTTGGGTCCTTTTTGCTTTGCCTCATTTTGTGTGCCCCATTTTGGTGTCCCTGATAGTCAACATGTTCTCAAAAGTCTCATCTAGGGTTGACCAAGTTTTACCCCTTTGAAAATTGCTAAGTTTTAAGCCCTTTCATGTTTTCCTTGTCAAATTGCCTTTCTGACATCCATGGCACCCTTCAGGCTCAGAGCCTCGAGTTTCCCCTCTCGAGTTTCCCTTTTCGAGTTTCCATTTCAGCTTTGTCATTCCAAACGACCATCCGCCCGGTGTCTTCCCGACCTCTGGATCTCGGTGCTTTGATGGCCATCTAGATTACTTGAAGAACTTAATGGATTCACCAATGTGTCTTTCTAGCCCTCGGACCCCAGCTCATGAAATTTCATCCTTGGGCCACCATCTCCAGTTCACCATTTCAGACTACTGCCTATCAGTTTCTTACCGTGGCTTAGTGAATAAGCCATGTAGTAAGGCGGTAACCATCTACTTAGTCTATAACTACGCAACCACGCCACCTCCGAGCGGCCCCCGCAATAGGGTGGTAAGCCTTTGTACCTTCCTTGTGCCGCTCACCGTGCAACCGCCCCACCTCCAAGCAGCCCCCATAGTAGGGTGGTAAGCCTTTTTTCCGCCCTCGCGCCACCTCTGAATGACCCATGCGGTAGGGCAGTAACACCACCTAAACACTAAGCAGAGTGGCCAGTGGTAAAGTGGTAGACCACACTACCACACCACCAGAAGAGGCGAGCCGTGGTAAGGTGGTGAAGGATCCCGGACCTCCTGCTATTGCCTGGTAAATTTGAATCTACCAACCAAATATGTCATCGTACTGAACGTTTAATTGTGGCATTAATGGCATTTTAGACTATATAAACAAATTCTCAAACTGTCATTTTCACATGTCAGAAGCGATCTGAAAGCCCAACATTGCCCAAGCAATTTCCACCTCTGCACTCGAGCCCCTACTTTGTCGTTCCTCACAAATTCAAGATAAATCTTCTTCAAGATTTTGAGGTATGTTTGCCATCCATGTGCCTCATCTTTTTTTCCTTGAAATCACAGTTTTAACTAAGTAAAAAACTTGAAATGAACTGAAAATCTAGTAGCATAGCACCATGACCTAAAATCCCAAGTTTTAAAATTTGCAAAATTGGTCGTCTCAAGGACCAAATCAAAAACCAAAGCTTAAACTCCCTATCATTGTTCTTTGGAACAAGCGGCCGAGCCTCTCGGGCCTGGGCCTTCTCGCAGCCATCGGGGAAAGCACAAAAAACAACAACACCTCATGCCCAAACTCCTTTCAAGTCCTGACCTTCGGCTTTCCCCTCCTAGGATTTCGTTTGTGTTTTTCCATTCGAAATGGTAGTTGTGCACCATCCTTCTGGCCCTCGCGCTATAGGCTTGATAAATCCATTTCAAAGTTGCGAAAAAATTGGACTTCAAAATTTTCTTTGGGTTCCAGCATCCAGACTTCAGTCTCCAGAATGTCATTTTGGTTTTGCCATCCCAAATGGCTACTAGGCTCAATCTTCCCAGCTCGCGGGTCTTGGTCGCCCCTTTTCCATGAAAATCTGAACAAAAACGAAACGTCCAAGCACCCTTCAGACTCTGAACTCCAGAATTTCATTCCTGTTTCACTGTCCTGAATGGCCTGACCTGACTATCTTTCCAGCCGGTGGGCCCCGACATTTGGTTCGTCGCTGAGATTTCTCTCACTAACAAGCCCACCTTCGGATGTACCCCTTCGGACTTCCATCCTCAGATTGTCATCCGCATTTCACCATTTGCATGGCTATGCCATGACAGCTTCCTGACCTCGGCAACCCGTACTCCGGAACCCGACTACTGGAACGCCTTCTTCCCTATGTCGTTCCAAATGACCTTCTTTTAGCTAAAATGCAAATGCCTAAATGGTGGCCCAAATGGCCTCCAAATAAAAAACAGACTTCAACCCACTTCCTAAAAATGAGCCTTCTTTCACACCAACCCTTTACTGATCAAATCCAAGACCGAGAAATTCATTGGGAGTGCCTTGCCTTTTTTTCCCTTCCAAACAACATTCTACCAAGGGAACTCCAGCCTTTCGGGCCTGGGTCATCCGTTTGCCTCCCAAAACTATTATCATCAAGTGTTGGACTTTTCTAAAATAATTATTGTGGATCTAACCTTGATTTGGAAGGGTTTGTCTGAAACTACATTTACATGTTTAATGATACTGACCCCCTTCTCTTTGTGCAAGATTTATGGAATCTAGTGTAGAGGCCTCTGGTGTCACCGAGGAAAAAGGGAAAGGAATTGCCAAAGCACCTCGAGGTAAGGAGGATAAAGATCAAATGAAGTATAATTTCTAGGGAGTGCCATTACACTCCAGGGTCACCACTCTTTGGAGAGACATCATAGATACCAATATCGGGCATGTCGATATTGATGAATTTACCGAAAGGGTCAAGGTGAACCCGAAAACAAAAAATGCAAAGTTAACCAGAAGTAGCGAACTTGCCAAGGCTATAAGTTTCCCGCTAGCTTTGGTGGCCCCCGAGCTAGTAATGGCATGTAGGGAAGTGTATCAACCTGAAACTAGAACCATAGTGGATAGGGATGGCAATGTCCTTGCTGATATATCCCCTCTCAAGATAACTAAAACTTTCCACATTCTCGCCTTCGAAAGCATGGAGACCCCAACCATTGAAGAGTGCAAGGCATTATGGGATCAGGATCCTATGAGATGCAAGAAACTGATTAATTAGTACTGGTTGAAGGACAGGTGGGGCAATGCTGGAAAAGTCCCTTAAGAGCTCTTTCGTAGCAATTTCTTTGAGGACTCTCACAACCTAGTCACCTTACTGAGTAGGTTAATGGCCCTCCCTAGTGCAGCCTTCTTCCAAGAATGGATGCTATATTTTTTTGAACAAATTCTCCATGGTGATGACGCTGCCTTCTATTAGGGGGAGATAATCAACAATTTCTTTCACAAGCAATTTATCAATGTGAAGAAGACCTCCCAGTTCGACATGACATCCCACCTGGTCTATTCACTCGTCGATCAGTGGCGTTATAATGGAATGACTGCAGTGCCCAGTGAGGCATCAGGAAGGGGGCTTAATCCCTATGACAAATATTTGCAGTTGAAGTACAAAAAATTCAAGAGGGACTATTGTAGGGTGAATGATGCATTCATTGCCTACATCATTCGGTCTCTTGGAGGTGACTTTGAGAGAAGAGTCTCTCACAATGCTAGGGCCCTTCTAAAAACTATGCCTTCATGTTCATACAACTCCCCAAGTTCACCTAAATTCATGCCCAAGGGTTCATAGAAAGGTCGAATAAGTTGCCCCGGTACCCCAATGACCGGATTATACTATTGGAACTAACTTGGCAGCTGTGACACATTCACAACACTCTAAGTAGCAAACATCTAGCAGGGACACCTTATCCTATCAGACTTGGTCGGGAAATGTATAAAATTCATACTTCCCAATGTGCGGGTAATTCAGAGGAGTTGGTTGATTACCACTTTAGGCAACATATAGCTCGGTTGTGGATAGACCCATACGGTCATATTAGAAATGCATTGGGACTTGAGTATGCCCAGCTCCACCATGTTGAGGATTTTTGGGCCAACTACAAAGATGATCTTGAGGAATGGTTGTGAGACTATATGTGTATGACTGCCCCCTACATACAAAGGGTGAACCTATGTCTGGTTCCAGATCAGCTTGAAGAAGATGAGAGCATGGTGATCGACCCAAGGTATGGTGCCATTTAAAATCTACCATTGCCTTTAATTGATTGGGACGAGCAAAAGGTTGATGACCTTGACATCCTCACCAAGCCCGTTGAGGCTTGAACAAAGGTGTGGATCGACGGGTACGTCGCTTGACTGAAGAAGTCGGGAGTCACCTTGACATTCAAGGGACTCAAAAGTGAGCCAAGTGGTTTTGGTGGTGGGATGTCTAATGCTACAACTAGAGAAACATCCAAATCCCCACCATCTGTCAAATAAAGGAAGAGAAAGGAGGTTGGCAAGCAGCAATCTAACCCTAAGGTATACACTAGAAAGGCCTCGGAGGGTGAGCCTCCTAAGAAACATAGAAAAATAAATAGCGCTACCAAGATGTCGATAATACCTAAAGATCTGCTCCACGAGGGCATGAAGATTGAAATTGACCCACCAAGATCTTTGCCTGCTTTGTCTGTTGCTACAACCATTGTTACTATTGCCACCACTTTGCCTATCTAACACGCAATATTTGCATGCTCCCCACCTGTGGTGGACATTGTTGTCCACCTCACCTCCACTTCTCTCATCACACAGGATAGACCAATGGATTCCTCCTCCACCACTACCTCTCCCATTTCTTCTTCTTCCATGTCTCCTTCCATCTTGGCCTCCGCCTCTACTCTAACAATTCCTACCCTCACTCTCCTAGAATCCTTTGTCAAATATATGCAAAATGTGCCATCTGAACTTTCAAGAATACTTGCAAATCCAATGGTGCAAGATGCAATTTCCTAGGTGATGGTTGATGCCCCAACTCTCCCTCCTACAAAACCACCTAAAATGGAAGCCACGATGCAAATCTTGGATGAGTTGGAACAATGACAACTGGAAGCGATGAAGGTGTTGGGGGATGAAGAGTTTGAATATCATGAACACCCTATGTTTGAGCACAAGGAGATCGATGAGGTAGCCTATGAGTCATCCGTTGAGAGTAGTGAAGAGCTTGACACATAATTAATTTGGGAAATAGTTGACCCTGAGCTTTATTTCGAGTGGTCCAAGCATCCCATGACTGAACAAAGGGTTGTTACCCTTGAGATAGAAGGTAGTGAGTCCCCTACCGAGAGACATGATTAGACCTCTGAACATGAAGAGACATCCTTCCATGGAGATGAATAAGAGGATCAGCCTGAAAAGCATGGGCATGACCAAGGGGAAGTAGAAAAGGATGTTGAAGAGAAGAGCCATCTGGATGGGCAAATACCCACTAAGTCTCCTTGCAAGCACATAATGCTCGCATAGGATTTCGATGAAGAGAAGGAAGATATAGGAAATGAGCAGGAATCCCTCGGGGACAAGGCTATTCAACTTAGGGTGGAGGATAGCAAGGAGCAGATTGAATCACCTAAGAGAGGACCTCTAATGCCCGATTGGCTAGAGAGGCAGCTAGAGAAGAAGACTCCCACTCTAAAGGATCTAAAAGCAAGGCTAGAGGCAATACTAGCTAGAGTGTAGATAAGTATGAAGAAGAAAAAGAAGCTAAGAATCCGATCAAAGATGACAATGGATGCCTTTGGATCTAGGGAAGTGCAAATAGCTATGTTGGTGGTTGGAGAACAAGGAATAACCTACAACATCTCTACCATCAACTTGGGAGTGGCCACCAAGGAACAAAAGGTTGACCATGTCTGGGAATCATTCACCATAGTGGTGCACCTTATCCAACAAGATAAGGTTTCAAAGGAAGACTCAAGTCACAGGTGGCTGATCTAAGGACCTACATTCAACAATGGTCATTCCCAGATGAACCGCCTACCACATCATTGGTCCCACCATATTTTTTGTCCCAGGAACAAATCAACAACCTAGAAAGGAGGAGGATCCTGGATAAGACTACAAAAAGTAGGTTTTGGAAGGTCTTAGACATTGGGAACAAATTAACTTGGTTGTTCGAATAACAAATAAGTTCTTGGAAGTGCAATCATCTCTTGAAGGCACAAAGTGGATCTATGATGGGTTCACAAAGAAATATGAAGCTACTTACTTGAAGATCAAGGCCATCCTCACTCTGCCGAGTGAGGTTTGGGAAAAGGAGTTGGCCTTCAAAAATGATGAACATTGGTTGATGGACGTGTGGAAGCAGGACTTTAATCGCCAAAGGGAGAGGCTGGAGTAGGTTCTTGAGCAAGTAATTCCAGATATTGAATGAGCCAAGGAGGCCAGAGGGTATTGTGCTAAGTACCTCAAGCTGATGATGGGGTACGAGATGCCTGTTGTGGAGATCAATCCGGAGAATGTAAAGCCTCATTTCCTAAAGAGGATCGAGGATGGAATGTCAGCCGAGGTTATAATAGATTTCATGAGCTTTGCTTCTCGATCTTTCACCTAGTTTGAGCTTTTCAGGGATAATGCTGCTAAATATGAAAAAGATTGGGAAAAGATCATTAACAACTCCAAGGAATGGACCTACTAGATGTTGAGATCTGATATTATCGAGGTCAACAAGCTTTGGCCGATAATCTTAAGATTCATGGAGTATGTGGATTTGAAGAAGGGGGAAGGAAACCCTGTCATTGATGAATAATTTCTGAAAGAATAGCTACAGTAAAGAGCAATCAGCAAAAAGATGAAAATGCTGCAGTGCTACCACTAGAAGACAAAACAGGGAAAAGACAATGGATGTATTTTTGAAATGTGATATATTTGGGGGTAGGTGAAACCCTAGTGTAAGGTGAATCTTGGCCATTCATTTTGTATTTTGAAAACTATAAATAGGGGTCTCCTCCTCATTTTAGGAGAGTTGAGTTGTTGTAAAGGCATGCTGCAGAAATTTTAATAGAAATACATTAACCTGGTGCATTTCTGGATTTCTTCTCATGTTGCATGATTCTTCTCCCATAAGTTAAAGATTCCATTAGATTTTCTTTGTTTTTCTAGTTTCCTTTCAGTTAACTTCAGTTAGATTTAGTAATTTTGTTCATGATTGTGGGAATGCTTGCGATGTTGATGATTCTCCCGTACATACTTTTGGTCATTTGTTGTTGGTAGATGGTTGTACAAAGTTAGTTTGGACTTTGACCTTAAAGCTGCCTCCAAACTTTATATTTTTTCATGCATGTGTATGTTGAATGAATGATGAAATATCTGCAGTCCTTATAAGATAGCATACATTTCATGATACTGTGAAATTTCTGGTTAAGTGAAATTCTGTTTTTGGAAAACTATCCACAACAAGACCTCCATGATCACTATTCCTCAATAGTTTCAGATCCAGGAACTCTCTCTCTCTTCCCTACCCATTTTCTTTTTTTTAGAAGTAACCTATGCTAAGGTTCATTGCACATTGTAAAGCCAAATTCGAAAAATAAATGGAGTTCAAGACTATTGTTTGAACTTGCAGCTGAAGTGCAGAAACTTCCTATTTTTAGAAACTTCATTTATAGATCTGATTCATCTTCTAGTTTTAACCACATAAGACCACCTTGTGATTCCAAAAAATCACATCAAATAATTGAGATATATCCCAAGCGTTGTCAAGACCTAACATTCGAGAGACCTTGGGATAGTGTTTTGCAATCTGATTGTGGAAGATTGTCTTTCAAGAGAGGTGATGCACCTACGCATTGCCTATGTTGAGAAGTGCATAAAAAACACATCAAAATGTAGCCCAAAAAACCTCCTCATAAGTTTTGGATTTCAATTTTTTTTCTTTTTTCATGTTTAATTTTTTTTTAGGGGTTTAGCGCATAGAAGCCTCGATTTAGTGCATCGGTTTCCTATTCTAGTGCATAGGGTAGGTTTTGTAGCACATCAAGTTAATTATTTAGTGCATATATGCTAAGGTTTAGTGCATAGGGTAATTTAGGGCTTTGATATCATAGATTAGTGCATCAGGTAAATTTTCTAGTGCATAGAGGAATCTAGCGCATAGGGACCCTAAAATGGTGCATCTGGTAGGTTTGATGGTGCATCCTAATTTTTGGTGCATATGGACCCTATTCTGGTGCATCGATGAAGTCTTCTAGTGTATCCATGTTTTTGGCACATAGAAAGACTGTTTTAGTGCATCCAAGTTAGATTCATGATTTTTTAGATTAGACTCCTTGATTTTGATGGTTTTTGATCACGTCAACCTTTGATTTGATGTTGTTTGATGATGCTGATAAAGTAGACAATGATTGATCTCATGATAAGTGAGATTCAATGATAGTATGATGATGATTGACCTCATGATAGGTGAGGAACAATTACTGATTGATGATGATCAACCTCATGATAGGTGAGGATTGATGATAGATTGATGATGATTGACGTCATGATAGGTGAGGGTCAATGATCAATGCTCACAAGATGTAATCAAGGTCTCATTAGAGCTAATTAGATTGATAGGTTGACTAATGTTTGATTGATTGATTTCTGATTTGATATGTGATGATGATAGGAGCCTTCGTCAATCTTGATGTCATGGGAGTGATTCCCACGAATGTGGAATTTGATACCACATTTAGATCAGGTTGATCGACATGTGACTGGAGGATGTGGATTGAGTTCATTGCTCAATATGCCCCAGGTTAAGATTAACCAAGGACTCTTGACAACTTTAGCAGAGAGGTCGCACAATGACCACAACACCTTCCATCTACCCACTGCTAAGATGACTGTCACACCAATGGACATCTACAAGATTTTTTGGATTCTCGTTGTTGGAGATTTGGTTGTTTATGATGTCACTATGTAGGAAGGGATTGATTCCTTGAGGAGAGTCTTTGAGGATGATCAAATTTGTGGCTATGAGATCTTGTGGTGGGATATGTTTTATGCCTATGCCACATTGTCATGTGTGCTTGTTGGATTTATTGGTGGATTCTTATGTCCCAACCATAGTTCGAAGGGACTATCACTTGGATGGGGTCAGACACTGGAGAGAATGATTCTACATCAAACTCGATATGCTTGGGGATCTTGCATGCTTTCCCATTTATAGTGTAATCTTCACCAAGTTGTATACCTCAAAGCATCTAGTTTTTCAGATGGAGCGCCATTACTAGAGATATGGGCGTGGGAGCATATAGCTATCATGAGACCAGTTGTAGAGAAACAAAGGCTAGATGGGAGATCATATGTTCATGGGTACATAGGTCCAGTTGTCCAGTAGAAGCTAGGAAAACTAGATTACTGGAGGAGAGTGTTAGATGACCTTGATATTGTCATAAGGAGGCCCTACATCAGCTGTGAGTAGTGGCCAGAGGATGATACAAAGATTCCCTATGCATGCAAGGCCAAATACCTGATAGGGAGGACACCATTCATCATCAATAGATTCATGCTAGGGAGAGTGTTGTGATAGTATGTTAGGATACAAGGCATGCCCCAAGGAGTGGCTCTATATGCGCGACGATGATAGGACTTACCAAAGTGGGGACCTATACTATCTTATAATGCAACATGTGAGGAGTACTTTAGATTACAACCTATGATATGGGACTAACATCTAGAGATTATAGAGACTGCATGTTTATAGGTGTACACATATTACTTCCTATCACATATGTTCCCATGAATATCAATTTTGGATGAGCCAACACTGAGACGATGGAGGAGGGGTGCAGGAGGTGATGAGGAGGAGGCGGAGAGTAGTGATGATGGAGATGGGCATGGAGATGGGGATGATATTGGTGGTGGAGGTGAAAGGCTTGCATTTGATGTGAGATTTCATGGTTCCTTGGAGGAAGAGATCTCTCATGGTCACACCACAACAACACGTATAGATTGGGGCACCCTCATAGGAGCAATAGACATAGATAGTTTCTTTATAGGTACATGTATAGACACTATAGGGTCAATTGGCATAGGTGAAAGATTTACTGACATAGGTGTAGGAAAAGGCTACACAAGCATAGGTAGCCACATTGATATCCAAGAGAGATGTGGCTAGAGAGAAGGGTGATCAAACAATGGCCTTAGCTAATAGGCTACAGAGAGTGGTAGAGGGGACCACTGTAGGTGATATAATGAGGGAGGTCATGCAGGTCACCAGAGAGTTAGAGTACTATCGTGGCTGATATCATTAGGTTGTGCCTAAAGAGTAGAGAGTGAGTTATGCATAGTCCATATCAACATGCAACCACTCTTGGACTACCAGCATGGGTGTGACATAGCCACCACACAAAGATCTAGGTCCAGACCTAGGTATAGGTGTAGTAGGTGCAGGTACCTTAGGTGGAGGCTTAGTGAGGCCAGTGAGGTCTAGAGGGAGCACCTCATAGTGCTTTTGATGCCATATTTTGAACGTATTTTATGATGGACATACTGACGCATTGATTTATACATTGATTTATTTAGGCGCTCGATGATTATTCCACCATTTTTGATGATGTATCTTCTCTCTATTTCATGATATCATTATACACTTTACATTATTGTTTTGAGGTTATATGAGATGCAGCGGCGATTAGTGATCTATGATGTGTTATCTATGTGTTGTTTTATGATGGATACCTATTATGGATGCATTTTATGAAATGATGATGTATGATTCCATGTGTTTATGGATGATTCTTTTATTATGATGTATCAAATGGATGTCATCATGCAAATGATATGGGATACCCTATATTTTTTTGAATGCATATATGATCTAATGTATAAATGAATGACCAATGATATCGATGGATGAATGAATGTGAAATGGTTTATTTTGAAAAATGAACACATATGATCTAGTACATGCATGAATAATTGAATGTAATGATTATGGATATGATAAATGCATGGTTATATGATAAATTATTTTTTGTTTGGATTTTTCTAATGCAATTTTATGATGAATGTGTATATGGATAATAATAAATTTATGAATGGATGGATGAATAATGCAAATGTGTAAGAGATATGTGGATGAATTAGTTTATGATAATGAATGGCTTATGAAAATGCTCTATTATATTTTTTTGCAATGTAAATGTATTATTTGATACATGGATGGATGGGCTATGGTAATGCTTTGGAATGCATGATGTAAATGTAAAATTCTAATACCACTATATGTGAATGATTATGTAACTATATGGGAAAAAATTATGCTTGTTGTTAATGTCAAATGTATTCAATATTTTAATGAGAAAGATAACATCATTTTGAAATATTTTCCAACCTTGGAGGAACCTACAATGCAGATGCAAAACTAATATGAATGCAAGCATGCAAAAACTACTTATACAATATTGTCATCTAATTTTTTGTGCTTGGTATCATCATTGAGCTTTATAAAATGTTGAAAGTTAGTAAAAACATCAATGATATAATTAGACCATGATGACCTGAGTACAACTTTCATGAGTTTTTGATATTGCAAGTTAATACAAGCATCTAGGCATAATTGAACCAAGATGACCTGAGTATCACTTTCATGAGTTTTTCGTATTGCAAGTTAATACAAGCATCTAGGCATAATTGAACCGAGATGACTTGAGTATCGATTGCATAAAACATACAAGAGTTAATCCTTTTACTATGCAAATCCGAAATGTCATCAATGATACTTTGTAGAGAATTTCCCACAACAATCTACATAGTAGTAATGATTGAATCACAAATAACAGACAAAGAAAAATCATTCTCCTTCCTAGCCCCTCTAGTTTAGGACATCATTGAGGTACTCTAGAGAAATGATAACAATAATCAAAATAAAATGACTTAACATACATGTCAAAGTGACTAACCCATGATTCAAAAGATAATCATCTAGTAAGATTCAATTTGTTTGTCTTGATGTTGGTTTGGATGGTTGATTGTCTGATGGATTATGATTGATGTTCGGTTTGATGTTTAGCATGATTATTGTTTTTTCTAGGTTGTCTTGTTGTTGATTATCTATTGTCTTAAGCTCAAAGTAGGTTGCCCCCAATAAGTTCAATATTTTTCCCCTAGTGAGAAACAAACCAATTATTGTGGATATTCATAATGATAACCAAGCCAAGGTGGGACATGACCACAACAGCCATATATGTTCATGAGGAACATTGTATGATAGGCATGTATGCATAATGATAGAAAAATCGGACGACCGACACATGTTCTAATGGATGGAGAAGCCAAGTCATAAAAAATAGTGTATGTTTATCAGGTTTTCACTACTTTATTTTATTGCACTTTTTTAGATTTTATGATTTTTTTGCTATTACCAAGATACCTGTTTACCAAGTTTTCACCAAGGCAACATTTTTTTTTATATTTTTTGTATTTTTTTAGAAGATTTTTTTGTATTTTTTCAAAACTTTTATACTGCATAAATTATGTGTAGAAATTTTGAGATGGAGGTTGTTCATAGATTCCTCAAATAGATCCCCTTCAGGCATGGATAGCTTATATTCTTCCGAGTCCATAGACTGGTACAATAACAAAGGGTCCTAGCTAATTTGGTTCAAACTTTCCTTTCTTTTCTCTATCTTGCTGATTGTGCAGGTTTTTCCTTCAGTACCAAATCACTGACTTGAAATTTTCTTGGTTTGACCTTGTGATTATAACTTCTTGACATTGTTTATTGATATGCTTTTAGGTGATCAACTGCAAGCTGATGGCATTCATCCAATAGTTCCAACTCTTGTAATCTAGATACCCAGTAGTCTTCATCTAACATGATGCCTTTCAATGACACACAGAGTGATGGTATCTCAACCTCAATAGGTAAAATGGCCTTTGGTCCATAGATGAGAGCATATGGTTTGGCTCATGTTGGGGTACGGATATTGGTGTGGTATGCCCACAAAGCAAGGTTCAATTGAACATACCAATCATGTCCAACATCATTGATTGTTTTCTTTAGGCTCTTTATTATGGTTTTGTTTAAGGCTTCTACTTGGCCATTTCCTTGAGAGTAGTAAGGAGTAGAAAATGGATGTTGGATATGAAACCTTTCACAAAGTTCCTGGACATCTTGGTTCTTGAAAGTTCTACCATTTTTTATTACAATGAATTGAGGAATGTCATACCTATAGATGCTATAATTTAGAATCAAGGATGCAATATACTTACTAGTGATGGTAGTTAAAGGAACAACTTCAACCCACTTTGTGAAGTACTTAGTGGTTGTGATTATGAATTTGTGCCCATAGGAAGAAGATGGAGGGATTTTCCCCACAAGGTCGAGTCCCGACTGAAAAAAGGGCCAAGTTAATGCAAATGGTTGGAGTCCCTATGCCGGTGCATGTATGAGGTTACCATGGATCTGACACTTCTTGCATTTCTTGACAACCTAGAAAGACTCTTTCTCCATATTTGGCCAGTAATACCCTAAACAAAGGAGTTTATTTGCTAGGTTAAGACCACTTGAATGTGCTCCATAGATACCCTCATGAAATTCTTGTTAGGTTGTTTCAGACTCGTTGTGTTCCAGACATCAAAGGAGAATTCCATCAAGTCCTTGCCAGTAAATTGCATCTGTGATAAGGGTGTGTTGGGTGGCTTGATGGATGATGTTTTGTTTTTGGTTTCATGATAGGTCAGGTGGAAGAATTCCATCTCTTAGATAGGTGTAGATCCTTCCATAGATTGAGGTATCAACATAAAGTAAATGGAAAATGACTTGGGACTCAGGATCGTCATAGGTAGGAGTAAGTAGTTGCTCCACCATGAACTCATAATGACTCCATTTATCTGGAATTTGTAACAGAGAAGCAATAGTGGCCATAGCGTCAATAGCTTTTTTTTCTATTCTTGGGATCTATTCAAATTTTATAGTAACAAATTATTTCTTAAATTCATTAATCATTCTTTTTTAGGGCATTAGCTTGTCATCCTTTTTCTGATAGTCATCATTAAATTGATTTATGACTAGTTGAGAATCTTTGTAGACTTGCAGCTCTGTGATTTTTGACTTTACAACTACCTTGATACCAATAATGAGTGCTTCATACTCCGCCATGTTGTTGGTGTAGGGGAACATCAGTCTATATGATTTTGGAATGGTATTCCCTTGAGGGGTGAGAAATAAAATTCTTACTCCCAATCCATGTTGAGTGTATGATCCATCAAAGTATAATATCCATTGTTTTATTGTTATGGTAAGGACATCAGTATTTGGAAATTCAATGTGTAGAGGATGATGGATTGTCCCTTGATGGTTTCCTATCAACATACTAGATGTCAAACTCACTTAGTATCATTACCCACTTTGCCAGTCTTCCTGTTAGATTTTCCTTGTTTAGTAGATATTTCAATGGATCAATTTTGGCTATTAACTTGATGGTATGAGTTAGCATATAATGTTGCAATTGTTGAGTGGAAAACACTACTACTAGACAAGAATTTTCAATGGATTTTTAATTTATTTCATAACCATTTAATTTTTTGTTGATATAATAGATTGCCCTTTCTTTTCCTATTGAATCCTCTTGTGCTAGCAAAGCTCCCAATGACGTCTCAATTGTTGCTATGTATAGTAAGAGCAATTTTTCTTCTGATGGCGGTACTAAGATAGGTGGACTCATTAGATATTGTTTCAATTGGTTGAAAGAAGCTTTACATTTCTCATCCCATCCAAAGGAAAAAAAATTGTGTAGCGAGTGAAAGGATGGGTCATGTTTGGCAATTGTGAGATGAATCTTTAAATAGACTGAAATCTTCCTTGGAGTGATCTTAGCTTATTGATCTTCTTGGGAGGTAGCATCTCCATGATTGTCTTAATTTTCATGGGATCCACCCTGATACCTTTTTCTGAAAATATATATCCCAAGAGTTTTACAGATGTCACCCCGAATACACATTTGTTTGGGTTCAGTCGTACATTGAATTTTTCCAATTTGGTGAAGATTTTATCTAGGTCTCTAGGTGTCCTTCTCTAGTGTATGATTTTTCCAATAGGTCATCTACATAGTCTTCCATAAAGGTATGCACCATGTCATGGAAGATTTTCATCATGGCTTGCTGATAAGTAGCTCCTGCATTCTTCAGTCCAAAAGGCATGACATTCCAACTGAATGTACCCCAGGGGCATGTGAAGGCTATTTTATCTTGGTCCTCAAGTGCAATTGTTATTTGGTTATATCCTAAAAATCCATCCATAGTGACAACATGGCATTCCTACTGTTAGGTCCACAAAGATGTCTATTTTGGGTAAAGGAAAATCATCCTTTGGACAAGCTTTATTGAGATCTCTAAAATCTATGCAAATCTAGATACTATTTTCAGGTTTTGAAATTGGTACAATGTTGGAGATCCACTCTGCATAATCAATATGTCTAATGAACCCTACATCCAATAGCTTCTTAAGTTCCTCTTTCACCAAGAGGGCAATATGTGGATGTATTTTTCTTAACTTATGATTCACTATTTTTTACTCCTGGTGGTAAAGATAAATGATGCATGATTAAATCTAGATCTATCACTGGCATGTCTACATAGGACCAAGCAAAGTTGATTTCTCACTCTTCAAAGAATTTAGTGAAGCTTTGTTTTTCTTGTTCGGTCAAGGATGCTGCTAAATGTAGATTTTTCACTGCTTCTTCCATGTTGATGTTGATGGATTGAGTGAGCTCAATCAATACTTTTGATCTCTCTTGAAAGTGTTTGAGGAGTGTCAAATATCCCATCCTTTGGTGCCTCAAAAGAGGTTTTCACTGTTGGATACACTCTTTATTTTCACTTTATCTTTATCTAATACTACCATAGAATGGTTTTCACCATTAGATCGATTTTTTGTATTATTCATTTTGTAGTTGAGAGATTCGAAACTCCCTTGATTGGAAGATTCATTCTAAGATTCACTATTGGAACGTGTTTCAAATTTGTCAGCATAGATGAAGTTGATGATGGCATCATAATTTGAAAAGATAGGGATATCAAGAGGCTCGGTTTGGTCCTAGTCGATAAGTTTGAGATGTACTAGAGGTAGGGAATTGATAGATTGGTGTAAGTCAAAGGCAGTGAGGGTCCTGATAGCATCATCTTAAAGAAATCCTATAGCAATGTCACGCTCTATGATGTAACTCTACTCTAGATGATCTATCTCACTAGGAGTTTGATCATCCTCACTTGAGCCATCGATGGGTTGTGGTCCAAATTCAAGTGGTATTAACCCCTAAATTTTTTCATCCTCCCATATGGGTGCATACTTTTGTATCATATCAATTCCCTTGTCATGACAAGACTCTTTAAATAATGAATCCAGCTCATATTCATTCGAGCCAGTTTTATAGACATTAGCTTGTAGTTTTAGGATTCATTCAACAACCTTCTATGTGGCTTCTTCTTTTGTTTCCTCTTTATATCCCAGTCCTGTCTTATCTTTTTGATTGGCTAAGATGGACTGGACTGGTTCCATGATGCCTTCTTTTCTCTTACCAATAAGTCCTTGTTCCTCATATCCCATTTTCTCCAAGATTGAAAACCCTTTGCCATACTATTTTGTTTGTACATTAGTTGTTGTTGTTTGAGATTTGGCTTCATCCCTGTAAAGCTAGTTTAGGACATCTTTATCATTAGATTCCCCAGCTTGAGTGCTTTCTTTTATAAATCTACAATCAAAGAGTGTGATAGGTTGTGAATACTGTTGTGTTGAGGTTGATGGTTGATCGTAGGACTTTGGGGAAGATACTTGTGAGAGACATAGGGATCGTTCCATAGAATATTCACCCACACTTTTATCTTTAACTTGGACCTTTTCTTCAAATTGTTTGGACAAAGCGTTGAATTGTGCTTTGTGATTTGTGTAGGTAGAAGGGGTAGCTTCTTCCTTTTTCTTAGGCTATTTGGATGAGGAAATTGGTTGGATTTATTCATTTGTGGATGTCACAAGAAACTTTGACAAGGAATTTTATTGGCTTGAATTACTTGGCATGGAAGCTGGGGAAGCGAGAGCTTCTTTGTTATGGGGCACAAAGACATCATAGATTGACTTGAGGGTGTTGCAATATCGAGGACTATTGGAATTAGCAAAAATGGTGATCTCTTGGCCATTGTAAGGGAATTTAAAACATTGATGGTAAGTTGAGGGGACCACCTGCATCACATGGATCCAAGGATGACCCAAGAGTATATTGTATGTCAAGTCTTTATCTAGAACTTGGTAAATTATGTCTTTTGAATCGATTCCACCTAAATTGGAATCATAATTAGTCCCTTTGAAGTTCTTTCTTCATCATCATAGGCTTTGATGGGGATCTTTTTCCTTGAATCTATTGTATTCTTTGAGAATCCTAGAGCACAGAAGAGCTTTAATGTACATATATTGAGATCGGCTCCTTCGTCTATTAGAACACACTTGACTCAGCTTTTATGTATTAAGACCTCAATGTGAAGTGATGAATATGGAATAATTTTATAATAAGGATAGGAAATGAGGTGCAACCAAATGCCCCACCATGGCTTGGAATGTACAAACTTCCAAATCCGTTAGTACAGTTGTATCCACTAGGGCCTTTTTTAAAATCTCCTTGTGGGCGGGTGAAATCTTGAGGAGTTCCAATATAGATATTTGTGCTAGGATATTTTGTTGTTGATCAATAATTTTTTATTGATGTGATGGGGTAGTGGGTGTTTTGGTTGTGCTTCCTTTTAGAACATATTTGGACTATGCTCTTATGGTCGCATTTATAGGCACACTTTGTTTTTTCCCTTTGATTTTTATGACATTGATTTGGTTCTATGTTGCAGCCATGTCTTGTTTGATGTTATAGACTTGATTAGATGTGAGGTTGGTGTCATTGATTTTTTTTTAGCTATGATGGTATCTTGTCCATGTTGAATTGGAGCATAATTAGTTTGATTGTTGGCTACAACAATGTCTTGTGTGTCATTAATGTTAATGTCATTTGTTTGATCCTCAACGGCCGAAATATGAAATATGGTAGTATAACGAACATAGTTTACTTTTTTCCTTTTTTGTTCATTGTAGAGGATTCCCCTTTGTCATAATTTGGTAAGGTATTCTTGAATGCACCATGATCAATTTTTTTTTGTGATTCTTCTATTTGTATGATACTTTGGTCTATCAAGTTTGTACCTTGTGCTTTAATTGCATAAAGTTATTTGTTAGATGGCCTTTGCACCGATGAAATTCACAATAATGGGCATCATTCCACCATGACGATTTCACTTTGGGCTCAAAACATCAAGTCTTCAGTAAGGTGATAAGATCTTCTACAAGAATTTCTTTCAATGCATATTCGAGTGATTGACCCAAAGGTGTGAATTTCTTGTGATTTGATGGTGTTTGATAGGGGAATGATTTAGATCCAACATTATTTGGATTGTTGGTTTGATTGGTGTTTTGGATATTGCATTGATTTTTGGTTGGATTATTGTTTTGATTGGTCTTGGTGGTAGTTATTGTCAAATTAAACACGAGTTTTACATTTTTTGTTTCACCTAACGCAACACTATTAGTATTCTTGTTTCTTTGCCAAAACTTTGGTTTATCATTGTTATGGTAATTATTAGAGGAGTTTTCTAAGTTTTTTTCATTGTAAATTTTCAAGACTCCTCTCTTGACCAAAGCTTCTTCTATTTTGATTCCATTTTCAACCATTTTCTCAAAGGTAGGTGGACATTGTAATTCAAGTCTATAACTCATATCATCGTTTAGATTATTGATGAAAATTTCTATCTTCTCTTTTTCAGGTATGGGATGAGAATATCTTGCAAACAATCTTCTCCATCTTTGCAAAAATAGGAGGACAGATTCACCCTTTTTCTGTTTCGCATTGCAAAGGTCCTTCATAGTTACCTCTTGTTGTATGTTATAAGAGTATTGGGTGATGAAATTGTTAACCAGCTCTTCAAAGGTCTTAATAACTGGTGTAATTTTGGAGAACCATTGCAAGCATTATCCACCTAGGCTATGTGGAAATAACCTCATCCAATAAGTCTCTTCATGTGTGAATTTGAGGCTCATGGTCCTAAATTCCCCCACATGATCTATAGGGTCTATTTTACCATTATTTTTGTCATACTTTGGGAGTTGAAAATGTTTTGGAAATGGAATCATGTTCACACTTTGATCAAAAAGACATGGGAAAATTTCTTGTAATGAGTAATGTTTTGTGGTTCCCCTTTGCATGTCTCAGAGTTGTTGTTGCAGACTTTACATTTGATGAGTTAGTGCAGCTATTGGATCTATGTTTGGGGGATTGGTTTCAATTTTTTTATGTGCTCCTTTCAATTGAGTAATGTCAAAATCATCAAGCAATTTGACACCTTGTTTGGCCAGCATTAAAAGGTATTTTCCTCATCTCTTTCAAAAATATTTCTAGGAACTTGTGGAAATTTAGGTCTTGTTGTGTAGTTTGCACATCATCCTCAATGATCTCCTCATATTTCTCAAGTTGGTGGAATTTGTGGAAAGGATTTTCTTCAGCTTCAACCATGTTGTTTTGAGTTTCAGGCTCTTTTTCTTTGAGTTTCTACCTTTGTGATCTTGTTTGAACGGACATACAATTGATGAAAATGTACTAATCTTTAATCATTGTTTAGGAGTGACAAAAGGACTAAGTTAAATCTAATTATACAACATTTTCTTCGAGATGAAGGATGATAAATCTTGATAAAGAATCATGAATCTTGATGGTGAAACTTAGTCTCTATTCAGAGATACATGTGATGATGAGGCACTTTTAGATGTTTGTTCAAAGCTTAGGTAAAGGATTTTCACTTGTAAATGATAGTTTACACAAGTTTAAGACTCTATGGTATATAAGGAATGATTATGTACTGATAGGGATCCTTAATTCTGGTTCAAACTGATGAAGAGGGGATGAATTTAGCTTTGGTTTTTTGAATTTATTGGATGCGCTAGAATAGTGCATAGATGCATCGGGTTGTTCCATAGATGTGCTGGAGAATGAAATGAATGTGCTAGATAATGACTTAGATGCACCAGAACATGGAAATTATGTGCTAAAATATAGGATCGATGTGCCATAATAGGACTTATATGCGCTAAGAAATGCTATGAATTCACTAGAACAACATCCAGATGCCCTAAAATGTGTGTTATATATGCCAAAATATGGACTCAATACTCCAAAAGATGGAGGATATGTGCTAGAACAGAACTTGGATGTGCTAGCAAATGACACAAACGCATTGGAATAGAACTTGGATGCACTAAACTAGAAGTATTCAATGTTTTCTAATAGTTTGATTAATTTTTTATTTTTTTCTGGTAGCCCGAATTTAATTGTTTGAATGGATGCTCTTCTAAATCAGTGCTTGTACATTTCCGTGTATGATTTTTGTTTAAGTGTTGTTTTACAAAAAACACATGTAAGACACATCAATCAAGTACAATTCCTAAGGTTGTGTTGGACAATATTTACTAGATTCCCACTTGGATTTTACTCCAACTATGCTTACTTTTAGTGGATGATTATAAGCTTGACCACACTGGCTCCCCTCCATGACACTCACTTCTCGGGTCATCCAAGCTTCATTTTTCATGAATCTCCCATGAAGAACTTCTCATCTCTACTAAATTCCATAAGAATATGGGATAGCTTGGGAGGTTATACCTCTTGCACTAGAAAATAGAAATGGGATTTGGCTTAGTACAACAAAGAGGTTCTAGTATAGGCATTTTGTTCATGGGGTATCATCCATATGACAAGAGACCATTGCTACCCTTCTTGTCAGAATAATCCTCATGATACTTGAACTTTCCCTATGTACCCACACTTATGTACTAGGTGGAAGTCACTTGGCTTTAGCGTGTTCCTGGTTGGTTCATTCCCTGGGGTGATTAATTTTTCCCACTAGGCAAGCCCTCTAAGGATAAAGTGCAATAAAATGAAAAGAATGGGTCTAGCTTTTTGGTCACCTAGTTAAGGGGAGAGCATATTCCTACCATTCCACAAAAATAGTAGACATGGTGTTCAATTATCCTTCTAATTCAGCTAGGTGCCTAATTTAATTAAAAAGAAGACACAAAAAGCTCCAGCCCCTGCAAAAAAATCCTTAGTAGTTTCAGTTTATTTATCTTTGACAACATTCTTATGGTTTCAACAAAGTCTCTGACAACATTTCAAGTACCTTCAAATAAAGAGATATTGATTATTTCCCAAAATTATGAATTTCTATAAAAATAAACCAGATGCGATAGAACAACAACCAAATGTACACTAAAATATTACGTCAATGCACTAAAATAACTACCGTATGCGCCAAAACAGTCTATGGATGTGCTCAAATATAGAGTTAATGCACTAGAAAACCCCTTGTATGCATTGAAAGATCCAATAGATGCACTGGAATAGTGATCATATGCACTGAAAGAAAAAGCCAAATGTGTTAGAATAGGAACCAAATGCACTAAAAGATTATTTATTTGTGCTACATCAGAATTAATGACTAAACCTACAAACATAACTTGCCAAAAAATTATTAAAATACTAGACTAGGCCCCATGGTAGGTGCCAATTTACGTGTGATATAAAATATGTGTATCAGAAAGATAAATCTAACCACACAATCAATGAAACATATTACATTAATGAAATTTAAATAACATAACAAGCCACTACAACTATTCATTCAAAATCGTTCCATTTCTCTCTAATCTTAGGGATCCTCTAATTCATGCTCTAAGATTTGAATGTTGTACATGAATTCATCAGATGGAAACATAATAAATGAGATGATATACAAAATGCAAGACTATATGCCTACATTAAGCATGATTCTGGAGTGTGATATACAATGTTGAATGGTAGATGATATGTTGTTGAATTTCAAAATGATGGTAAGATGATTGCTAGGACTAAGATGCAAATCTAAATGCAAGGCTATGAGAAATACTACAAAACTAATGCAACAACTAAAATTCTATAGAGAAAAATTTCCATTACAACACTACTTCAAATAAAATGCTAAAATACAAGACTAAGATCCTGTGCTAATGCTCTCAAAATTCTCACATATGATTTTTGTAGAGTAAGTCTACGCTCAATCTCCTATGCAAAAGCTATAAATGAGCCTCTTATTTATAGATTTTCTAGTGCAGGAGCACCCAATAGGTCACCATAGGAAGGTTGTCTAGAAGGTCATGTTTGGCCAATTTGTCTAGGCCAATTTATCTCCCTATCCACATTCCTTCATGTTTGTGCATTAGTGAAATTTATGATTAGGTTTTGAGTTGATAAAGGTCATGTTGACCATTGGTTAGGTTTGAGGTTTTGGCTACAAGGAAGGCTTAAGACCTTTTTAGACCTTTTTAGGTGTTAGTTTTTCTAAATTTTGCAAATAAGGCTTAATGGAAGCCACAAGCGGCCAATGAGTGGTTAAGACTGAGCCTAACTATTTTAGAGACCCTATTTAAGGGTGAACTCGACATGGAAGTGAGGTTGGAAGCATTTGGATTATTTGAAATTTTGAAATTCAAGTGAGAACAGTTGTGATAATGTGAGAGTTTCTGATTTTTGCTTAGAGGTAGAGCTTTAATGGATTGAATTTGATACTGTAGATAGTGTAGTATGTAGAGGAGCTTTCCTTCAAGCTTTGTGTTGCATTAGGTTTTTAGTTTTTTCAATTTTTCAAGCATTGTTTGTAGATAGTTTGTTTTCTTTCAATTACTTATCTGACAGACAGTTTGAGAATAATGGAGGTTTAGATCACATTCCCATTGTACATATTGTATGGCCCTTTGGGAATTGTGACTAGACTCCATGACTATATATATGGTAGAATCAAGAGTCTTTGGTAGAATTGGAACCACCATGGAAGTCTTCTTCTAGGCGAGCCAGGAAGTGTCTGACTAGGGAAGACAAGAAATGCAGGGCACTTGATTTGCAGGGGTGTCCATTTCCTAAAAAATCAAGGTGTGGAAAGGGTAGGTATGAGCCTTGCCAAAGCATAGAATGGAGGAGGAAGCTCCATCAATCTGTCTGATGAAAGGAACCTCTAACTGTTGCAGGGAGGTCAGGAAAACTTAAACAAAAGGCCTAATTTTCCAAATTGAAGGTTAAGCATGTGTACGGATAGTTGAGGGTTAAGACCCCTAAAATCTTAGAGTGGTGGGCATATGGACTAGGAACCCCAAGGAAAGATTGAGATTTCTCTGGGAAACTTTGGAGAACTAGCCTGATTTCTCGGAGTAGGAGACCTAATTGGGGCTCATAGGACTAGTAGCCTTAAAACCCTAAATGAGGGTTTTGGTGGAAGCGATCAAAAAATGGAGTTGGATGGACCCTCAAGAATCATAGTGGGATGGATTGAAACTAATAGAAACACCTCCACACCCCTACATAGACAAGTTCTATATTTTGGAGAATGTTAGCCTTTAGGGTGGATTAAGGGCTAAGGGAAGAATTGCAAAACTTGCACCAAGGTTGACTTGGTAGGTAAAGTTGAGATGGTAGTTGGGTTGGCAAGGATAACTAGGGGGTCCTAAACAAGAAAAGGGTCCTATAGGTTAAGGTGGTGGAGTGAGACACCATAGAGGTCTTCCAGGTAAGACCTAGAGCAGGAATCAGTGATTGATTCCTCCAACCTCCTTATCATTTTCCAAGGCAGAAAATGATGTGGCAGGATTCAATGGTCAAGATTATGATCCAAAAAGATCAACGGTAGAAAGTGAGGAAGTTGGAGGGAATCATGGAAGAAGTTCCAAGTGTAGAGGAGAATCAAATGGGAAGAGAAGATATATGTCCTAAATTTTGTTGCAAATTGTTGATGAAAATTCCAAATTTAAAGAATTATAGATATTTAAATTCATGAGACACATGTTGAGGTGGCAGATGGAGTGGAAGGAGGTTAGAAGAATATGTAGGTACCATTTATGTATTTTATCTAAAATAGTATCATGTATCATTATAGAGTTATAAAGTAAGTAGTCTAAACTTTAAATGATATAGATAGAAATTTGATAAAATATGCATCTTAAATGCTATGTTAGATAAGAATATGATACTTTAATGTCCTTTGCATGCTAGTGTAGCACCAATTAGAGTGGGAAATCAAGTAGAAGTCAAAATTAAATGTATTTTAGTCTATATCTATCAAGTTGAATTACTAATTAAAAAACTCTCTTTTTAAGAACTAAAATATGATTTAATCATATCTTACTCATTAGTAGTACATATTATGGTTTATTTCACTCACAAGGGCCATAAATAGATTTTATTTTGGGTACTTCATGTGTTTTTTGTTTTATGCTTACAGAGGTATATACTTTTTCAATTTGGAAGCACTAATTTGATGATTGTGAACTTAAAAAATATGTTTGTAAAAGGAGCTATTCTCATTATTAATATTAATGTACACTTTCATTGTTTTACATCATTTAGAGATCTACACACTTGAAAAATATTTAGGTCAAATTATGTTGAGGGTTAGAGCATGCTAGTGCATTTATATCATAAACTTAGCTGATATATGTAGCACATGATGTAGATTCTAATGACCTACATGATACTCTAGTTGTGGATATTTGAGCATATTAGTGTGACATGGTCAATAGGGCATCCCATGATGGTAGGAGTAGATCAAATTCAATCTTGTGCATATGATAAGTGAAAATAATAAAAATTCAAAGATATTTTATTTTGGTAGTATATTTTTTATCAACTACCAAGGATAATCATAACATATGGTTCCCTTAGAGAGGGATGCTATTATGGGTTGATTGCATGCAAAGTATTACTAGAAAGTAAAGGGGAATATGGGCGATCTAGCATAGATAAACCATATTCTAGTGTCATTTTATTTTAATGGTCACTTGATATAATTTGGGTAGATCATGTAATATGTGCTAGTATACATTTCATTGTATGTCACACCACATTATAGTGTAGCTAGGCTTGGATATATAGCATGAATTCCAATATAAGAGATCCCACTTAGTAATTATGGTGACAAGGAGCATAAAATCTACCTATATTTGATGTATATGATGTAGGAGTGGAACTATGGTATGCCTCATTGTGGCAAAGAGCAAGGTCAGTACCTAAGTTGGTGTGAATTATGTGTTTTACTTAACTAGTTCACTAGTAGGTCCAATTCACATGCTAAGTTTACTTAGGACCCATGACATATTTTGACAAGAATATTTTCCTCATCAAGAATTATATTTCATTGAACATCAATCCAAACAATCCATATCAATTGCATCTAATGTATACATTCAACGTCACATCAAATCATTCAAACGAATTTTTTTTCAAAATCAAGCTTCAAAATATTGATCAGCCAAATCCAGTCAATCTATCATCATCTTCGGATATCCTTCCCAATCCTTGTGTTGCTTAAACACTATCCTTGCATTATTGTGTATGCTAAAAAATGTTATCATCATGAATTCATCATCATCCTTGTGTTGCTTAACACTATCCTTGCATTGTTGTGTATCCTCAAAAATGTTATCATCATCAATCCATTGATTTTATCAATCAACCTTAGCTTTTTTTCAACAAAATCCCAAAATAGAGCACTAAAATAAAAAATCCAAAAGCATCCAAATCATATCAAAATCTAAAACATTTCAGAAATCTGAAAAAATAAAAAAGGGAGTCATCTTGTCAAAATACATCATCCTTGAGCTTGAACGTAGGCAAGGCTAATCTTTGATCATCCCCCAAGACATTTAGGTCAGTCCTTTAGGCCTCTATCACAATTTGGAAATCTGTTTTCCCATCTATAACATCATTGAGTCAAGTTGTCATTAGTCAAACTAGATGGTCTCTGCATGCATAACATAAGCAAGGCTAATCTATTGCTCAACTCTCAAGAGCCCTAGGATAGGTATTTAATTTAGTATCTTGGTTGAATCTCAAAAAATCCAAAAAAAGCCTCAAAACATTTCAAAATCTGAAAAACATCCAAAAATTTGAAAAAAACCCAAAATGGTGACATGTCTCATCTCGCTTTCACTTGAAATAACCCTCATTCCTAATAAGTTGATAATCGCCTTCATATTTTGGTGAGTCAGTCAGAAGCAAGTCTAGTAGGTTCCAAAGTGAACACCTAATCGTCAAAGTCTCAATTCTAGGTTAGTAAGAAAGCAAGTTGGTCAACTCGAAGTCTCAATAGCTTATCATCCAATCAATCTCATCAAAAGCCTTATCACAACATGTCCTAGGATGCATCCTTCCCACAATGGACATTAGCATTAGGTATCACCTTAGTTTCACCTTGGCTAACAGTACGAATAATATTATCTTGTTTTATTACTTTATCTAGTCTTTTTGAATTATCTTATTTTGTGCTCATTCCAAGGACCTCTCGATGATGCTTAAATAAAACATGTTTAGAGAGAAAGGAATGAGGCAATGATCATTATCTTTTTTTCTGTTGTGCTTGTTGGATGTTCTTTTAATATAACTTGGTGAATACTTTCTTTGTTAGGTCTATCCTAGCAAGGTTTCTGTATGTCAAGTGTGAACAAGAATACTCCTATCCGATTGTCGAGTCAAAGTCCATCACACTAGGTGCAACACCATCCTATTTCTTTATACCTTGATGCATCGTACCTATATGTGTTATCAAACATAAAGTAATTGGCCCTTTGAAAATCTCAACTCCTAGTAAGCAAATCATCATCATCATCATTCATAGTGTAGGCTCGTTGGACCCTCTTTTCATCATTCTTTTCTTCCTATTCTTCTATATTTACTAACATTTCTATCCAAAATTGGTATGTTGTATCAAAATATACATGAGGCTGCCCATTGCCGATGACTGTCTATACATCACCAACATTGTCTACATCAAATATCTGATCTTTCTAAAGAATTATCTTTCATCCTTTGATTAATAGAACCACTCTCACATTTTATCATGATCTTGATTAGAAAATTAGCATTTTTTGCCTGATCTCTCGAGGGGACAATATACCAACATAATCCTTCTTATTGGGGCAGCAATGGGGCATCTAAAAAATAATATAAAATTGAACTATGATTACAACAATTTATTCTTTGAACCAATACATCAAGTTCATTGCTTCAAAGAGAGGCAAAATGTAGACATAAAAAAATATATAAATTGATCCTACACACGTGATCCTAATCTTACTAACATTGTTTCCTCCTAAATCATGCCCTTGACTAATTAATTTAATTGAATAATCTTTATTTGATTAAATTCATCATATTTCCTCTCTTAATTAAATAAATCAAATTTATCTGATTAAGTCATCATCTCCTATTAATTAAATAAGTCAGTTTATTTAATTAATACTATAGTCTCTCTTTTAATTAAATAATTAACTTTATTTAATTAAATCTCTAAATTCATCCCCTTAAATTAAATAAATTAATCTTTATTTGATTTAATCTAACATCATTATCCTTAGTTAAATAAATCAATCTTTATTTAATCAAATCTAAAAATCATTATTCATATCAACTTTGATCCAAAAATCTAAGTCAAATTGTCAAATCACCTAATCTCTACTTAATTTGATCAAATCATGATTAAATCTAATCCTAATCACTCCAATCCTCTAGATTTTGCAACTTGCACAATAAATCAATTTATTTGATTTATATAATCATCAATCTATTTGATTTATAAAATCATCAATTTATTTGATTTATAAAATCATCAATTTCCATTCAAAAGGGAATCTTTTGTGGAATATTCTTCCAATTCAAAAATCCCTCCAAAAGGGGATGGGTACTTCCAAGAAGGAATTTAATACCTCTTACATGTCCTTAGCCTTGAGCCAAGTGACATTAACTCCATTCTTCTCTCCCTCCAACTTGCCAACTTTCAAATTTCAAATTTGAATTTAATAGCATTTATAGGCACATTCATCAAAATGTGCCCATTCCTCCTCCATCACAAGTGGACAAGTGGCCTTCTCTCATTGGTTGGTCTTATGTCCCAAATTCACCCAAATATTTCAATCTTCCATTCTTCAAATCTATAAATAGAGACCTCCTTTATTGCAATATCATCCATAATTTGAGTAAACTCACTATACTCAATTTCATCTTCAAGCATATGCATTTTCATCCATTTTTATCAAGATCTTAGCTAGGTTATGTAGGAATTCAACCAAAGTGGATCAATCATCATCAAGCTTACAAAGGAGTTGGGAAAGGCCCAATTTCTATACATAATTGGCACCAACTCCCCCATGGGATTGAGGGTTTCCATTGCTTAGATACAATTTAACTTAGTTTCTTGTCTTGTTCTTCATTTTCTTTCTATTTGAGTATTGTAGATGAATTCCATGGGGAATCTTTGTTCTAACTTGCATTTGAATCTAATTATGTGTGTGTTTCTCATGTATGTTTAGGTCTAGGATTTGGGTTCATAGGGACATATGGTTCTACATGGTTTATGGAATATGGTTATGCTTTTATAGTAACTTTTGTGCCATATCTTGTTTTGAAAAATAAATGAGTTGAATTAGATAACAAGTATCCCCCCAATTTTTTAGTGAAATCTCTAGATAAACACAAGGCAAAGTGAGTTGGAAGGTTAATGACATAGACATCCTATTCGATAGAGAAGTCTGGACAAGCATGTAATGTAAGACTCAAACCCTTGATAACCCAAACTGTATTCAATGATGACCCATCTAATTGAATAATCGCTTTGGAAAGAGGTTCATATGTCAAACCCAAATTATCAACTATTGACTTTGGCATAATAGAGCTACTAGGTCCCGAATCTATCATGCATCTATGGACCAAGCGGTCACCAATGATCAAAGTGACATAAAATGGAGAATATTTGGTCTCTTTACCTTTTTGCTCACTATTGTGTTGAGAGTTATTAGTAAAGGAAATCTTAGATTGTTCTTTAGGAGTCTCATTTAATACAAAAGATTAGAGAAATCATTCTGCAACAAATTCTTTTTCCCAAGAAGAGATAAGGAATCCCACATTGAAACGTTGGTGTTAAATTTCTTCATATGCTCAAAAATATTAAAAGAAGTTGATCTCACCTTTGGATGTCCTTCTGAAACAACAGATTCACTTTGTGTTTGCAATGGCTATGAATAATTTTTAGGCTACTCTTTGCTCACCACATTCTGATTTCTTGGATAAATTTGAATGTTTTATGTAGGTGAAGGCCCACTATTACCTTTATGACTTGTAGAAACTTGATTTTTCTGATTATCAGGTTGTTGTTCTACATCTACAACCCTCTTTTTTCACCTTTTGTTGGCTGCTACAAAAGTATAGGACTGATATTGGGGCATGTGCAGGATCATCATGGAAAAAACGGGCCCTTCAGTGGCAATAAAATTCAGAAAAATCAGAGTTAGGCAACTTGACGTAAAAATTTGAATAAGTTATCTATATTATTTCAAAAATATGCAACAACAAAATTTGTAGAAAATTGAATTTAGTTTCTAAAATACTAGGTTTATTTTTATTTTAAAAAAAATCTATTTGGTGAAAAGTTGAAATTTCAATGTAGTAGTACTTAAATTTTAGGGAAAAAATAAGAAGTAGGTGTATGTCTGACCACCCTAACCACAATAAAATGATAATATTTTTTTATTATATTTTACATATAAGTAGAAGACTCATGTCCCAATGTGATGCATATTTTTTGTAATTTTTTTCAAAGTAAATAATTAATTATGAATTTTTTATTACAACTTTTTAAAAGTATAAAAACTTGTACTTCTAACCACCTTAACTTGGTCAAAACTTCATGAAAATCAATTCTTTTTGTTTTAATCCCATAGCATGTGAATCATAGAATGTGATGCATGTTTCAGATTCAAAAAATGTGATACGGTTTGAAAGCTATAGATTTTTTTCAATTAGTCTATCAATTAGGAATTTAGTCGTAATTCAAATAGAAAATCAATAATAATTATTTATTAAATTCAAAGTAAAGAATAGTTTATATCGGTGGAAAGCTAAGAATCTCCTTTAAAAACCCTTTTCATTTCATCAATTTTGGGTAAAAAAAAAGTCATCAACCACATGGGCCATCATATCACTTACATATCGCCACTTTTTGGCCCATCATGATCTTGCACATACCCATTGACTTTGTGGATAATTGACTCCACACAATTCTTCACCTTGCCAATTCATCAAGGAAACACCCTAATTTGTTTGTTTAGAATGAGGACCTTGATGATTACAAGTTTATTGCACTAAAATTTGTGAGATAGTAGCATTATTTTGAACCATGAGTGCTTGATTTAGCATTCCATTGGAGCAAGTTGACTGATTATGAGGTTGGTCATAAGGAAAACACCAATCATAATCCTCAACCATGTTGTTCTGCACTAGAACTAGCTCCATAGAAGAGCTAGCTATATTTGGATTATAGGGTTGAAAAGTTATTGCATTAAAATTCCTCTTTTTAGCTTGAGGATCAATTTGATTAGGCAGATTATATGGCTAATAGGGGGCTTGGTGTGGTTTCAAATTATGCTCTATTTTATTCTTTATGTTCACTATTTCATTACCAAAGGTCTTCAATACACCTGAAACATCCTAAATTTGATTGGACTGATCTGGGATAATGTTTGGTGGTGGTAAATCTAGCTGGTTTGATGCTAAAGGTGGGACAACAACTATAGATGGGGTTTCTTGTGCAAGAGCACCTAGTGTCCTAGTTGCAAATTTTCACTTTTTGAAGGTTGATAGGTGGTCAATGGGTTAGATCAATATTTTTTGGGTTTATTTATTCTAAATAAGGTCAATCAAGACCATTTAAGGTGTATTAGGTTGATTTTTAAGTCTTGGTGGTCAAATGTGCAAAAAAATGCATTCTTGCTACAAAATTATCAATATTTGAATTTGTAGCCTTTTGAAGGAAAATCCTTGAATTTGGATGTAAATGTGCAAGAATGAGGTCTAAAATGTTTTAATAGGTTGAATTAAAGGTTTTTGAGTGATTTAGGAGTCCTTAGGTGTCAAAATTAAAAAAGTTGCAAAATTCATGTAATGTTGTAATGTGTAAAAGGTCTAAAATGCAGCTTCATCAAGATTAGGTCTTAATGATTAAAAATCAGTTATAGGCATTGGAGGAATTTGGAATGAAACCAAAACATGTACAAGAACCTCCAATGGCTCGAAGGAAGAGTTGGTTGGATCCAGATTTTTGGACCTTTTTGATCAATAAAAACACTATTTTCTAGAAAATTACTGGTTTTTCTTTGATTTTTATTGTGGTCCAAATATGTACAGAATCCAAATGCTCTGAAACATTTTTTAAGTTTTGGTTCTATGAGTTAGTGTTAATTTTCTTCAACTTTTAGGGTCTAACTCCTTATTTTGTGAAAGTTATTCAAATTTTATTGTTGCTCCCTATTTTTTTCCAGATTTGTGGGTTGAGGGTCTTCAAAAATGATAAGCTAACCCATTACACTTTTGGTATTTACTGTACCTTGTGGAATGGGTCATATAACATGTAAAATATATTTTTAACACATCCAAGATGTTGTGGAACTAAATTTCTAGTGAATGGGTGGAGCCCTAGGGATGGGAAATGTTGTTTTCCTAGTGAAATTGAGCAACTAAAGCATGGTTTTGATGAATTTTTGACTAGATAACCTATGTATGAGTTCATTGAGAATGTTCAAGCTATATGTGGGGTTTTTTATGCATTGGTATGTTTGTAGGAACCTTGGAAGCATGATTTTCAATAAAACCCTTGGTTTGGGCATTGAAATTGAGGGTTTGATAGTTTGGTGATAAAGAGGCCTTAGAGTGACCTATAGCATTGAAAATTTGGTGTTGTGATTCATAATAAAGGAATTTTCTAAGTGTTTGAGTGAAGGGCAGGATTTTTTGAAGGAATTCCTTTGTAAAATGGGCCATTTTGGAGCCTAAAAATAGGGTAATTTGATGGTTTTCCATAATGATGTGAGGAAATCACTTGGAACATTTTGGGATTATGGTTTGGGGTCTGTGGTGAATCTTTATTCATGTTTGGTTGACCTTGGTACAACCTTCTCCAAAAGATAGTTCCATTAGATGAATGTTGAAGGCTAGAAGCCTATGGTTGTTGTCTAGGGACAATTTGGGTGAAATGTGATTTGAAAGTTGTTTCCTGGTGTGAATTGGATCAAATTGGGTTGGATATTGTATCTCTCCACCTTTTCTACATCATTTTGAAATTGAGTAGGTGGCTATATTTTAGGGGAAAAGGGCATTGGGAGTCCAAGATCAATTTTACCATCTTGAATAAGGCAATTTTTTGCCCTTATAGCAATGTCAACGGCTATTGGTGATTTGTATCCACCCATAGAATGAATCATTATTGAAATATCATTGTTAAGAGCCTTAAGATAATACATAAATGCATAATTATTTGAAGGCCTTACTGTGTATGCAATTTTGTTCCAAGTCTTTTGGAAACAAAAGTTGAAATCAACCATGTGTTCATGTGGAGCTCTTTTTATGGTAGTCAACTTATCAACCAAAGAAATATGATCAAATTTATCTTCAAACTGTATATTCAATGCATCACCTAGCTGATCCCATGTAGCAATTGAATTAAAAACTGAGCCCCTAAACCATTGGAGAGCTTTTCCTTTGAGAGATGCAGCCAACAACCTCACTGCAACATTTTCAACTCTTATATTATGAACTACACACAAAGTTGCAACATCTCTAATGTGTTCAAAAACTATAGTTTGATCTTCTTCCATGAAATAAGGAAAAATCTTAAGGTTTGATATTGGAATACCATCATGTTGTGCAAGATTCAATGGGATCCCACTATTGAAAGGAACAAATGCATAAGGTCTATTTTAATGAGTCATGTTCTTGCTAGAATTACCACCAGATCTTGATGAAATTGGACTTCTTGGAGGTGACTTTGAAAATCTAAAATTAGGAGGATTTGATTGTGTCCTAGATGATACATGAGTCCTTCCTCTTTATCTACCCCTTCCTCAAGGTGGGGAACGTTGTAAATATTCAAATAGGGGTGCACTTCTAATTTGAACTCTTGAAATATGTTGCATGCACTAGATCAGTTGAAACCAAGAGCATGGAGTCACTAGGCATGATATTTTTTGACCTCAAGAGGATGAAATCACTACTAATCATACCAAAAATTAATAAAAATAAGCATTTAAATAGATTGAAATCTATTCACAATCCCACCAAGCGTGCCAAAAATTGTTCACTTAGGATTGCACCCTATTTGAGTGCACACTCAACCATCCTATGTAACATGGAAAAATCCCCAAGCTTTGGGTGGCTTATAATGAGGATGAATCTCCATAGTGGGTTGGTTCCCTAGGTAGATCACCTAAACTACAAAATTTCCAAGCAAAAGGGATAGAGAGATTGCTTGAAACTAAAAATTACTCCTAAGAGGTGATACATCAAAAGCTTTATGTTTAACTGTCACAATATATCACAATATGACTCAATAAGGTTTTAACTTGTTCACAACATAGATCAAACAATGAAGCACATAAATATTTCATATGAAGGTGTTGGTTTCAAGTTATTTGATGAAGGAAAAAAGGTTTCACAACTTCAATCAACTGCAATCAACACACAACATATGTCCTACACTTAGGCATGTGTCCTTTGCCAAAACATCACATAAAATGGGACAAAATAAGGACTAAAAACTCCAATCACAAATAATCATCTACCAATTCATTTTCAATATGAGACAAAAGAAGATTGAGAAAGAATTGTTGTCATTATTTTTATTGAATCAAAATGATTGTTTACAATGCATTTCAGACTAAGTTACAAGGTCAATATTTTTTAGTGTGAGCATGAAAAGAAAGAAATAACTAAAGAAAAGAAAGGCGCAGAGAAACCTTTCTAAAGAAATTCAAATTCTAAATCCATCCTTGACTAATTTGGTAAATAAAATCAATCATACAACTTGATTGATGTTGCTTGTTGACCTTGACTACTGCAAACTCCTTGAAATCAGCTTTTGGGTTGAAGGAAACAACCGATTTGAAAAATTGGACACCCTTCTTTGTAGTTTAAGATGCTTTAAATGTTTCCCATTTTGCATCTAAACTCTACCTTTTCCATTTAACACTATCAAACTCCTGTAAATCAAGCCATTTTCTTAGTGTTTCAACTTTGAATGTATGCCTTGACAAGGAAGTCTTCCCTTGACATTGAATTCAAAAATCTGCCCCTCAAATCAAGCAATTATACCCTTAAAAACTGCTCAAATATGTAACCTTGCATCATTTGTATCATTTCAAAATCTGATTCGACACCAAAGCCATAAAACATGAGCACAAATGGAATTTTAATCAATGAAAATTAACAATAATCACTTCTCTTCCAACAAACCATTTGTAATATTTGGATGTCTTGACCACTTTGACAAAAACATTCTCATAATGCTTCAACTTGAGGATGAAATTTACATTAGAAGGTTGTGAACTCACCTTTCCAATTAATATGTCTCCACTATATAAGTTTGAACCAATAAAAGGAAATCCATCATTGTCAAGCTTATCAACTCTCAATATTTTTTTGTTTGGCTTTCCAAAATCTACTCTAATCTTAGATGAAATTTTAGATTCACTATCATTCAAACTTTCATCATGGTCATTCACTGCCCTACATGATGCTTGAAACCCCTTGTGCAACATGTGTGGTAGAGAAGAAAATGACTGAAAATTATACACTATCATATATGCTACAATTATCCACCATGAAGAATGCACTACCAACCTTCATTGCCATGGATTTCATTGTCAAGAAACTATCCTACATTTTTGTGTCTTCACAATGAAATATTTCTATATTTCTTAAGGTTTATCAAGATTTCCATATGTAAAGAAAACGATTCTTTACATTATCCATTACTACCCTTGTTTATTTTTTTGCATTTTCAAACCTTGGTGTTCAACACCATTTCTCCCATGGTGCAAATTAGACCTCCTAGGTAAGCAAGAATATCAATGTGGTAAAAAGGATCCAACTCTACTACTTAGATACAAATATCAAATGCTCAATCAATACAATGTATAGGTAAGGTTCCCTAATTTCAGTGTATAGGTAACCTCTTTAAGTGAATTCCACTGTGTGTGCTCTCAAATGGGTCAAGGATTGATATTTTATGAGCACATTCACCCTCATTACCAAAGTTACTGCCACTCTTTTAAAACCCTGCTCATTGCCATAGAAACCCCTTGAGACATTTTCTTATCTTGATTCTCAAATGATAAAATGGTGAAGAAACAAATCTTCATGAATATAACCTCAAGTTTTGTCATTGTCAAAAAAGTGAACACTCATGCAACTCTCAACTGTAGAGATTTTCTTGAAACTCCTTAGCTGCCACTTAGTATGATCTCATAGTGGCTGCAAACCATAGTGATAAATCACTTTCCTAAAGCACTATAAATCATGATCATTTTCTTGTCATAATGAATCTTTAGGTGACTACCTCGCCACACCTACATATTTCAATCACTTCATTAATCATGAATATAAAGCTATAAACCTTGTTTTCCATGCATTAGGTGCTACCATCTTCCTTGAATAAGTTTATACTCTAAAGCCATTTCCTCCTTACTTAGCCCATCCATGAAATTGAATGCCAATGACAAAATGTAGTCCATTATGTTCAAATACATGCATGAAGGAAAATAATCCCCAAGTGATACAGATTTTTGTGCTCTTTAACCATTGTAGGTGGTAGGTCAAAATTATTGAATCCATAAATATGAAACAAATTTCTTTATCATGGAAACACCAACAAAATATTGATACAATCCACATGTCTGAACTATGCATAACACTTTTGGGCGCATGAATTTCCCACATAGGTCCCTCTCAACTCCTCTACTATAGGTATACATTATGCATGGTTTCCATTGATATTGCATTTTCAACAAGAAGACTATCACTTTTGAACTCAATATAGGTGACTGCAACAATCCTTAAACTTGGAGATTGGTTCCTATCAACTCATGCTTTCATTGACCTATTACTTTGTCATTTATCATTAGCTGGCATTCTCAAGACTTGGTCACACTGTTATGCATGAGAGTACTAGAGAGTGTAGATGCTCACTTGTTCATGACAATATGTTTCTCTTTAGGAGTGTCCTACTCTATAAACTACCATCAAGCTTTGACAACCTAGTAACCAAGCATGGTACCACCTCTTCATTCATAAAGAAAATGATATTGAAAAGTACCATCATCATATGATTTCATTGTTCTATAAAGACTTCTTCATCATCTACAAACTTTCACTACAAGGGCTTGAAGAAATGTTACTACCACCATTGTAGAGTACTTCTCTTTGTCAAAACCCTTAAAACACTCCATTTTAACAATTTGAAACCTTCCTTATAAGGTGAAAGTGTCCACTTCTTTGATTTATTTATGATTATCATAGTATTATGACTGTCCCTTACAATGATGCACTTAACCCCAATGGAAGCCTTTCGTCAAGATACAATGAGTTCTCTATCTTCAAACCCCAGGTATCATGCTTGACTGATTTTTTATGTATCCCTTTGATAGTGGACTATCATGCCTTGTTTCTTAACCCCACCAAGGCAAATGATTTATCAGATTGAAAATGAACCAAAATGTTGTGCTTCTATAATATTTTTACCATAACCTTGATATTTGTAAACCCTATCATTATGCCTTTAAATTTTGCAAAGAAAATGGGTTTGTGACTATTCAAACCTAAGCTCTACCTCATGTCATGGATAACTCACCCTATCAAAGGTTGAAACTACCTTTATCTTCATGGACTAAAATTGCATTATTTTCGCTACACTTTATACACCATGCTTGAAGTGGAAAACACATTAATTCCTCCTTAAAAAGGAAGTATAAGAGGGTACTACCTTCTTACTTTTATGATAGTGAAGGGTCATCAAGGGCTTGGGTTGTTAACACCACTTGCATCTCATTGATGTTTAAATTCAAAAAAATGTCCCCATATTCAGACATATCAACATCATTGATTGAAACATCAACCTAGAGGTCATTAACCCTCACAGTCACTAAGAGAGAGACAAAAACATCATGAATCTGCTCAAACACATCAACATCCATATGATCATTACTGCCTTTTCTAGTTTTGGACAATGATGTTAACAAGGAAACCTTGAATATTGAGCTCAATATCTTCAAAGTTCTTATTGTGCATACTTGGTTGCATAAACCTTTTAAGCATGACTGCTAGGATGAAAATGTTATGATATAAAAGTAGAAAATATCCTTCATAAAGAGACCTTGAATACCCACTCCTATTCTACAAAACCATCAATCATTGCTACAAAACACTTCTATGTTGCTTCCTTAAAACTTTAAGTTTTTGTTTAAAAGAATAGGAAACAAATACCCCCCTTGAAATGATTCATTAGAAAAGATCTAAAGCATGAAAAATTCAAGCACCTATTTCAGTATCCCATATAACAGAGGAAGCTAAAGTTAGAGCTTTCAAATGAAAATGCATTCAAAGCACAAAAATGAAACTCTGACCTATGGGTACAATGAAAAAATCCCTCAAATAGATGGAAAACAACTTGATATGTAAGCACAAGGGACAAGAACACCCTCTTTCATATCTGCAACTCAAAACAAAAGCAAAAAAACTCTAGAAATATGGAGAAACATAAAAATAGGCAATGGGAAAAACTAACCATGCAAATGAAAGCAAGAAATGCCCAAAAACACAACCATGGCATTACTCCATGTTCCAAGCTAGATGAAACTCAAATAATTGCCTAGAAATTCTAAAAATTTCTTGTGTGATGTAGAAAACAAGGGAAATGGCATCCATTTTTGGAGTGTAGAGGCTGCAACAAAATTTCCTTCTCAAAAATTGAATCTTTCCTTGATGAGCTCCGGAAATTTTCAATTCTTTTTCCAAAACCAACGAAAACTGCTTGTTTAGAAATAAAACAATGTGATTTTCCCTCCTTTACTTGAAAAATAAAACTTTATGTTTATCCTTTACTCACTTTCACATGGCTTTAATGAAATAAACCTCTAAAATCATAAAATACCTTTTCATAACATTTTTATTATAAAATACACCCCCTTTTTTTTTGCAAAGTAAAACCTAAGACTTAAAACTCCACAAAAAATGAAGTGGTTTAAATTAAATGAACCTTTAATGAAAAAACCATTGACCACACAAATCTAGGGTTTAAGACCTCATGATTTAAACTTGGGAAATTTTAAAGACTTTGCAAAAATGGAAGACATTTTGACACCCTTGGATAATAATTAGTGTAAGATGGAGGAAAACTAGGTTAGAAAAGACTAAGTGACAACCACAACACAAGTGTAAGCTAAAACTACAATCTAAAACAAGAGAATACAATCATATGGAGAGATCAAAATGAAAACAAAGAAATAGAACACTCCCCATTGAAGTTGAATCACTTCCCTTATCTCTCCTTCTTCTTTTGCAAATATTCCCTTAGATTTTTTGTTTAACTTGTGTAAATACCTGCAAATTGTAAGCAAGAAACTTGGAGATAAGTGGTTGTTAAGGAAAAAATGGAAGATAATAGATTCTTTTATAGAAAACCTTTCGAATGGACGAATGAGATCGATCTTCTAAAAAGATTCCAAGAATAACACTGGAGGATTGATGTACCAAAAAGTGGTGGGTTAGGGACGACTATGACATCGATGACTGTGATGTTGATGACTATGATGAAGATGACTATGGAAAAGATAGATAAAATTAATGAGAAAGTGGAGGGATAATGAATGAATTAAAAATTGAAAAAAAAAATCATGAGAAAGGAATATTTCACCAAGTGGAGGATAAATAATTCTTTCAAATTATTTATTTGAGAAAAAAATGAAATGGAAATTTAATTAAAACAATTTGCATAATTATTTTAATTAAATGAGAGGAAATATGAAAATGGGCATTAAATAATTAAATTGAATTAATTATTTAATACAAGAGACACATGAAGGACACTTAAATAATTTTGACAATTATTTAACAATGGAAGAATAAAAGGGGGAGTGAATAGTTAAATAATTAATAATTATTATTTAACCATAGATGAAAGATGACAAGCAAATAATTAAATAAATTACTATTTATTTAATTATTGAATAAAGGGGGATATTAGCTATGTAATTAATTTATTTAATTGATCAAAGGAGAATAAAGGTTAGGAAGTGAATTAATTAAATATTTAAAATTATTTAATTATCGAAAGATGAAGACCAAGAAAAATGATGCTCATAGACTTAGGACATTCTTTTAGGGTCTACATTTTTCCCTTCTTTGACATAATGTGATTTGAGCATTGTGTCAATGAATAAAGAAGAAAATCAGGTTTAGATCATGCCCCAATGTGCCTCGGTGAAGGTAGGATAGACCTATGCCCCCTCGGAAAATTTCTCATTTTTTTTTTAAAATTGAGAAATTATTTTGAAAAGCCACTTTGATGCATTAACAAGAAAATAATTTATCTTGCGGGCCATCAAGATGATTGTGGATGGAAGATTTTATTGTAAAGAAGATGGATGTTAGTATGAAGAAGACAAATATTAGTGTGGAATTAGTCAAATGAAAAGGGTTGGACGTTCTTTCTTTATAGATGTCAACTTACAGTTTTATCGTCATTAGGTGGTAAAATTATGGAAAATGGATCACAAAAACCATGGTATGACATAGGAAAAGGTGTGAAATGTTACCCCTTGTAAAAGATAAACAGTCTAAAAGACAAAGTGAAAAGACAAGGAATGCCCTGACTCAAACTAAGAACCCAATTATCCCAGTCTTTTTGCCAAGACAAACCATAGACAAAAAGCAAAGAAAAGAGGTCATGATCCATAATTGTCCCTATAAATCCTTTAATAGGACATCCTTGAGGTAACTAGTAACATGATTAAAAACAAATGAAAAGGTAAGACAAACCTAGACCAACAAAGTGTTTGCCAATAATATTGATAATATTGTTTGGTATGATTGATTAGGTTGATCAAGATGACAGAGTTTGATTGCTAGGTTGAAAATGATTGATTGATAATTTTGACAAGGATTGATAATAGGTTGAAAAAATTTGACCATTTGAATTTAATGATTCCACCTAGTTTCAAGAAGGACACGTCTTGATTAAGGCAAGATTAATTGACCAAGATGACAAGACTGATTGATTTGATGATTTGTCGATGTGACGATGCCTAGTTTTAGAAAGGACATATCCTATTTAGCGAAAGGAGAACATCTGATAAATTTGACCAAGTGACAAGTGTTTACAGAGCATTTAACTACAAGAAATACATATCTTGCTTAAGGTGAATGACAAGACTGACCAAAGACAAATTCTAATCTCAACAAGGGCACATCTTGATAAAAGACAAGTGATAAGATTGAATGAGAAAAATGACCTTATTTACCATTCCAATATAAGACCAATGATTTGATAGATTGACTGATGATAAGATAATTGATTGATTGAAGATTGTTTGAAAATTTGTTGGTTATGTTTGTCTATTGATTCAAGATTTGGTTTGAATGATGATTGCTTGTGGAAAAAGAATATGACCCAAATCGAAAAACCCTAAAGGACTAACCTAGGGCCTAGGGGGCTCATAAATTGATGGTCTTTCCTACATTATACATGTAGAGACCTCGTAGTTCGACATGACTTGACCTATTTTTACTTGACAATTGACAAAATCATGATTTTATTTGGACAAACCTAAAGGACTGGCCTAATGTCTCGTGGGCCCATTTAAGATGAGCCTTGCCTACATAGAAAATGTGAAAAGAAAATGTAGTTCAACCACTATAACATAGACTCAAACTTTGACTCTGACTCTATTTTTGGATGTTTTGAAGTTTTATGATGTTTTTGGATTTTTGATGGCTTTCTAATTGTTTTTGGATTTTGATGTTTTTATTTTTTTTTGGTTTTGATGTTTTATGATTTTTTTGAATTTTTGATGTTTTAAAAGGTTGATACCATGCATCGGATCCCATGAAGACATAATTTAAGGAATGACCCCCATTTAGGAATAGGACCAAGTTATTATGTGTGAGGGGATTGATGGATGCAAAAGGATGATCATGAATGTGAAGGATGCTAAATTTTGATGGTTCTTAGACCATGGGAAGGATGATGAAGATTTAGTATGGATGAATGACACTTTTTTATGGATGATAACTATAAGGATCATGGAAAATGCATGTGAAATATACCACAATCAACCAAGCAAGCATGCACAAGGATCTAAGGACAAACATGATCTTGTCCCTAGTCAAGCTGAAAACAAATTGATAAGTGATGATGACAATGATGACTATTGGTTTTTTTCTTGTACACCTTAGGAAGACTCTAGAAAGTAGCCAACCTTCATCATCAAGAATCCTAGAGATGAATGGCCAACTCAATAGGTAAAGGGTTTTGAACCTTTAACCCCTGCACATTAGGCTCTATGGAACTAGGGAGGGTATTTCCCAATTGAGTTCACAAGAATTCTATTACTGTGGTGAATACTTCTTCATAGATAGGTTCCTTTCTGTTGCAAACAAACATCATTCAACAAAAGGTATGACCAACCTTTACCCAAATAATCATCTATTTGCTAGGAACAAGGTTGTATTTTAGACTTGCATCTCAAAATTGATAAAATTTGATTTAATGTTGCCATCAGTATGCATCCATGACTAGGTACTTTAGCTGCTACATTACATTACTATAATTTACAACAAACAAACCAGTGCCTCATCAATTGGGGAAAAAGTCAAATATATGACAATCATTAATGCATGAAAAAGCTAACTATGAAGTAATTGGCTTATCTTCATAATGCCTTACACTATGAAAACTCACAGCTCCTAAAACATGACTTCTTATCAAAATATTGAGCAACTACTTACAAACCTACAATTCCATTCAATTATTTTAATTAAACCCTTGGGCTAAAATAAGAACATAATCATACATTCAAATAACCATTGAAAGACAAATGAAAATATGTTTGGTTTTCCATTTATAATATGTAATGATTGCATACAGGAGAGCACATGCTTCAGTTTTATAGATTTGTTTTTATGTCATAAAATCATGCAAAACTATTTAAGAATATCATATACAAAACTTGGACCCAAGACAATATTCTAGCATGTCCAATATACATTATATATTGCTTTAGTCTCGTGCATTCTACCTAATTTATTTCTGGACTCAAAATCTAACGCCCTATAATGAGCCTTGAAATCCATTTTATAAGCCAAGGGAGGAACCAACAAAAGGCTCATTACAACTACCTTTTTGATAATTTTGAAGTCATTTCATCTCATGGGGTTTTGTTCTTGAACTGTTATATTTTAATTTACACACCATGGGAAAGCAAAAGGAAAAAGGAAAAAAGTGGCACCAAACCATTAGTTAGAGATGACACACAAGCCTTCCAAAAGGCACCACCATCACAATCCACACGTCACCAAAAATGGGAGAAGTCATAATCAACACCAGAAGCCCAAAAAACCCCTTATACTAGCCACATAAGAAATAAGTAACACAACACCTAGGAACCAAACACTATCAAGCAAGACACATGGATGTCACCTAGCCTTGTTAGTCGTTGAGCGAAAATCCTCAGCAGGCCTCTTCATAGAGAGTGGAGTTGCAACCACCACCTCATCATCCGAGTTGGTATACAACACCATGGAAATAGGGAAATGGCCTACACCAAGGCCAATGCCTTCACCTTCCTCTGAAAAGATATCAGCAATTATGACCAAGGAGCTAGGTTTCTTTGAACAAGCCCTAGGATCTACATCCATTCTTGTTAATTCTTTCACAAACACCTTAGAAATTTCCCATCAAATTTGACCAATTCTTTAGAACAATTCTATGCTTAGAGATTATAGGAAATTTTGACAACAGTTCTCTCAACCCTTTTGTGAGTAGTCCTCTTACCCTTTAGGACAATTGGAATTTTTGCAACCATGAGTTTTGGTTTTGGATCATAATCCAATAGCTCTTCCAAACTTAACCTTCGTGACCTATGCACTGGCATAGAAGAAGAACCTGGTTGACTCATCCTATACTCAATATGAACCTAGTGCTAGATATGTAGGGAAAAAACTAGCTACAACCCCCAAAATATTCCTATGTGTAGACAATGCAAGCTACACCAACACTAGATACATAATAGGTCACCAAAATGCAACAAGAACAACATATGCATCAATACGCTAGTACACCGCCTTGGCGAGAATTTACCAAGTAGAAAAATTTACTACCCCAGCACCCATGAAAATTAGCCAAAGGCACTGATAAAAGCAAATGAGTAAACAAACTGTAGAAAAATCCTCATTAAATAGAAGAATTCAAGGCATTCTACAATTAATGGCCATCCTAGTTCACTCATGTGATTGAAAGAATCAATCACCTACATGCCACATCTTAGTCATCAATCATCATGGATTAGAAATTGATCAACGAGGATCATTAGGGATCACCACTTGCTTTATTAGCCATACTTAGAAACAATGAAGAGGTTCTTTAAAACTACCATGTACTTGACCACATCCTAACTTCATTATCTTTGACACACACACCATTGATCCTAAAAATTGTGGGTGAATCTAGGCCACAAACTAAAATGGATCTCCCATCGCTAGTTCATCCTTCCCACAAGAGTCTCATCAAGTGATGGCACTGAGGCCAACAATGAGACATCAACCATGGATTATGGTCATGAAAGGATATTAACCATAGAAAACTTCCCACATCACTCATTTCATGTTGGCATCTACCCAAACAATCCTAACCCATGATAGACCAAGCCCACAAAATGGGGAGAAACTCAACCCATTGGCGATCATAGGTTCCACCTTAAACTGTAAAGGATGACAAGAAATAGTGGAGAATCTAGTGATGTAAATCGTAAAAAATCCTTGGGTGCCGCATACTTTGTTCATTACGCATCATGCATTATCCCTCCATAGATCGACACCAACCAACAAAGCATTATGCCTCAATGATGGGACATGACCTAGGCATTGGCGGTCATGGGTTCCACCTTTGTTGGAAAAACGAGGATATACAACTGAGAGGGGGGGTGAATTAGTTGTTTCCAAAATCAAACTTATTCAACATTAATCAAACTTAAATCTTAGATTTGATAATTAGTAGTACAAGCATAAATTAATAACACATCAAAGAAACATGAACACCAATATTCTATACATGGAAACCCTGTTAGGGGAAAACCATGGTGGATGTTAGTCCACAAGATTATACCCTGTTAGAAGTATAATGAAGAATGAAAAAGGAATGCACTTGCATTCAGGAACACTACCTATAGCATACTGCTTAGGGGAAGGCTCACTACCTTACATATGATAATTAGATTAAATCCATATGATGAATTTGAACTAAGAAATTAGGTTCTACAAAAGCCTGATTATAGTTTTGATTAGGTGCACATAAACTTCTACACACTCTTCCACACTCTGCTTAATCTCTTTCACACTTTGCTCTGCTCTTGAATGATTTGACCTTCATTTTCATATATACATCACTTGCACACACTGATCATTGCCTCTAAATGATAAAAACAATCACTTATATATATTAACTACATGGATTTACATCCACTATTTAGTCGACCACAAATAAAGAATGAATTAAAACTGTTGACCTCAAAACATGAATAATTTTTAATTTGCACCAACACAAGTTAGTCACAACATAGTGAGGACCCAAACAAATACCTTAGAACACACCAAACAATAAAATATTAATATTCATGGATCCACAACATGCTACCACCATCATGTCAACCAAGAATATCAAAACTCCGGCACATATCCAAAAAATATTTGATCACAAAAACTTTGAGCAATGTGAATGTACAAAAAGGATACAATATGATCTAGACTCATCCATGAATGTCATAGTTACATGCGCAACAACTAAAATTACCATAGTTTCATCCTCTTCATCCAAGAACACCATCTAAATAAACTAAATAATTGTAGGAACACAAATATTCATAACTTTCACAAATCTTGATGTGAACCTTTGAAAATTTTGGACAACATACTAGAAAGTTTCAGCAATAAACCTTTTGAAGCACACCTTCAGATTAGTAACTTATAGCTATTTCCACCATATTGACCTTCTCAACTTCACTAGTTGCCTGCAATATTTTTTTTTATGATTTTCTCAATATCTTCGACATATACAGCCTTCAAAATCACCAATTCTAATAGTCTTGACATCAATGACAACCACATATCAGCAATGAAACAACAACATCCAACAATCTCCCCCTTTGGCATTTATGGCAACACATGATGTGAAAAATAATGCCACCGACCCAACTAGCTCCTCCCTAAGAATCTCCCCCTGAGATTGTGCACTTTTTCTTGTTTCCTTCTTCTCCTGTGTTTTTCACATTGCTCTTATCTCCCCCTTTGACATCAATGGGAAAGTTACACATGCTCTAATCATATAATTGAAACATCTGACTACTCACCTTGAGTAGCAGCCACCACAACATGAATCTATTATAGGATATGGCTATGAATTCATGGACTGATGCAAAGACCTGCATCTTAGTCCTAAGTAGGAGGGGAAATCACCCATAACTTGCCTCTGAGGTACTCAAAATTATCCTTAGGAAGCATCTTAGTAAAGATGTCTGCAATTTGTTCCTTGGTAGGTATATACTCCAGTCTAACTTCTTTGTCACTTACTTTATCTCTCAATAAGTGATATTGGATGGATATATGCTTTGTTTTTAAATACAACACTATATTCTTGGAAATATTAATGGCACTTGAATTGTCACAGAATATGGCAATGGGTTCTTCATACTCAATTTTGACATCTCTCACATTTGCTTCATCCACAATAATTGGGTACAACTATTTGTAGCAACAATATATTCTACCTTAGCAGTAGACAATGAAACAAAATTCTACTTTTTGCTTAGCCAAGATACCGATTTCTTCCCTAAGAAGAATGCACTACCACTAGTACTCTTCTTGTCATACAGATTACCTACCCAATCAACATCAATGAAAGCACTCAAGATAAGATGATAATCCCTAGGATCCAAAGACCAAGATCAACTCTTCCTTTTAGGTATCTGAAAATTATTTTCACAATAGTCACATGAGACTCTTTAGGATCAGCTTGAAATCTAGCAACCATGCATATAACATTCATTATATCTAGCCTAGTCTTAGTCAAATAGAGTAATCCACCAATAATTGACCTGCATCTTGTCTAATTTTTTTAGGAGAATGATCATTCTATGTAAGTTTACATCTAGTTACCATAGGTGTACCAACTGGCTTTGAATTTTCCATGACAAAATTTTTCGGTAGCTCTTTCACATACTTAAATTGAGATATGAAAATTCCATCATCTAACTAAGTGATTTGCAGTCCTAAGAATTTTTTTAGCTCTCCTATCATTGATATTTAAAACTCACTTTCCATTTCATCAACAAAATTCATACACAAATTATCATCACCTTCAAAAATAATGTCATCAACAAAGACTTCAATGATCAATTCTTTATGTTGATCCAACTTGAAATATAGATTGTTGTTAGAAGTACCTTTATTAAATCCAAGCTTCAATAAGTGTTTATCTAGTCTAGCATATTAAGCTCTAGGATCTTTCTTAAGTCTATACAAAGCTTTCTTAAATTAGCATACCATGTCCTTTTCATCAGTCAATTGAAATCCATCTGGTTGTTCAACATAGACTTCTTCTAGCTCACCATTCAAGAATGCTAACTTTACATCCATTTGATAGACTTTTTAATTCTTGAAAGTAGCATAAGCAAGAAATAATCTTACAGCTTCAATTCTAGCAACAGGAGAAATTTTTTCTTCAAAATCAATACCTTTCTTTTATGAGCAACCTTTGTAAATTAGTCTTGCTTTGTTTCTGACCACTTCACCTTGCTCATTCAGCTTATTTTAAAACACCCACTTGGTTCCAATCACATTTTTGTCCTTAGGTCTAGGAACAAGATCCCATGTATCATTATTTTCTATTTTCATTAGTTCTTCTTTCATGGCTTCCATCCAATATTCATCTTTGCATGCTTCAATAATATTGTTGGGCTTAGCTTTGGAAATTAGACAGTATTCTTCCAAAATTCTTCTTCTAGTTTGCACAACTTTTCTCTTGTCTCCTATGATCTGACTGTCAGAGTGATTTCACCTTACATACTTGGGAGTTTTAGGATTTTATTTGACTTCTTGTTCTTGTGTTCTTTCTTCTACACTTCTTCTAGTCTCTGTCTCTTAATTCCCTTGGTTCACCAGAACAATCTGAAGTTGATTTTCTTCTAGCATCATGGTTCTAGCAATGTCTAGAATGGTTCTATTCTTTCTTTCAATGACTCCATTTTGTTGAGGGGTCCAAGGAACAGACAACTATTGGAAAAATAAGGATAGACAACTGATAAGGGGGGGTGAATCAGTTACCAAAATCAAACTTATACAACATTAACTAATCCTTATATCACAAATCTCATAATTAACAGTGCAATAATAAGAACACATCAGAGACACATGAACACCAATATTTTATGCATGGAAACCCTATTAGGGGAAAAACCACGGTGGATGTTAGTCCACAATATTATACCCTATTAGAAGTATAATGAAGAATAAAAAGATAATTCACTTACATTCAGGCACACTACCTAGAGCACACTGCTCAAACGAAAGGCTCACTAACTTACATATAGTAATAAGATTAAATCCATTTGATGAATTTGAACTAAGAAAATAGCTTCTACAAAAGCCTGATGACAATTCCATTTAGGCACACAAAACTTCTTCAAACTCTTCCAAACTCTTCTTTGAATGATTTGAACTTTGTTCACACTTTTACATCACTTGTATAGTTGAGCACTTCTCATAAATGAGGAAAAAAATCTTGTATATATATCTGCTACACGAATTTAAATCCACTATTTAGTCAGCCACAAATAAAGAATAAATTACAACTTTCAGCCTTGACACATGAATAAATTTCAATGCATACCAACACAAGTTGGTCACAACATAGTGAGTACCCAAACAAACATCTCAAAACATGCCGAACAATAAAATATTAATCCTCATGGATCTGTAACATGCTAACACCATAATTTCGGCCAAGAACATGAACACTCAATACATATCAGAAAAATATCTTATCATGAACACTCCAATCATTACGAACATACAACAAGGATAGATTATGATCTAGAATCATCCATTAACATCATAGGTACATGCACAACACATGAGATTACCATAATTTCATCTACTTTGACCAAGAACACCATCTACATAAACTAAATAACTATAGGCATACATATCTTCATAACTTCTGCAAAACTTCATGTGCACCTTTGAAACTTTCAGACAACATACTAGAAAGGTTAAAAAAAAAACCCTTTGAAGTGCACCTTTATATCTTCAACACACAAAGCTTTCCAACATTCTAACCTTCTCAACTCCACTAGCTGCCTATATAGATTAAAATCATAATAGTGTTGACATCAATGACAACAATATATCAACAACACAACCACTACATCCAACAATCTCCCCATTTAGAATTGATGGAAAAACATGATGTGAAAAATAATACCATCAACCCAACTAACTCTTCTTCAATAATCTCCCCCTGAGATTGTGCATTTTCTTCTTGTTTCCTTCATTGCTCTTCTTTCCCATTTTTTTCACATTTCTTCTCTCCCGCTTTGACATCAATGGTAAAGGTACATATGCTCTGATTTCAATTTTGAAAACATCTGACTACTCCCCCTAAGTAGCAGTCACCACAACATCAATCTAGAATATGATATAGCAATGAATTCATGGACTAATGCAAATTCCTGCATCTTAGTTCTGATTACGAGGGGGAATTACCCCTAAATTTCCTCTGAGGTACTCAAAATTATCCTTAGGCAATGACTTTGTAAAGATATCTGCAATTTTCTCTTTGTAGGTATGTACTCCAGTCCAACTTCTTTGTCACTTACTTTGTCTCTCAAGAAGTGATACTCGATGGATATATCCTTTATCTTTGAATGCAATACTGGATTCTTATAAATGTTAATGGTGCTTGAATTGTCACAAAATATAGCAATGGGTTCTTCATAATCAATTCTGACATCTCTCAACATTTGCTTCATCCATAATATGTGGGTACAACTATTTTCAGCAGCAATGTACTCTACCTCAACAATAGATAATGAAACTAAGTTTTTCTTTTTGCTTAACCAAGATACCAACTTCTTACCTAAGAAGAATGCACCACAACTTGTACTCTTCCTATCATCTACATCTCCTACCCAATTAGCATCAATAAAAGAACTTAGAGTAAGATCATCATTCTTAGGATACCAAAGACCAAGATCAGCTATCCCTTTCAGATATCTGAATCTCCTTTTCACAACAGTCACATAGGACTCTTTAGGATCAGCCTGAAATCCAACATTCATTATTTTTGGCCTGGTCTGAGTCAAGTAGAGTATTCCACCAACCATTGACCTATATCTTGTTTGATTTTATTTGGGAGTATCATCGTTATGTGTAAGTTTGCATCTAGTCACCATAGGTGTACCAACTAGTTTTGAATCTTCCATGCCAAAAAAAATTCAGTAACTCTTTCACATACTTAGATTGAGATACAAATATTCCATCATCTAACTGAGTAATTTGCAGTCCCAAAAAGAATTTTAGCTCTCCTATCATTGACATTTCAAATTCACTTTTAATTTCATCAGAAAAATTCATACACAAATCATCATCACCTTCAAATATAATATCATCAACAAAGACTTCAATGATCAAATTGTTTTCAGCAATACCTTTATTGAATCCATGTTTCAAAAAGTATTTGTCCAATCTAGCATACCAAGATCTAGGAGCTTGCTTTAGTCCATTAAGAGATTTCTTCAATCGATATACCATGTCCTTTTCATTAGTCAACTAAAATCCATCTGGTTGTTCAACATAAACTTCTTCTTCTAGTTCACCATTCAAAAATGTTGACTTCACATCCATTTGATTAACTTTGTAGTTTTTGAAAGTAGCATAAGAAATAAGTAGTCTAACAGCCTCAATTCTAACAACAAGAGCAAAAATTTCTTCAAAATCAATACCTTCCATTTGTGAGTAACCTTTGTGAACCAATCTTTCTTCGTTTCTAACCACATCACCTTGTTCATTCAGCTTATTTTAGAACACCCACTTGGTTCCAATCACATTTTTGTTCTGAGGTCTAGGAACAAGATCCCATGTATTATTCTTCTATATCTGCAATAGTTCTTCTTTCATGGCTTCCATCCAATGTCCATCCTTGCATGCTTCACTTATATTTCTAGGTTTAGGTTTAGAAATTAGATAATATTCTTCTAGAATTCTTCTTCTAGTTTTCACACCTTTGGTTTTGTCTCTGATGATTTGACTATTAGAATGATTTATTTTCACATACTTAGAAATTTTAAGGTTTTCTCTTACCTCTTGTTCTTGTGATCTTTCTTCTATTTCTTGATTTCCTTGATTCATTGGAATAATCTGAAGTTTATTCTATGTCTAAGTATCATTGTTAGCATCATCATGTTGATCATCTAAATCATAATCACTAACTCTGGATGATTTACCAATATCTTCATTAACCTTAACATTTTCACTTTCAACCACTTTCTTCAAACTTTTATTAAAGCACTAGTAAGCTTTTCTTTGAGTAGAGTATCCTACAAAGATTCCTTCATCACTTCTAGCATAAAACTTACCTATATCATCATCTCTCTTGATGTAGCATTCGCTTCCAAAAAATTTGAAGTATTTGACAGTAGGCTTATAACGAAACCATAGCTCAAAAGGTGTCTTACCAAAATTACTATTGACACTCACCTTGTTAATAGTATACAGAGCAGTACTTACAACTTCTCTCCAATAGAAATTAACAAAATTTGCTTCTAGCATCATGGTTCTAGCAGTTTCTAGAATGGTCTTGTTCTTTCTTTCAACAAATCCATTCTATTGAGGGGTCCGGGGAGTAGATAGTTGTCTTAGAATTCCATGCTCTTCACGAAAATAATTGAATTCCTGTGAAGTAAATTCACCACCTCTGTCTAACCTTAGACATTTGATCTTTTGACCTATCTCATTATCTATGACAGCTTTAAAAATTTTGAACTTTTCTAATGCTTCATGTTTTTCTCTCAAGAAAGTTACCCATATCATTCTAGAATAATCATCAATGAGTAACATAAAGTACTTTTCACCTTGTAGGATTTTGATTTTGGAAGGACCACATAGATCAATATGTATCAAATCCAGTACTCCATTAGAGTTGTATTGTTTTCTCTAGAAGGATTTTCTTGTTTTCTTTCCCATCTAACATTACTTGAACATATTGTTAGTAGGCTTCACTAACTTAGGTAAATCATTGACTACTTGAGTAGAACTTATCTTGAAAATGTTATTAAAGTTCACATGACATAACCTCTTATGCCATAACCAGCTTACATCAATTTGATCAATCAAACAACTTTGACTAGTAATACTTAAATGAAAGATATTACCTTTTGTCTTTGTTCATGAAGCAATTATATTTCTTGAACTTCCTATTATTCTGCACTTTCCATTCTTGAATTGTAGATTATAGCCTTTTTCTACCATTTGTCTAACACTCAACAAGTTATGCTTTAGGCCTTCTACATAAACAACATCGTCAGTATGATGCTTATCACCAAAAGAAATAGTGCCTCTACCATGAATCACACCAGAAGTGTTGTCATCGAACCTCACTACACCACCATCATAGTTTTCCAAGCTTACAAATTTTATTTTGTCACCATTCGTATGATGTGAGCATCCGCTATCAATTACCCACACATCTTTCTCTTCAACTTTGGTTGCAAGAGATTTCTCAACATTTACATTACTAGCAGATTTAGTGGACACCTGACCATTTCCTTTGATAGTAATAAATACCCATTCATCTTCATTTCTAGTTTCTTTATCATATTCTTCATTAGTTACACCTTCTTTGGCATAATAGCACTTTCTTTGAAATCTAGTATTCTCGGGCTTATATTTTGAAACTCTTTTAGGACATCTAGAAGAAAAATGACCTATCTTACTGCATGAAAATCATTTAATAGGTAACTTTCCTTCGTACTTACCATGACCTCTTGATTCTCTTTTCACAATCAATGATTCTAGTTCTTCTAATTTCCTTTCTTCATCTTCATATTTGGATGTTCTCTAGGAACTCTCTCCTGAATCATATCTCTTTATCTTGGATACAATGGTCTTGAAAGCAGATTTAGTCTTAGGAGAAAACTCACCAAATTCACTTAATTCAAATGCAGCAATTTTTCCAATCAACATGCCTTTTGTAATATTTGTGATTGTTCTAAGTTCTTCAATACCATGAGCTTTTGTCTTGTAGGAAGGGGGTACAGATCTAAGTATCTTAGCCACAATTTCATCATCATTCATAGTTCCACCAATACATCTAATGTCCATCCCCAATTCATTTATCTTATGCGAGAAGGAAACTATGTTCTCATCTTCACTCATCTTCAAGCTCTCCCATTTTCCTTTAAGACTTTGTAGCTTAGCACTTTTCCCTAGTGCATCTCCTTCATACAATGTTTTCAGCTTTTTCCAAATATGGTATGCAGTCTTCAATCCCATCACATTTTCCATTTCTAAATATTTCAAATCACTCACCAGTGTTTCTACTGACCTGGTATTAAGTTTTGCTTGTTTGATCTCATCTTCAGAGGAGGGACCATTTTGGGGAATATTATATGCAGTTTGTTTCATCTACTAGAAAGGTTCACTAATGCACCTCAAATGACATTCCATCCTGACTTTCCATAGAGATTAGTTAGTACCATCGAATCTAGGACTATCCTTCTTAAATGATTCCATCTTGAATCACCTCAAGTTGTTAAGCTTCTTTCAAAGGAACTAGCTCTAATACCAATTTTTGGAAAAACAAGGATAGACAAATGAGAGGAGGGGTGAATCAGTTGTTTCCAAAATCAAACTTATTCAATATTAATCAACCTTAAATCTTAGATCTGTTAATTAATAGTGCAATCATAAATCAATAACACATCAGAGACACATGAACACCAATATTTTATATGTGGAAACCCTATGAGAGGAAAAATCATGGTGGATGTTAGTCCACAAGATTATACCTTGCTAGAAGTATAATGAAGATGTAAGAAGGAATGTGCTTGCATTTAGGAACACTTTCTAGAGCTTACTGCTTAGGGGAAATCTCATTGCCTTACATACAATAATTAGATTAAATCTGTCTGATGAAGTTGAACTGAGAAATTAGCTTCTACAAAAGCCTAATTACAGTTCCGATCAGGCACACATAAACTTCTACACTCTTCCACACTTTTCTCAATCTCTTTCACACTCTACTCTACTCTTGAATGATTTTACCTTTATTCACATATTTACATCACTTGCACACATTGATCATTGCCTCTAAATGATTAAAACAATCACTTATATATATATACTCTACATGGATTTACGTCCACTATTCAGTTGGCCATAGATAAAGAATGAATTGCAATTGTCGGCCTCAAAACATGAATAAATTTTAATGCACACCAACAAAAGTTGGTCACAAATAGTGAGGACTCAAAAAAACACCTTAGAACATGCCAAACAATAAAATATTAATCTTCATGGATCTGCAACACGCTACCACCATCATGTCAGCCAAGAACATGAAAACTTGAGCACACATCGGAAAAATCTTTGATCACGAACACTCCAATCAATGTGAATGCACAAGGATAGAGTATGATCTAGACTCATCCATGAATGTTACATATACATGTACAACAACTAAAATTACTAGAATTTCATCATCTTCATCCAAGAACACCATCTAAAAAACTTGAATAACTGTAGGAACATAGATCTTCATAAATTTGACAAATCTTGATGCGAACCTCTGAAACTTTTAGAAAACATACTTGAAAGTTTTAGCAACAAACCCTTTGAAGTGTGCCTTTAGATTAGCAACTTATAGCTCTTTCCACCATTTTGACCTTCTCAGCTTTACTAGCTACCTACAATATATATATTTTACAATTATCTCAATATCCTCGATATATACAACTGTCAGAATCATCAATGCTAATAGTG
>CM021100.1:165681058-165730166 GCA_007115665.2 Sequoiadendron giganteum | reverse complement strand
CACTACCATTATCTTGAACCACAAGAGCAAGAACATACACACCAACTCCTGCCTTTTACCGTAGACATTTATTGATTCATCTAGAATATCTTCACCATTAGTGGAAATGTATGCAATATTATTATCATAGGAAATAACAATCCCAACCTCAGTCCACTCATTACCTGTATCAATACCAATATTTTCATCACTAAATCCCTTTGGAAATTAGGAAGTTGATAAATCCATATCAACATTTGTGAGGACAAATTCATAATTACTAATATCATTCTGAATTTCATTTGCTTTCATCTTATCTATATTATCTCCAATATCCTTGCAAGGCACATCTACCAAGAAATCATCAGAATTTGCAACAAATAATGGATTATTCCTACACCAATAAGAATTTCTTCCTATTATCTCATCTCTTGGTGAAGGTTCATCATACAAGGGGTTCTGCCATATCCTCATTGCAATTACATTCACCCCTATCTACTGGGTATGTGGATCACAACCCTTCATTCCTTGGAAATCCTTACAATCCTTGGAAGAACAAAAAGGAATCCTCTCAAAATCATCCTCATTGCTTGTACGCACAATTATGGATCCACATTTTAAAAACTCATCACATGAAAACAAAAAGGAATCCTCTCAAAATCATCCTCATTGCTTGTACGCACAATTATGGATCCACATTTTAAAAACTCATCACATGAGGAAAATTGTTCTTCCTAAATCATTTGTGTCCCATCTAGATTACCAAGACATCCCCAACTTGAGGCCATATATTCCACCTCCACTTCATAAGATGGTTTGTAACCAACAAAACACTCCTCTAAATCAACTTCATCACCAAATGAACCAATAGTTTGTATATCATGATTTCTAATGAGACCAAGGTGTGACACCCTCCCCTAGTTTTTTCCATCTCCCACAACATGCCAAGGGTAGAAAATATGCATCACCTCTTCATTTTCATGTTGTGCCCCAATAGTTGTGTCACTCATAAAATGAACAACATCATCAACCAACTATTCATGTTCTAACACATCATCTTGATCCAATTGTAAAGATTCCTAATCCTTTTGATAATGGGACTTGTTAATGTCACTTTGAGGTAACATTTGTCTAGTATATTTATTGTGAGCTCCCTCAATAATCCTTATCCAATCAACAACTTGGCTCAAAGAATGAGGCTTCAATTCTTCTAGCAAAGCACTCAATCTAGACTGATACAACTCACAAAACAAATCAATGCACACTGGGACATTAGGCCTAACATTTTTAAGTATACTAAACAAAGCATCAGTGAATCTAGAGAAAATATGATCAGGAGATTCCCCTTCATGCCTTTGCAAGTCGCACAACCTCTTAACTATAGTGACAAACACAAATCCTCCCTTAGTTGCATCATGGCCTTCATGTGGTGTTAGTGATGAACTTGGAATGAAAAGAACATCATCCACCCACCTTAATCCTCTATTGATTGATCTATTAACCATAGTACCATGGGGAATTCTTGGATGCTCAACACAAATATTAAAGCATCCCCTCATCATTGAGTACTTCAAATTATTTTCAATGTCTATGGCAATGTGATATGCTTGTTCTAATGTTGTGGGTTCTTTGTCTCTCAACAAGTAACTCATCCTCTTATCAAATGGTTCTAAATACATGACCAAAAAATAAACATCATTTGGCCTTATATGTGTTGGGATTTCCCTTATTACCTTTGAAAATCTGAGATTAAAAGAGGGAACTAGCTCATTCTCATATTTCTCCATGTCCATAATTTTTTGCTTGACGAAGACTAGATCAATCCTCTCTCTAAACTGTTCCATGAATACTAGTTTGAACTCTCTCCATGAGTGTACTAAGGATGCATGAAGATAAAAGAGCCAATCTCTTGCATCTCCTTTTAAGGATTGAACAAACAATTTCATAACTACATCTTCAAAGATTACCTCATAATCTCCCATCACATCAACAAAATCCTATAGATGTTGATTTGTTGAATCAATCTATTCACCTTTAAATCTCGGTATCTTATCGTTGATCTTGTGTGGTACAAAATTTGGGTAGCCAAAAATGCCACTAAAATACAAGACAATGTACCTTTCACTACTAAGATTTCCTTGATGTGATAGGGGGGACCCATTACTTGAATTTTTGTCAGAGAACATGACCTGACAAGACATCTCATTGTACCTTTGAAAAATTTGTCAAATATTTCACAAGGGATATTCAAATCCTTCTTATAGAAGAAAATCTAAAGCCTTTTTTATCATAAACTCTATGTATTGTTTGCTTAAGATCATGATTTACATGTCCCTTCTAGAATAACATACAATTCCATAGTATTTGTTTGGAAAAATGTAAAGGTCAACTATCTTCCCCTTAACTAGTGCTATTTCACTTAACTGGGAACAATTTACATTTTAAAACAAAATAATTCTCACAATCTGCTTACAAGTGTAATCAAAATTTTCTCTAACAACATGAAAATACTTGGCCTTCCTACAACATTCTCCTAGCTTTGTCTTCAAACACATGGATCTGGAACTTCAACACATCCTAAGTCATGTTCTTTAGTCAGAGTCGTCACCTCCAATTTAGAGGAAATAAACTTCAAATGAGATGAATTTTCTTATCAAATAAACAAGTTGTAGGTCTAGCTTCTTAGTGAAGTCACATTAAAATCCTTTGAGTTTTACTCCAGCCAAATCTTTGACCAGGTTCAATAATTCTTCAGGGTATGAACAAATTTTCCACACTATTTACACCATTTGACTCTATGATATAGGGATCTATGTCTAGAGAATGGAATTTGTCCCCAACAGAGTCACCATTTGTGTTATTGTTTTTTCCAGTACACCTTAGGAAGACTCTAGAAGGTAGCCAACCTTCGTCATCAAGAATCCTAGAGATGAATGGCCAACTCGATGGGTAAAAGGTTTTGAGCCTTTAACTCCTACACTTTAGGCTCTAGAACTAGGGAGGGTATTTCCCAATTGAGTTCACAAGATTTCTATTACCGTGGTGAACACTTCATATATAGGTTCCTTTTTTTGCAAAAAAAAATCATTCAACAAAAGGTATGGTTTTCCTTTACACAAATAATCATCTATTTGCTAAGAACAGGGTATTATTTCAGACTTGCATCTCATAATTAATAAAATTTGATTTAATGTTGCCATAATTATGAATCCATGACTAGGTACCTTGTTGCTACATTAGATTATGAGAATGCATGAACCAACTAACTATGAAATAACTGGCTTATCTTCATAATGCCTTACACTATGAAAACTCATAGCTCCTAAAACATGACTTATCAAAATACTGAGAAACTGCTTACAAACCTACAATTCCCTTCAAGTATTTTAATTAACCCCTTGGGCTAAAACAAGAACAAAATCATACATTCAAATAACCATTGAAATAAAAAATGAAAAGATGCTTGGTTTTCCATTTATAATATGTAATTATTGCATATAGGAGAGCATATGCTTCAGTTTTACAGATTTGTTTTTATGTCAGAAACTAATGCAAAACTATTTAAAAATATCATATACAAAACTTGGACCCAAGACAATATTCCAACATGTCCAATATATATATTTTATTGCTTTAGTCTCATGCATTCTACCTAACTCATTTCTAGACTCAAAATATGACCACTTGTAATGAGCATTGACATCCCTTTTATAAGCCAAGGGAGAAAATAGAAAAGGGATAATTACAACTACAATTTTGATAATTTTGAAGTCATTTCATCTCATGGGTTTTTGTTCCCAAACTATTATATTTTTATTTATAGACCAAGGGAAATAAAAAGGGAAGAAGGAAAAAAGAGGCACCAAACCATTAGTAGAAGATGCCACCAAAGCCTTCCAAAAGGATCCACCATCACAATCCTCATGTCACCAAAAAATTTGAGAATTCATGATCAACACCAGCAGCCGAAAAATCTGCTTAGACCGGCCACGTAAGAAATACACAACATAGCACCCAAGAACCAAACACTATCAAGCAAGACACACGGGTATCACCCAGCCTTGTCAGCCATTGAGTGAGCACCCTCACGAGGCCTCTTCATAGAGAGTGGAGTCACAACCACAACCTCATCATCTGAGTTGGTATATGACACTAGGGAAATAGGGCAATGGCCAACACCAAGGCCAACTCATTTACCTTCCTCCAAAGAGATATCAACAATTATGAATAAGGAGTTGGGTTTCTCCAAACAAGCCCTAGGTTCTACATCAATTCTCGTTAATTATTTTGCAAACACCTCATACTCTTTCCCTTAAACTTTGACCAATTTTTTAGAACAAGTCTGTGCTCGGAGATTATAGGAACTTTTGACAACAATTGTCTCAACCCTTTTTTGAGAAGTCCTGTTATCCTTTAGGACAATTGGCATTTCTACTACCATGAGTTTCAGTTCTGGCTCATAAGCCAATGGCTCTTGCAAACTTAACCTTCATGACCTACACACTAGTGTAGAAGAAGAACCTAGTCAACTCATCCTATACTCAACATGAACCCAACACTAGATATGTATGGAAAAATCAATCTACAACCCCCCATAATATTCTTGTGCAGATAATCCAAGCTACACCAACACCAAATATAGAAGAGGTCACCAAAACACAACAAGAACAACATATGCATCAATATGCTAGTACACCACCTTGACGAGAATTTACTACCCAGCACCTATGAAAATTAGCCAAAGGCACTAATAAAAGCATATGAGTAAACAAATTATAGAACAATCCTCATTAAATAGAGGAATTCAAGGCATGCTATAATTAATGGCCATCCTAGTTCACTCACATGATCAAAAAAATCAATCACTTGTATGTCGCATCTCAATATTTGATCACCATAGATTAAAACTTGATCAATGAGGACTACTAAGGATCGCCACTTACTTTATTAGCCATACTTAGAAACAACGAAGAGGTGCTTTAAAACTGCCACGCACTTGACCACATCCTAACTTCATCATCTTTGGCATGTGCATTGTTGATCCTAATTATCACGTGTCAATTTGGGCCACAAAATGAAATGGATCACCTATCGCTAGCTCATCCTTCCCACAAGAGTATCATCAAGCAATGGTACTAAGGCCAGTGATGAGACATCAACTGTGGATTGTGTTCATGAAAGGATCTTAACCATAGACAACTTCCTACATCGCTCATTGCATGTCGACATACCCTCAAACAATCCTAACCCATGACAGAGCAAGACCACGTGATGGAGAGAAACTCAACCCATTGACCATAGCGGGTTCCACCTTAAAATACAAAGGATGACAAGCGATAGTGGAGAATCCAACAATGCAAACCATAACAAATCCTTGGGCACCACGTACTTTGTTCATCATGTGTCACACATTATCCCTCTATAGACTGATTCCAACTAGCAAAGCATTATGCCTTAGTGATGGGACATGACCTAGGCATTGGCAATCGTGGGTTCCACCCTGACCAACTCAAGGCAACCAATGACAGTTAGAAGGGTAGTGATGGTTCAAAAGATTGACCACATCTCTCATTGGGTGTTACTTCCTAGCGGAGATAGATGAACATGTGAGGGACTATAGGCGGTTGATTGAAAGGAAAAGAAAGGGCATCTCTCATCGTGGGTTACACAAGTAAAATTGAAGAAAAATAGGCTTTGGGAAATGCAACATTTGAATCTTGAATTAAGACATATTTGAAGCATGTATGCCAAAGGTTGTCTTAAAAGGGACCATCTAGTCACAACGGGAAGAAAGATAAAGGGATCGGTAAAAATATAGGACTTGAAGCCTTAAGAGATCATGAAAAGAATAGGAACTAGATACAATCGTTCAACTCAAAATTAGAATCCCAAATGAAACAAGGGTGTGATCATGATAAAACACTTAAAACCCAACCCTAGGACAACGATTTTCAGTGTTTAGTCAAAAAAAATTTAGTGAAACAAAGAAAATTTCAAGGGTTTCACCAATGATGTTGTTTGATATGGGAAGGACACATCCTGAAACAACATGAGGATTAGGAAAGACATATACCATTCATGATAATGTAACTAAAGGATCAAGGTTTGTGGCAAGGCTAGGAACAAATCCAATCAATTTTTTGGATGATGCACTAGGTTGCATAGCAAGATTGTATGGATTAGACTTGTGTATTTGGAATGACCAACCTTAGGACTTGTTGGATCATGTAGGGAATTTAGATAAGCAGATTAGAATCCTTAAACCAATGACAAGGGAAAACCAAGCCTAGTGATAGGTATGAATGGATAATGGATTGATTTTGGCAAAGATAAGAGACATGAGGATTATTGGCTAAAAGAATTATCATATGATCTCTAAGGACTATTTTGTATAGGAATAATTTATTTCTCTGAGGTATGGGTTTGAATAAATTCTATGAAGGAAATGACATGATATTTCATGGATAGTGTATACCAAAGGATAGACATGTCAAGAATTCTTCCAAAGCATGATTTATGTTTGTACCCCATTTCTTCTCAAGATCAAGGTAGGTAGGAAAATGGATGGAAATTTCATGAGAAAGGCATGGGAGATGAGACAACTTACCCCCAAGTGTAATGGTCCACATAGATAATTGCTCTTACACATGATGTTTTTTTCTAGGTTTTCATCATGGTACTTATCCAAAGCACTATAAAAATGGTTTTCACTATTGGACAATTTTTTTTCTCTCTACTTTTTTTTCTTCTTTATTCTTTCTTTTTATTTTCCCTTTTTTCTTGGATGTCACGCAAGATTCCTGCTTGCTAGGTTTTCATCAGGATGACAATTTTTTTTTTTTTTTTATATCAACTTGATGTCCTATATGATCATTGATTGTTTTGAATCCTTTGAGGGTGTTGATGTAGGTATTGGTATCATGATATGCCAGTAGTGACATTTATGGAGTAATTGTCTTGTCAGGATCATAGCAATTGCATATAACTAATCAATGTCATTATGATCCTCTCTGATACTAGGTTTGGGCTTATTGAAACACATACATCATGATAGAGTTCCATTTGAGTCCTTATGATAAAGAGTTTTTGCTAAGATGTGACGAATTTGTGATGTGGGATTTTTGGAATGATGGATGATGGTAGTTGTAGAAGGATTATTTGGACATTTGGATGCAACAGTTTTTATTTTCCAACCTTGGGATGGTGGATGATGGAGTTTGGAATTTTGATTGGGATAGTGTTTGGAAGCAACACCTTTATATTCCCTTCTTGATGACCATTTAGAAGGAGGTGGACATTTATTATATGTGGGAGTCCTCTTTTCTTGTGGCTCCATATTTTGATTGACTTTTGGATTTGGAATATTTTCTTTGCTTTATCCATTTTTCTTTGGGATCCATTTTAACTTCATTTGTCCACTTGGATTTTTGTTTGATTCAATAGCCTTTGAAATTTGATTTTGAACTTTAGATTTGTAATATTTTTTTTGTTGGTTCCAAATACAAGGTTCATTCATGTTGGAATGATGATTTATGGTGTGGATGGAAGGAGTGTTGATAACAACCTTATGACAAGGACTACTCATGGCCTCCATTTCTATGTTTGTATCAGATAAATTTTCCCCAATATCAAGGAGATACCACTAACATCATTTGATTCTATGACTGAAGAATACCCAAAACCTTAATGTCTAGAATTTTCCTAAAATTGTACTGGTTCTAGAATTCCTTGCTCATATAGGCCTAGTCCTTTTCCTTGATACTCCATGCTCTAAAAAAATATGTTTGTGATGGGGTATTTTCTATTTTGAAAACAAGATGCTAACCCATAATTTTGTATATGGAAACTATTAATTGGAATCTTCTCCTCTACAAGAAAGCTTACTTTGATAAAATTGGATGATCCTAGTTGATAAGATTTATTAGCTTCATTGACATGTGGGATAGATATTTTATTAACATTTTTGGTCTAATTTTGTGACATATCAGATTTAAATGATTCTACTAGTGCTTCCAAGTCAAATTTTGAAACCTTATTTATGGTCATTATCATAGATTTCAATGAATTCGGTTATAGCTTTATCATTTGTGAATATGTCTAGAGTAGGAGACTCTTGTTTTAGAGGAAGATCATCTATTTGTCGCATGGAGACAAGTGTCTCATTTTGGGAAATGGACGTGTTTGGTAATTTGATAGGATTAACTTCAAATGTGTGTTCATGAATGGCATAAAGGTCGATGAGTGGATCATTTTGGTCTTCATGTTCAAGGGTAGGATCTTGGTTAAAAATAGGTTTATCCTAGATGACATGATTGGGAATGGGATCTTGATCAAGGATAGGTGCATTTTGGATTCCATGATTATCTATAAGGACTTCTTGGATGGACTTAAGGATGGGGTCATGGGATGGACTACTTTGATCTTGACATGAAGAAGAAGCTATGATGTCATGCTTTGGACTTTTCTTTTGACATGTATCCCAAGGTGTAGGCAATGTGATGTGATTTTGGAGACCATGACCAAATGTGTTTTCATGACTAAATGTAGCTTGGGATGGAGTGAGTAGGAATGGATTAGTAGATGATGAACTAAGATAGGATGTGGATACTTGGAATTGGTTGAGGGATGATAGACTAAGGGGTAAGTGAAAAAAGAAGGGGGGCCAAAAAGGGGGCTTAAGTGGACACTTTTTCCTAAAATTAAGAAATACTGACCTTGGATGTGAAATTGAGGATAGTTACACACACAATTTTGAGATGCAACAAAAACAAGGATTGTAGTACTCCGAGTCTACTTTCTAAACTACTAATTTATTTTGAAAATGATTGAGATTAAGAAGTTCAAAAGAGGGACCTATATAAATTGGTGTTGTTTTCATTAGAAAAACATAGCATGGAAACTTTTGTACATCCCTAGCATGGTGAACTTGTTTTTAGTATTTTTAAAATTTCTCTAGTGAGAAATTTGCTAACATTATGTAGTTAATGCCTAACTTTTCTAAAAAAAATTTAATGAATATTTGATATTTTACTAATTAAAAAAAAAAATTGGCCATCCTACCACTACAAATTTTGGAAACTAATTGAATTTTCTTAAAATAAAAATAAAAATTGTAGAATGAAGTCTAGTTTCTAAAAATGTAATTTATTTGAAATTTTGATGAATGGTTAATTTAGAACAAAAAAACACCAAACACTGCTTTTTACAAAAAAGGAGACACAGAAACAAAATAAATTATAGATGAAAGGCTTAACATTTTCAAAAACTAGAAAAATTTACATCGTTGGATAGCTAAGAGAGAACCTAACATTACCCAAGTGTTTGATTTGTTTGACATTGAAACATGTGCAATCTTGACAGTGAGCATGAACTAGATTATGCGACATTGTAGAATTTGCAAAACCATGTCTTTGGTTGTTGGAGAGCCCCTCCAAGCCTTTGGGTTGGTATTCCAAGGAAAATAATAAGCCTAAGGCTTGGAGATTCCCAAAGAAAGATATAACGCAAGTGCATTATAATGTTCTCATGTTATATCTTAGTTTTGACAAGGATTTTTTTGTTTGGGTAGGACATGTCTAGTAAGACATAACACAAGCACGATATACCAAACTTGTGTTATGTCTTTCTTTATGTTAAATGCTAATCTATTGAATGTAGTTTTATATATTTGTTTATTTATATGTCATGTATGTATGTATGTATGTGTGATAAGGGAAAATAACCAAAAAACAAAGAAAGCATAATAATGACAACAATCACAAATTGCCTAGATCATGCTAAGATCCCAAAATTGATAATGAAATGCAATGCAACAAAGGAATTCAATTAAATAAAAACAATATCACCTAATTCTCGTGATTGTTTGACTCATCTCCATTATTTTTCTCAACTTTTCTTTAAATTGCTCAATGCCCTCAGATCATGAGTATGCATTATTAGCCTCTAAGTATTTTGATAGAAAAAAATTGAAGATTGTGATTACCAGTAATAGAATTGAAAATCTTCTTTTATAGAAACTTCATAGATTCAACAATCGAGATTGATTGAAATAGAATGGTCTAGATCAAGTGTGAGGACCTAATTGCCTAATTAACTGACTTGATTGATTGGATTGATTGAATAGTTAAGTGACTTGATTGATTAGTTCAAGAGGTGTAACTGATAGAGTGTATGAGTCAAAAGGAGGTGACAGATCAATTAGGTGAGTGAATTGAGAGAGTGTGTTAGTCAGAAGGAGGTGACAGATCAATTAGGTGAGTGAACTGAGAGAGAGTGCTAGTCAGAAGTGGAGATATATATACTTGAAAATGTAGGAGACATGTGCTCAGATAGAAGAATTAATTATTAAATTAATTCCTTTCTTTTGTGGAAGAAGTTGTGTGTATGTAATTAAATAGTTGAATGGACTATTTAATTTATGGAGGCACTTTAGGTGAGAAGAGAGAATAATTAATTAAACAAATAATCATTTATTTAATTAAATGTGGGAGAATATGATTTAATTTAAATGACTTAACTAAATAAATTTATGAAACTTATTTAATTAATTAAAAGAAGAGATTATAATTAAATGATGTAATTAAATAAATTTATGAAACTTATTTAATTAATCAAAGGAAGAGATTATAATTAATTAGGGACATAATTAAGATAAATTAATGTAATTTACTTAATTAATCAAATTTTAGAAGAATAATGAAAATTAATTAATTAAATGGTTAAAACTATTTAATTAATTGGAGGAATTAGGATGTTAAGTTATAATTAAATGATAAAAGCATTTAATCATTTTGTGGGTATCTTGAATTGATGGTGTCGAATATCATCGTAGACCTAAGCCATTTTTTAGTGTCTATAGTATGCATGGTTGTATGTATGTATGTATGCATGTATGTATGCATGTATGTATGTATGTACATATGTATCAATGCATGTATGTATGTATGCCTATGTGTATGTACAATTGTATCTACATATGTACATGTATAATTGTATGTATGTAGGATCGTATGTACATATTTATTATGATTGTATGTCTTTAGAGGGGGGGAATTTTAAGAGAGAGAGAGAGAGAGAGAGAGAGAGAGAGAGAGAGTTTTCTAGGTGGGGTGGGAGGGAGAGAGGGAGGGAGAGACTTTATAGAGAGAGAGGTAGAGAGGTAGTGAGATAAATTCTTGAGAGAGGGAGAGGGGGTGGAAGGGAGATTCTAAAAGAAAGGGAATTGGAGAGAAGGGGTTGGAATGAGAGGGACATAGCTAGGTAGGGTGGGAGGGATAGAGGGAGAGTGAGATATAAGGGGTGGGAGAGAGAGAATTTAGAGAGAGGGAGAGAAAGAGAGAGCTATGTAGGTAGGGTGCCAAAGGGAGAGACTTGAGAGTGTGAGGGGGGTGAGAGGGAGAGATTTTTGGATTTTTTGGTTGCATTGCTAATGTGTCATTGTCATTGATGTCAACACTATTGGTATTGGTGATTATGAAGGTTGTATATGTCAAGGAGATTGAGAAAATTATAATAAATATATTGCAGGTAGCCAGTGAAGCTGAGAAGGTTAGAGTGTTGAAAAGTGTTGTAAGTTGATGATTAGGTGGTTCCCACTAAAGGGTTTGTTGCTAAGTCTATCTAGTACATTTTTCAAAAGTTTCAATGGTATGCATCAAGATTTGGGAAAGTTTTGAAGTTCTATGTTTCTACAATAATTTTGTTATTGTAGTAGGTGTTCTTGGAAGAAGGGGATGAAAGGCTAGCAATTTCAGTTGTTGTGCATGTTCCTGTGACATTCATGGATGAGTCTGGATCATGTTCTATCAATTTTGTACATCTACATTGATTAGAGTGTTCATGATCAAATATTTTCCTGATGTGTGCTCGAGTTTTCATGTTCTTGGCCGACATGATGGTGGTAGTGTGTTGCAGATCCATGAGGATTAATATTTTACTATTTGGCATGTTTGAAGATGTTTATTTGAGTCCCCACTATGTTGTGTCTAAATTTTGTTGGTGCACAATAATATTTATTTATGTATTAACGTCGAAAGTTGTAATTTATTCTTTATTTGTGGCCGACAAAGTAGTTAATGTAAATCCGACAAAGTAGTTAATGTAAATCCACGTAGTGGATATATAAGAGCGGTTGTTTTCCTCATTTAGGGGTATTCTCGATGTGTGTATGTAAAGTACATGTGTGAATAAAGGTCAAATCATTTAGGAGCAAAGCAGAGTGTGAAGAAGCTTGAGTGAAGTGTATTTGTGCCTAACCAAAATAGTAATCAGGCTTGTGAAGAAGCTAATTTCTTAATTCATGTTCATTAGATGGATTTAATCTAATTATTGTATGTAAGGCAGTGAGCTCTAGCTAGTGTGCCTAAATGCAAGTGCATTAAATTTATTTACTCTTCATTATATGTCTAACAAGGTATAATATTGTGGACTAACATCCACCATATTTTTTCCCCTAACCGGATTTCCACATATAAAATCTTGGTGTTCATGTGTCTCTGATGTGTTATTGATTTATGCTTGCATTGTTAATTATCATATCTAAGCTTAAAGGTTGATTAATGTTGAATAAGTTTGTTTTTGGTAATAATTGATTCACCCCCCTCTTAGTTGCTTATCCTTGTTTTTCCATCAGAGACTTAAGAGATAGGTACTGAGAGGCAATGGGAGAGAGAGGGAGTGTGAGAGTGAGGGACATGATAGAGGGAGAGGGTGTGGGATGGAGTGACATAAAATAGGGAGATATATAAGGGTTGGAGTGAGAGGGACTTATCTAGGTAGGGTGTGAGGAATAGATAAAGGGTGAGAGGGAGAGAGTTACCTAGGTAGGGTGCCAAAGGGAGAGACTTGAGAGAGAGGGGGGTTGGGATGGAGAGACCTTAGAGAGGGAGAGAGAGGGAGAGGGAGAGGGAGAGAGGAGTGATGGAGAGGAAGTGGGAGGGAGATATAAAGAAGGAGCAAGAGAGGGTGGTAAGGATTAATTGAATGAGAGGTATGTAGAAAGAGGGAGAGGGTAGATAGATACAATTAGAGAGTGTTGGAGAGAGGGAGGGAGAGGGAAGTTAGATGTAGGGATAGTGGTTGAGGGTATAGAGTTGAGGGACTAGGGTCGATGACCTATAGATTTGATGGTTTAGGGTATTAGAGTTTAAGGGTTGAGGGTTGATGGATTAGGGTTGAGGATATAGGGTATTGGGTTGAGGGTAGAGGGTAGAAAGTTTAAGGTTTTAGGGTTAAAGGGTTTAGGGTCTAGGGTTTAGGGTTTAGGGTAGAGGGTTTAAGGTATAGGTTTGAGGGTATATGGTTTAAGGATTAGGTTTAGGGTCCAATGTAAAGTGTAGAGGGTTAGGGGTTGAGGGTTTAGGGTTTAAGGGTTGAGGGTTGATGGATTAGGGGTTGAGGGTTCAGAGTTTAATGTATAGGGTAGAGGTTTTAAGGATTTAGGGTATAAGGGTTGAGAGTTGAGGGTTGAGGGTTTAAGGTTGAGGGTAGAGGATTGAGGGTATAGGGTTGAGGGATTAGGGTGGAGGTTCCAATTTATAGGGTAGAGGGTATAGGGGTTGAGGGATTAGGGTTTAATGGTTTAGGGTGTAGGGTAGAGGGTTGATGGTTTAAGGATTGAGGGATTAGGGTTGAGGGATAAGGGTTAAGGGTAGAGGGTATTGGGTTGAGGGTATGTAGTAGAGGGTTTAAGGGTTTAGGGTTTAGGGTTTAGGGTTGAGTGTTTAAGGGTTGAGGTTTTAGGTTTGAGGGATTAGGTTAGAGAGGGAGGTATGGATGGATGGATAGATGGAGGAAGAAATGAGATATAGGGTAGAGAGTTCAGAATTGAGGGTACACGGTTGAGGACCTATAGGGTTGAGGGTATAGGGATGAGGTATTAGGTTTGAGGGTACATATGGTTGAAGGATTAGGGTTCAGGGTCCAATGTATAGGGTAGAGGTATTGAGGTTGAGTTTTTAAGGTTTGATGGTTGAGGATTCAAGGATTCAGGGTTGAGGGTTGAGAATTTATGGATGAAGGTTTAATGATGAAAGATAATCTAGCAAAACCAATACACCATAAAGGTTAATTTTGACCCAAATCAAATGGAGAAGATCTAATTAAACAAAAAACATTGATTCACTTAACCTTTCATCAAAATCTCATACAATTTTACTTAAATCCTTCATTTCTACAAAGCCACACAACATCAAATATTGCATTCAAACCTTTATAAAAATTGAATAACTATCAACCACCATCAATTTTATAGAATCAAAACAATAACCTAATTAGAAACACTAAACCAATCAAATCATTCATTATTTACCAAATGACCCTTCATTTAGAACTAGTTTCCATGGAGCAAAAAGGCAACCAATCACTCAATATTAATTCTAACTCTTATCAGACCTTGAAACACCTTCAACCATCTTTAATTTGATAAAAAAAAGCCAAATAATTTTCCTCACAACTATCTCTTATTAGGTTTATAAATTCTTGCATCAAAGACTCAAACCCTAGTAGTGTAGCATCATGGCTAAATCAGGTGTAACTTTCCAACCAAATTGAATATCCAAAAATTAAATACATTTTTGAGTACCCATTTCGGTTATTAAACATTTATATCATTTGAAGGTACACTTGTTTTGGAACACACACCTTTTGTCCTAACTTCTTTGCTACTAATTAGGCCTAAATAGGCAAATATGCATGGAAATAGTCACCTATAACTTTCTCAAATCAATAAATTAATCCAATCGCTCCAATGAGACTTTAGAGGACCTTATTTTGGAAATTTCCTCCAAGTTTTAGCAAAATCCAATGGTTAAATATTGAAAAACACAATTTTTATTGCATACTATTACGCTAGATCAAGGTTTGGATGGATTTCAATAACTTGAAATATCTTACTCAAAACTGAATGAAATCAAATGAAAAAAAGAAATAAAAATGAAGTAGACTCATAGTTTCATCAATTCCAATGACTTCCCCTTGAAAATCAGTCTATACATGGTTGTACATCAACCTGAAAACATGTTATACTAGTCTGAAATATAAAAAATGCAAAGTTTAAGCATGCAATGAGGTTTCTAAATAATTTTCTTCATATTCCAACACCCCCCTTTTCTTCAAAATGATGTACAATTCATTTTTAAAGGATTTTCATCTTCCCCAATCGAAATAAACTGATTGAAACTACCTATGGCCTTTCATATTCTTACCTTTTTTGCATTTTACTATTTTGGCAACTTTTGCAAATTTTGCAATTTTTTCTTTTTCCATTATTTTGACCACCTAGAGACCTATAAAGGACTTTATTACATTAATTATGACCTTCACATGACCTTGTTACATTTCTTTAGACTCAAATTTTACAATTTTTCCTTTTGAAGGAATTTAGTGAACAAGGTGCACTTGCACCATACAACCATCCAACAAAAGCTTTGCATGTCCCTTGGAAACATAGTGTATCAACTTTGCTTGTGCCTTCAAAATAACTTCAAATTTGTCTTGGACTGCTCCTTTCTTTCTCTTCAATTTTCATCTATCTTGGGTCCCACCTTTCCTTCAACTTTGTCTTCATCTTTGCCTTCTCTTTGTCTTTTCCTTTTCCTTTCTCTTCCTCTACTCATCAGGTTCACAAACATCCTTCTCATTCAAAAGGACATAGGACTACCCTTTCACATTTCCTTCTTCCAAGAAATCTTTCCTCTTTTTCCACAATTCATCCTTGACCTTATTTGAATTATTGTCTTCATCTTCTCATCTACTCCCATCAGTAGAGTATTCTTTAGGCTGTAAAATCAAGTGCTTCTTCAGATAGGTATCCATCTTTATTACTGCCTCACCACACCAACTCAACAAAATTATTTTCCTCACCTAGGTGTCTCATCTTTTCTCTACCTATTCTCTTAGAAATCATCAACTAGGTTCTCTCTTAATCTATACAAAAATATAATCACAAACACCAAACTCTCTCTCTATAGCTTAGATGGATCAAGCACCTGCAACCAACCAGCAACTCAACAAACCAACTTTAGAAAACTACCAATTCAACAAATCCTCAAAATTAGCTACCTTTGATACCAATTGATTCAAGATAATCTATGAAAACCAACACACCATCAAGGGTACTCCTAACCCAACTCAAATGGAGAAGATCAAATTAAACAAACACCATTGACTCACTTATCCTTTCATCAAAATCTCATACAATTTTACTTGAATCGTTCATTTATACAAAGCCACACAACATCAAATCTTGGTTCAAAATTTTTATCAAAATTTAATACATATCAACCACCATAAATTTGAAAAAATAAAAACAATAACCTGATTAGAAACACTGAGCGAATCAAATCATTCATTGTTTACCAAATGACCCTTCATTTCAAACTAGTTTCCATGGAGCAAAAACGAAACCAATCACCAAATATTACTTCTAAATCTTATAAAAACTTGAAAAAAATGTAACCATCTTTAATTTGACAAAAAAAAGCCAAATACTCTGCCTCACAAATATCTTTTATCAAGTTTATAAATTCTTGCATCTAAGACTCAAACCCTAGTAAGATAGCATCATGGCTAAATTTGGTGTAACTTTCAAACCATATTGAATCTCCAAAAAATAAATACATTTTTGAGTACCCATTTTGGTCATTAACAACATATATCATTTTTAGGTACACTTGGTTTGGAACACATGCCTGCTATCTTGACTTCTTTGCTACTAATTAGGCCTAAATAGACAAATATGCATACAAATAGCCACCTATAACTTTCATAAATTGATTAATTAATCCAATCACTCTAGTGAGACTTTATAGGACCTTATTTCAGAAATTTTGTCCAATTTTTAGCAAAATACAATGGTTAAATATTGAGAAACACAAGTTTCATTGCATACTATTACCCTAGATTAGGGTTTGGACTGATTTCAGTAAATTTGCAAGATCTTACTCAAAACTGAATGAAATCAAATGAAACACAAATAAAAATGAATTATACTCATAGGTTCATCAATCCCAATGACTTCTCCTCAAAAATCATGCCGTACATGGTCATACAACAACCTGCAAACATGTTTTACCAGTCTGAAATACAAAAAATGCAAAGTTTCAGCATGCAATGGGGTTTCTAAATGATTTTCTTCATATTCCAGCTTCTCCCTCTACTTCACAAAAATGTACAATTCATTTTTAAAGGTTTTTAATCTTCCCCAATCGTAAGAAACTTATTGAAACTACCTATGACCTTTCATATTCTTTCCCTTTTTGCATTTTACTATTTTGGTAAGTTTTGCAAATTTTTCAAGTTTTTCTTTTTGCCATTATTTTGACCACCTAAAACCTATAAAGGGCTTTATTACATTAATTATGACCTTCACATGACCTTGTTACATTTATTTAGAATTAAATTTTATAATTTTCCCTTTTGAAGGCATTTAGTGAACAAGGTGCACCTGCACCATTTAATGTATAGGGTAGAGGGTAGAGGGTAGATGGTAGATGGTTTAAGGGTTTAGGGTTTAAGGGTTGAGGGTTTACGGTTTAAGGTTGAGGTTATAGTGTTGAGGAATTAGGTTTTAGGGTCAAATGTATAGGGTATGGGGTATAGGGGTTGAGGGTTTAAGGGTTGAGGGATTAAGGGTTGAGGGCTAAGGGATTAGGGTAGAGATTTTTCTTGGGTTTAAGGGTTTAAGGGTTGAGGGATTAGGGTTTATGGTAGAGGTTATTGGGTTGATAGTAGAGGGTTTAAGGGTTTAAGGGTTTAGGGTTTAAATATTGAGGGTTGAGGGTTTAGGGTTTAGGGTTGAGTGTTTAAGGGTTTAAGGGTTGAGGGTTTAGGGTTGAGGGAATATTGTAGAGAGGGAGGGATGCATAGATGGAGAGATGGAGGGAGAAGTGAGATAGAGAGGAGGAGAGAAGAGGAGGGAGGGAAAAATATATATTATGGTTGAAGGATTAGGTTTGAGATTCTAATGTATAGGGTAGAGGGTATAACAATTGAGGGTTTAGGGTTTGATAGTTGAGGACTAAGGGATGAGGGTTGAGCATTTAATGTATAAGGTAGAGTATATAGGGTAGAGGGCTTAAGGGTTTAGGGATTAAAGGTTGAGGGTTGATGGTTTAAGGGTTAGGGTAGAGGATTGAGGGTATAGGGTTTGGGGATTAGAGTTGAGGGTCTAATGTATAAGGTAGAGGGTATAGGGGTTGAGGGATTAGGGTTTAAGGGTTGAGGGTAGAGGGTAGAGGGTAGAGGGTAGAGGGTTGAGGGATTAATGTTTGATGGTTTAGGTATTAGGTTAGAGAGTTTTCTTGGGTTTAATGGTTTAAGGGTTGAGAGATTAGGGTAGAGGGTAGATGGTAGAGGGTTTAAGGGTTTAGGGTTTAAGGGCTGAGGGTTTAGGGTTTAGGGTTTAGGGTTTAGGATTGAGTGTTTAAGGGTTTAAGGGTTGAGGGTTTAGGGTTATACAATTAGGGTAGAGAGGGAGGGAGGGAGGGATGGAGAGATAGAGAGAAGGAGAGAAGAGGAGGGAGGGAAAAAGATATATGAGGGTTAACGATCCAATGTATAGAGTAGAGGGTTGAGAATTGAGGGTATAGGATTCATGACCTATAGGGTTGAGGGTAGAGGGTTGAGGGATTAGGTTTGAGAGTACATATTGTTAAAGGATAATGATTGAGGGTACAATGTATAGGGTATTGGGTATTGGGTTTGAGGCTTTAGGTTTTGAGGGTTGGGGATTGAGGGATTAAGGGTTGAGGATTGAGAATTAAGGGTCAAGGGTTTAATGTATAGGGTAGAGAGTAGAGGGTAGATGGTTTAAGGGTTAAGGGTTGAAGGTTTAAGGTTGAGGGTAGAGGATTTAGGGTATAGGGTTGGGGGATTAGGGTTGAGGGTCCAATGTATATGGTAGAGGGTATAGGGGTTGAGGGATTAGGGTTTAAGGGTTGATGAATTAAGGGTCAAGATGGTTGAGGGATTTTGGTAGAGATTTTATTTGGGCTTAAGGGTTTAAGGGTTGAGGGATTAGGGTTGAGGGTAGAGGGTATTGTGTTAAGGGTAGAGGGTAGAGGGTTTAAAGGTTTAGGATTTAAGGGTTGAGGGTTGAGGTTTTAGGGTTTAGGGTTTAGTGTTTAAGGGTTTATGGAATGAGGGTATACAGTTGAGGGATTAGGGTAGAGAGGGAGGGATTGGAGGGAGGGAGAGATGGGGGGATAATTGAAATAGAGAGGAGAGAAGAGGAGGGAGGGAGAAAGATATATGATGGTTGAGGGTCCAATCTATAGTGTATTAGGTTGAGAATTGAGGTTATAGGGTTGATGGTTTAGTGTATTGGGTTTAAGGGTCTAGGGATTAATGGTTGAGGGTTTAGGGATTAGACTAGAAAGTTTTATTTGGTTTAAGGGTTTAATGGTTTAGGGATTAGGGTTGAGGGTAGAGTCTTGGAAACAAGCTACACTGAGAGGGGGGGTGAATCAATGTTGTGCAAAAATTAACTTTATTAACCTTTATCTTCAAAGCATTAAAAACATTCAATCATAATACATAAACAAGAAAATAAACACAACACCATAACACCCAGATTTTTACATGGAAAACATATTAGGGGAAAAACCATGGTGGATGGCCAATCCATAATTATAATTTGATTATACTCAAATGAAGATTATAAAAAAGGGGAATGCCCTTGCATTCAGGAAAACTACCTAGAGCTCACTACTCAAAGGGAAGGATCATTGACTTACAAAAGACAATCAGATTAAAACCATCTGAGAGTTTGAACTGAGAATATTAGCATCTACAAATTCCTAATTATAGTTTTGGTTAAGCACAATAATAGATTTTCTACCTGACAGATTGATTATGCACTTCTACTCTATTTTTCTCATACACACAACACAAATCTTCTATGTGCAATTGAAATTGTGCTTAATCGCTCTTCTACTCTACTCTTATTCATAATTCACACCAATACACACTTCTTAAATCATCAAAAGTGATATGAATGATCTTATATATATCTGCAATCATAGAATTCAATTACATTTTATCGACTTCAATAGAACACAAAAATAATTACAACTGTCAGCTAGATCCATGATTAAATGTTTATGCACATCCTCCAAAGTCAGTTAAAAAATAGAGGGAACCCAAACAAACATGATCAAGCATGAAAAAATTTAGTTAATTGTTCCCTATACATCCGCAGCATAATATATTCCTAAAGTTGGCTCCAATACAAGAAAGATTGAAAATAAGCCAACCGGATCTTCTAACTTCCACACGAATTGATATGAGCCACTGCACTTCAGTAGTAATGGAGATAATATACCAAAAATAATTTCTTGAGATGCGCAACATAAAATATTCATACAGACCGATGAACATTGTGCTACCAGATACTCTATTTTGCTGTATCAATCTTCAATCTACCTACCAGTATGTTCAAATGATAATATGTGTATCTTATCATTGATTAGAGTTGGGATTAATGAAAACACTAAGTGATATTGTAGTGTCTCTTGCCAACATAGAGGGTATTGGGTTGAGGGTAGAGGGTAGAGCATTTAAGGGTTTAGGATTTAAGAGCTGAGGGTTGAGGGTTTAGGGTTTAGGGTTGAGTGTTTAAGGGTTTAAGGGCTGAGTGCTTGGGTTTTAGGGATTAGGGTGGAGAGGGAGGGATGGATGGATGAAGAGATGGAGGGATAAGTGAGATAGACATAAGGAAAAAGATATATGAGGGTTGAGCATCCAATGTATAGGGTAGAGGGTTGAGAAATGAGGGTATAGAGTTGAGAACCTATAGGGTTGAGGGATTAGGGTATTGGGTTGAGGGTATAGGTTTGAGGGATTAGGGTTGAGGGTAAATATGGTTGAAGGATTAGTCTTGAGGGTCTAATGTATAGGGTAGAGGGTATTGGGGTTGAGGGTTTATGGTTTGATGGTTGAGGATTGAGGGATTAAGGGTCGATGGTTGAGAATTGAGGTTTGAGGGTTTAATGTTTAGGGTAGAGAGTAGAGGGTTTAAGGTTTAAGGTTCAGGGTTGAGGGTTTAAGGTTGACATTAGAGGACTGAGGGTATAGGGTTGAGGGTCAAATGTATAGGGTAGAGAGTATAGGGGTTGAGGGATTAGGGTTTAAGGGTTGAGGGATTAGGGTTGATGGTAGAGGGTATTGGGTTGAGGGTAGAGGGTAGAGGGTTTAGGGTTTATGGGTTTAGGGTGTAAGGGTTCAGGGTTGAGGGTTGAGGGTTGAGGGTTTGGGTTTGATTGTTTAAGGGTTTAAGGGTTGAGGGTATAAGATTGACTAATTAGGGTAGAGAGGGAGGGATGAATGGAGGGAGATATGGAGGGATAAGTGAGATAGAGAGAAGGAGAGAAGAGAAGGGAGGGATAAATATATATGAGGGTTGAGGATCTAATGCATAGGGTAGTGTAATGCCTTGCATAACCACCACATTTTAATTTTTCTTAAAATGGGTCACCTATTTGGTTTGTTTGTCCTTGCTATTTTTTTTGTGATTTAGGAGTTGTTCTTTTTCTCCTAATTCTTTGTTTTCTTTTGTTCTACTGAAAGTGGAACCAAAAGAAAATCTAAATTTGAAAATTGCAAAGTTTTTTAGTTTTATTTTCATCTCGATTTTGCTCCCGTTCATTTTCTTGTGTTTTTTCTTTGATGTGTGTTGTTTCTCTTTTGGTGGGATTGGATAAAGAACAAATATTGAATTCAGAACTTTCATAAAGTTCCAAATTTGGTTCTTGTTTTGCTTCCACCTTCACCTTTGTGTTTTTCTCATTGGTTTATTTTGGGCTCAGTTCCTTTTGTCTCGATCCTACCTTGTCCTTTTCTCGTTCCCTTTTGTTCTTTGTGTTTTCTTCATCTTTGGAAGAACCAGTACTGAAACCAATACCAAATCGAGAACTTTGTGAAATTTTCCCAACTAGTTCTGATCCTGATCCGACCCCCGCTTTCTTTTTTTCTTCTCCACTTTACTTCGATTACATGATAGTTATGTAATTTTTCCCACTTTGATTTTTTGCTCGACTAATTGCATTAATGACATTAATTATAGGATCTTCACACATGAAAAATAAAATTCAAAACCTTAATCAAGGTTAATTTTCTCATTATTATTATTTCCTAAGTTATTTTTGTGAACCAGAGTAGAAAGGAAAAGAGTGGAGCACTATTTGGTCAAAGTACAAGCATCTGCAAGTGGATTTGGATCAATTTTTCATCCTATTTGGTAGAATTTGAGGTAGGTGGGTTTTTCCCATTTCGTTTCATGTTTTGTTTCCCGTCTTCTTCTTCATTGTGTTCCTCATGTGTTCATGAGAACTTTCTCAAGGATCTTCATCCATTTTTTATGCTTTTCTTTCTATTTTATTTCTAGTTTCTTTCCCTTATGTTTCTTGTTTTCTTTTTTCTCTTTTCTGGTTTGTTTTGATCATTGTAGTCGTCATGTTTGGTGGTATCTGTATTCATGTGCCCTAGCTTTTGTTTAGGGTTTTGTCTTTGACATGTTTTGGAGGCTTTTAAAGCTCTCAAATCTGTTGAAAGACTCATTCCATATTATTCACATGTCAACTCAATGGCCTCCATGTTAGGTTTTTGATTCCCTAAATTTCTTGAGTTGATCAGTTATGTAAACTAGGCTTTTGCACACTTTCTTTATAATATGGTGCCCTAGCTGGTGGTTTTCCCTTGATCATATGAATGATAGATTCATGCCCTTATTTTAAGCCTCCTTGGCCCCTTATATGACCATGTTTTAGATGCTTGATTAAGATTGTGCCATGCTTAATGATAATAGGCAGAAGCAAATCTGAGAATGGATTTGACCATAAATGTTTGTTTGAAAGTTCATATCTGGTTTTGAACCCACTCTCAGTGAGCTTTTGACTTTGTCTTACATCCTTAACACTATCAAAATGAGAAATAGAATGGGGGAAATATTTGAAAATTTGTAATGTTTTAGGTCTAGTTTTTGTTCTAATTCCAATCTCGGCTCCAATGTTGATCTTGACTCTAATCCCACCAATATGAGAAGCCTTCCAAAATTGATCTCTTTCTTGGTTTCACCTTTGATAGCCTTCAAATTTTACTAAGTGCAAAATGTTACCTAGGGAAGGACAAAGCGACATGAAGGTTAAGTCTTATATTATTTATTTTCATACTTTCTATTTGATCCAATCCAGGGTTTTCTAGCAAAAATAAACAATGTTAGGGGTATCTATGGGAGGTTCACAAGTGGAAAACCAAGTTGTAGAGAGTTCAAAATAGGTGAAGCTAGATAAGATAAATGTAGAACATATACCTTATACTTTGAGATACAAAAATCAAAATTCCACTCCCATAGCTAGCAAGCTAGATTTAGAATTGGCAGATATTACAGATACTAACTTAGGATCCTTCAATTGTGAGGAATTGATTCTAGAGACCTTTGTGGAAAAAGTGACTAGAAGGACAGAATGAATAGTCCAATCTAGGCTATCTCATGTTATACTCTTCCCTTTGTTATTCCAATGCCTGGAGCTCATCTTGATTGTAGTAGGAGCTTAATCAAGGCAATGCATGGATCAACAAGGAAATGTAATAATCGATCTATCCCCACAAATGATAAGGTTCATGTTTAATGTGCCTACCCCAAGGAATCCTCAGTAGTTGATTGAGGTGGAAGCATTGCAAAAATTAAGTTAGTATAAAGAAGTCAATAGGTCCCACATGAACAAGAAGTGGTTGAGGACCGAGAAGAAGTCTTTAGCGAAGGTGCCTGAACAACCCAAGAGGGGAGAATTAAAGAAGGAATTTGATGATTTAATTTTGATGCTTTTGAGGGCATTTGGAAAGAATGACTCATCATGCTTCAAGGAGTGGATGTTCCCATTCATCTAAGCTATTTTTGATGGAAATAAAAAATTTCTTTGGTGCATGATCTTATCTGATAATTTATAGAATCAAATGTTGGGGGTAAGGGAAACAAATAATTTCTTTATGACTTCTTATGTCATATATGTTGTTGTAAGGATGGGTATCTTTCCAAGGTTGAATGTAGTGGGGGTATTAGGAGAATCTCTTAGACAACACAAGATTTTAAACCAATATGACCAATTGAGTCTACAAACATTAGAGCAACACCATAGAAGGGTCAATTATGCATTCCTCTATGCCATCATCAATCGATTGATTGGGGATGCTGGATTCAGGTTGAGTAGGGATGTTATGGCTTTTATTTCTCAATGGGGACATTGGTATATCCAATATCCCAGGTTCTCATACTTCAGGTTAGTAAGATTTGATGGCCATCCTCACTTACTCCTAAGGTGTTGCAGTGATAGGATTTTGCTTATGGAGTTTATAAATCAAGCCTTAGGACTTAATGCAAGATTTGCTATCAAACATAAGCTAGGATGTCACAAGTTCCCCATGAAGTTGGGGGAATATTGTTTTCTTCACAATATAGATGCAAAGGAAATCTATGAAGAGTTGAGCTATTTGAAGTTGGGATTGTATACATCTCAGAAGAATTATGACCCAATGAGCAAAATGAATTCCTTGAATTCCATTATTTTTATAAAAATTATAATTTCTTAGAGGATTGTTGGATTGACCTACAAGATGACTATGATGTTAGAAGAAGGAGCTATGAAAATCTAACCATGTCACAAATGATTGAGTATGGGGTTAAAGAAGACATTCCTTGTTGCTTTGGCATATGTCATATTGTTTGTCATTGATGTCAAAGTCCAAGGTGTAAGGTGTCATGGGAAAAGGAGTGAGATGATATCATCAGGAGTTAGAGATCATTAAAGTGACAATGATGCAAAGATATGATGTAGTTGCAATTCATCTATTCATGATAATGTGAAGAAAAGTGTTGGTATTGATTAATGTCAAGCTTCAAAGGAATAATATTTAGCAATTAAGTATATGTGGTAAAAATAAAATATTATGTCACTTGAATACTTTTTTCTTGAGGTTTTGTGTCACATAGGGTTTCTAATGTAAAGGGTTTAATACACATTGAATGGTCACTTAAGAGACCACTTGAAGGGTTTAATACACATTGCTTGTCAGCCCCTATTCCTAGGGCTTACCGACCTAGCAAGTAGAAAAAATGTATTTTAATTTTTTCTTAGACATCAATAGTTATCATTTAAACAATTATTGGGTGGATTGTAAGAATTGAAGGTTCACTTCAAACCAAATAACGACTACTACTATTTGTCTACATGTTGACAAGAATTTGAGTATTTTTTGCCCTTGTTTCAGTTATGTTTGATTTTGGTAACTATTTTCTGAGTATCAATGATTTGAGAAAACTTGTGAGGGTGTGTGTGTGTGTGTGTGACTATTCTATAAGTCTAGAGAATTATGTATTGAATATTTTGAATTTCTTTTTTTTTTTTAGATATTATGTGCTAAAGGAGACTTAACAAAGAGAATTGTTATTGAGATCATTGTTTCTATAATCACAAATGTCTGCCAATGCATTGGGTAGGTTAAGAGTGTGATTAGAGTTATGTTAGAGGGTTGGGAAGTCGATGTTACCATGTTTTTGAAATGATAAACACAGAGACATAAATTCATGATTAATAGTGTGCTTTATAATTGTGTACATGAATGTCTCTTTTCTTTGCATAGTTTATTCATATGAATGAGTTCATGAATCTATGCAATTTATTTTGGTGTCAAGGTTAAGCACATGAAGCAATACTTGAGTGATAGTGCTATGTATTTATGGAGTAAGTCTTCTTTAGACAATTTAATGGAATCTAGAAGAGGATCACTAATGATTACCAAAGTTTTTTAAAAACAATGATTCTTGTGTTAAGACAGTTCATATAGTGAGGGATTTAATCAATAGTGCAAAGTGATGTCTGTGTGTGGTAGTAGACTTGAAAAATTTCTTATTTCTTTTCTCAGATAAGTATGGTCTCAATGAGTCTGTGATAGGAGTTTGAATTTAAAAAGAAACATAAATTTCTCTAATTATACAAATATTCTTATGTTTGAAATCTTATGGTGTCAAGGTTTTATGGCTATAATAGAAGACAGGTTTAAACAAAATTCATTGGTCATTGCTTTATCAATTTGTTCATAGTATGGGTATGTGCAGGATCATCATGGAAAAAACAGGTCCTTAAGTGGCAAAAAATTCAAAAAAATCAAAGTTAGGTAGCTTGACATAAAAATTTCAATAAGTTATCTATATTATTTGAAAAATATGTAAGAATAGAATTTGTAGCAAATTGAATGTATTTTCTAAACTGCTAGGTTTATTTACAAAAATTAAAAATTCTATTTGGTGAAAATTTGAAATTTCAATACAGTAGTACTTAAATTTCAAGGAAAAATAAGAAGTAGGTGTCTATTTGACAACCCTAACCACATTATATTTTAGATATAAGTAGAGGACTCGTATCCCGATGTAATGCATAGTGTTTTGTAACTTTTTTCCAATTAAATAATTAATTATATTTTTTTTATTACAACTTAAAAAAAATATAAAGACTCGTATGTTTGACCACCTTAACTTGGTGAAAAATTCATGAAATTCATTTTTTTCATTTTTAATCTTATAGTATGCAAAGCATATAATGTGATGCATGTTTCAGATTCAAAAAATGTGACACCATTTGAAAGTTATAGATGTTTTTCAATCAACCTATCAATCAGGACTTTAACCGTAATTCAATAGAAAATTAATAATAATAATTTATTAAGTTCAAACTAAAGCATAATTTATACTAGTGGAAAGTTGTGAATCTCCTTTAAAAACCATTTTCGTTTCATCAATTTTGGGTAAACAAAAATTTGTCAACCACATACCCATCTTATTGCAAATTTTTGGCCCATCATGATCTTGCACATACCCGTATGTTAAAGAGCAATTTTTGCAAAGATGGAGTAGTGGAGTGGATTGTAACAAGGTAACCCCCTAAAGTTATATCTTTTCTTTCATAGAGATTGGTCAGTAAGACCATGGAGTTTATGCTAGTGAGGCTTTGTATACCGGTGAGGTAGATGTTTGTATGCGAGTGAGGAAAGTGTAATCCAGTGAGGTTCTATGGTCAGTGAGACCATTTTTTCAGTGAGACACTCTGTAACAAGTGAGGTTCAAATAGACCAGTGAGGCATTTTTTGAGTGGTTTTAATCCCTAGGAGGGTTTTGACTTAGGACATATCATTGTGTCATATGCTTGTGTATGTTTTATTTATATTGTTGTCTATTTTATTGTTGCATATCATTTATTTAAGTCAAATTTGAAAAAGAATTTGCAAAGTGAAAATTAGTGTATGAACATTAATTCACCCCCCCTCTTAGTGTTCATTATACTCCAACATTCTTGACACCTTATTTGATGATGGTGTGATTTTGGATCTTGGATATGAAGTGGGAAAGGTAGGCACTAAATACCTAGACCCAATAAACTGGGGTGAAGAAGAGTCTATTGATATCAATAGATTTTGAAGACATTAATGGATAGAAGTATCCAATGGGTGGTCATGAGGGTGAAAGATCCATAGGCTCAATCTTAAAAAAAGAGGAAAGTAGGGGAAACCAAAGGTTATTAGAGGACCAAGAGGAGAGCAACCCCTAAAGAGAAATTAGAGCATCTTCCTCCCATCTCTGGTGGAGATGTTCCAGAAATACTTACTCAAGAATTCCATGAATCACAAGTTGTGGAGACCACAACAATTGGAGAAGGCTCCTCTTCTCAACCTTCCCTCACTGAAGAACATAACAAATAATTACCTATAGGTAGTCTTCATGAGCAGGCAAAAACTCTAAAGGGAAAGGAAAGAGAAATTGAAATTCATGAAGTCAATTATGATTAGAAGGCCACTCAATTGGATAATGAGCCTCTTGTAACTAAATCTATTGATGATACTAAATAAATTGAGATTGAACATGTCCTTACTCTAGAACATCAATGGAAATTGTTTGAGGATGCAAAGAGAGAAGTGAATGGTAAAGAAAAATATGAGGCACTAACAAAACAACAAGAACTAGAGGCCAAAGCCAAAGCTAATATTCTTGTCAAGCAACAAGAGTTAGAAGCTATACCAAAGCCTAAATAATTGTCAAGGAAACAAAAGGACAAAAAGGATATTATACTGCAACGAAGGGAAACATAATGAAAAACTAAAGAAGAAAGAGATAAAGTTGGATCTACTACAAAAAATCCATGAGCTAGAAGAAGAGAAGGCTCAACAAATAAGAGAGAAAGAAGCCCCTGAAGCAGGGTTCAAAGTAGTAGAGGAAATTTAGAGGAAAAAAGAAGAAGAATAGGAGCAAGCTAAAATTGACCAGGAAGCAATCAAGGCATGGGTGAGTGTGGAGTTATAGAAATAAAGAGTTCAATTGTTGGAGGAGAGCAGATTGGAGGAAGAACAACTAGGCAAGGTCAAACAAGAAAGAAAAGAAAAAGTTGAAGTTGATGAATTAGCTAGAGATAAGGCAGAAAAGGATAAACAATAAGAGGTTGATTCTAAACCTAGATTAGCACTCTGGTACCTAGTCTCTCCTACCACATATTTTCCACAAGTGGTAACTCCCCCTATTGCCCCAACATGGCTAAATCTTAATCTAGAGAGGAAACAAATAGTACAACCCCATCCCCTTAATTAGGATGATGTGAGAAAAAAATTGAAAAGGAGAGGCCAAAGAAAAGGGCTAGAGTTCTCCATTCCACTAGACTAACGAATGCCATAGAGATTGTTCCTAAATGTGCCATTCCAATGGTTGACAAGGATAAACAAAAAATGTAACTAAGTGATTATCAACTAGGTACGGTGAATCTAGGAAGGCCTACAAGAAACCAACAAATGGAACTAATTGATATTGTAGCCTCTTCCACCAAATCAAAAATGGTCAAGGATAAGAAAAAAAAAGATGAGCTTAAGTCACAGGTGGATCAATTGCATAATTTTTTGGAAGACTTGTCTTATCCTATCTCTTCACAATCTACTACTCCTGAGACACTAATTTTTCTAGGTAAGAGAGATGTCAAAAACTTGGTTGAAATGAGGAATAAGGTGGGAATGATGGACAAATGGATTGCTAGACTAAACCAAGAAGTAGAATATTTTCTTGTTGAAGGTTGCAAAGCTCATGAAGGATCATTAGAATTGGTTGATGAAATGATTACACATGTTGAAACTCTTGAGAAACAAGAGGAGGAATATGCAAAGCATGCAAGGAAGTTGAAAGATATTAATAATCTACCCAAGAAAATTTTGTTGGAACAATCCACCCTGGAAGAGGACAATGCATAATTTGTTGAAAAGATAATTAGCATCATTAGATTTTATTCTTCATTCATTTATACTCATAGGAATGAGGTGCAATAGGATGGGAAGGATCCTAATGAGAAAATTGAGGAATTAGGAGCATGTATTACTATACTTGTTAATGAAGACATCCTCGAGATAGATTGCCTCCTCCTTGATAAACTCAAGGAGAAATGGAACCGAAGATTTGAGGAGGCAATGAAAAATAGGGATGATGTTGATGAACTTCTAATGGATAGGCTCATAGACATCAAGCAAGAAATAAAGGCTACTAGGATGGAGCTTATCAAACTTGGAGATATGAAAGAGTTTTCCTCTACTAAGTTGTAGAGAATAAAGTTTGAAGATTGTTGTGTAGATGGGCTAGATGCATATGTGCTTCAATAGGTGATTACCAATTATGATGAGTACATGTTGGAATAGAAAACATGGGATTAAGGAAACAATACACATGTCCCTTTGCCAGATCAACATCAAGAAGGCACAACTTTCTTATTTTGCAGGGAAGTGACATGAATTCAATTGGAGATCTTGGTAGTTCCACCTTTCCCCCATTTGAATCTAGGTTTTGACAAGGAGTCTTCAATCAACAACTGAAGATCAAAATGGACATTCATCCTACATTGCCCCAATCATCCCATAATTTGTGGATCTAGACTTTTTATGAGAGGAATTAGTGCTAAATAAGTTTATAAATAGAATTTCTCTCCACTTTGTAAAGGTTGGCTCATTGAAGAAAGATTAGCCACCTAAAAGAGGTCTAAGATAGTTTACAATTTTATGCAAATATACTTGGACACATTTTTACAAATTTTTCAATACAGTTATGTTATTTTCTAGATTAGTTTTAATGGTAATTTTGGTGAATCATAGTCATTCATATGCCATTGAATGTTGTGTATAAGTTTTTCTTATTTGATGAAAGTCAATAGAAGATTCTGAATTTAAGACTATTTCATTGAGTTATCTGTGAATGCAAGTTCTTTATGTTTGTTGATCTATGGGTTTTGGTAATGAGCTAGTGATGCGTTACTATTTGGTTTGAAGTTTAGTATTGATGAATGATTATACATCCTGAATTAGCACTAGAAATGAATATAATGGTGGAGAATAGTCTATGGATTGTATCATTTTATGGTTTCTTACTTACTTGAAATGCTCATTATGAAATTTGCATGTCTGAATTGAAATGAATTTACATTTATGACTTGTTTTCCTACGCTCTGATCTATCTTTTTCCCATTTATTTATAGCCCCAAAATCATTAGATTAGTTAATACTATTCAGTTTGTATCCTTGACCAGTAGGTCCCTTGAATAGTATAGTTGTATAGGTGGTTGAACATACCAGTACAGTTGAGAAACAACTACAAAGACCTTGGAAATGGGTGGTTCTAGATCAGTTATCTTTTTCAGGAGATGTAGAATAGAAATATTCTTTTTAACGTTGTGTCATTTTGGCCATCAACAAAACTAGCACAAGAAGGAGGGCCTAAAGGGAAAAACTGGACCGAATAGGGTCATTTTAGCTAGGAAGGTTTGAAAAAAACTCTTAGATCTTCTATAAATTTAGACCAATTTTTTGAACTTTGAACACCTACTAGACCAAGAACCTGTAGGGATCTTACACCACCACCCACTTCAGCTGGTTTCCAACCAATACCACCATTAGTACAGGCAATACCACCATTGATACAACTGAATCCACCATCACCCATGGAATTCTTTAAGAACAATCCTTCGCCACTAGGAACCATTCCTAGTGGTATTCATGAGATTCCTAAGAACCCAGAGAAATTCTATCCTAGGTACTCCCATGTAGAGTCAAGAAGTGTTGAAAAGAACATGCAAGCATGAAAATATGCTTGTACATGGGCCCAGATAGCCCATGATGATGTTACATGAAGATTGTTCATGTATTCCTTAGGGGATATGGCTTACAATTAGTACCTAAACTTGCCCACTCGATCTATCCTGAGTTAGGAAAACCTAGAGGATTCCTTCATCAATCAATTTTGGGTCTATGTGGATCCAACTATCCTATATCATCAATTCACCATGATTAGGAAGGAACCACATGAGCCACTTCCCCTCTTCAATACTTGTTTTAAGAGAATGTATAGACAATTACAAGATCCTTATCTGGTGGCCAAAAACATTGCCATCAAATCTTACCTCAAAGCCATAGACCTGCTAATTGTTTTGTTTCTCCAAAGAACTTATCTTGCAGTAGATATTGATTCCCTATCCAAGGTGTACAACCTTTCTATTAAGTTGCAAAAATATAAAAGCTCATAATTAGGCAGCCTTGGAGGAGTTTTCCCACCCTTGGGATACCCTTTAAAGCATAAGCCAACCCCACTATTTAATACGGTCCCAGGTATGTCTAACTTTTCCTATGAACCTTTGGCTGAACTATAGAATTCACTGCAACCATGGGTCAATGGGGGAATTCTAGATCCATCCCAATAGGCCCAAAATTATCATAATCTCATAGGAGGATCCAACCCTCCAACTCACTCACCAAAACCATAGGAATTACAAAGGCAAAAACTTACTTAATTAGAACTATCAGAATCATAGTGGGGGATACAATCAGAGGTCAAACAACAATAGGCAGTAGAATATTGGACCGAATAATGGTGGGGTATCCCATAATTATCAAGCCAATGAGGAAAAGCCTCACACTGCAAATTTTGTAGACTTGAATCTAATGACAAACTAGTGTAGGTTGCATGATACAACTTTACACTCTAAACTAAACTACCTTGAAATGGAGAAGGTCATCAAAATAGCACAAGCTAATTCCCACTTGATGCAAGGAAATTTTAACCAAAGTGGTGGGTCAGTAGATGAAACAATGACCTTTGAAACCATTGATGAACAATACCAGTTCCCCATGCAAGGAGAGTGTTAGGTTTCAAAAAAATAGGTTTGGACCACAAGAGGTTTCCAAGCTCTCAAAACATTTTTAGCTAACATACAAGGCCAATTAATTTAATTGGACCTTCTACTTTTTAGGCTCTACTAAACCTAGGCAGGTGTACCTATGTAAATGATTTCAGATTTGAACTATATGATTCCTACTTGTGTAATCTATCCCCAATGGAAAATAGTGAGGGATAGATGAAAGCTTAATAACTACTTCTACTCCTACTAAAATTTGAAATATGAACGTATGGATAAGATTTTATGAAACTCTTGAATGGAATGGGTATGACCAATGCCTAATCCTGTTGGGTAAATGGAGTCAAGATGTAAATGATAGATGACTTACTAACTGGCTACAATTCTAATTGTTTGGCACTTATACTTAAATATACCTGGTATAAACGTGCAAGGATGTGACTAACAAACTCTTCTTATTGATCCAATCAAGGCCTATTTGGTTACTATGATCTATCTAAGAGGATTTTAATCCTTCCTTGAAGGAACCAATTAAAAGGGGTCACACAATGACAACAAATGTGTACTGACAAAATGAAAAATATACTTGATATATTTAGTTGTGAATAACTTAATAGGATTGTTTGGAGACAATATGGAAGCCTTTAATTATAGAATCTTCTTATTGATCCAATTGACATTTCCAAACTATTGTAATCTATTTAAAAGGATTTTAATTCCTACTTGAAGAAACCAATTAAGAAAATTACACAAGAACAACTAATGTATCTAATGAATTTTAGTATTATGCTTGGAATAAATTCAAATAATAAGGAACACCAACTTGGAGATAGTCAAATAATTTTTTAACTTGACAAACAATTGACACCAATATTTGAGTCCCCAGATTTAATTTTCTTGTCCATTATATTATTCCAAAAGATTTTGCAATACATAACATAAAATTTTGTATCAGAAATTGAATACCCAATCCAACTATTGGTAACTTCCTAGCCTACTATTACTTCCCCCATCTTTACATAATTTTACTGTTCATATATACAATACACATTTTAGGGTTATGACCCTTTATTTATTCCAATGAAACTTTTCAACATTCTTTGGCAAAAATAAAATATTTAATTAATTGCCCCTTTTGGAAAATTAAATATTTAAACCACAATCTTCATTTATTTTGTTCACATGCTCATGTTTTACTCCCTCCTAACATCGTATTTATCTTAGCATTTTACCCACTCTTTAATATTTCATTTCTCCATATTACTACGAAGCTTCTTTCATCCTTACTACAACCACTGTAGTATTCCATGGGATTTTTTGTGGTAATGAGGGAAGGCTCAATATATATTGCTCTACTGCATTACTTCCTTCACCATAACCACTACACACAAACTCGTGACCCCTTGCGGTAATGCGGGGAGTGTTCATCACTATACCACATGCAAAATTAAGACCTCATGTGGTGATGTAGGGAGAATCACCACTCAACCACATAGCCACTAGGGTTTTCTAGCAATAAAATGGTAACATTTGATATTACCTGCTCATCAGGTCCTAACTCTTTAATTTCCTTGGTAAGGGATTTCTAAACTGAATCTGGATCTGTCACTACCACCTTAAATGCCTCAAATGCATGTCCATAGTTGTTGTACAATGGCCAATGAACATGGATGTATAAATCCTCGAGGTCAAGGGACAAGGGCTCTACAATATGACACATAATGGAATGCATGAGATCACTCTTATTATACCTTTCTTCATAGTCCTCAATATCTTCCTTGCTCCTATTCTGCTTTTAATAATATTCATTTACAATCTTGCCCTCATTCTCAAGCGTACCACTCGATTGTGGGCCCTATTCTGACCCTTCACGGTATAGTGGTAAAAGGGGATAGTGTTATCTATTTTGACTGTGATACCGCAAGCCCTTTTGCAAGAGGCTACGATAAGGAGGTATTAGGTGGGGGTTATAAAGGATGGATATCTAGGTAGCGGTACAACGATGAAAGGAAACTTTGGCTTTGTGGATGGTAATAAAGGGAATTTTTTAAGAAAGAAACATCATGAATTTGACTTTTAAATGGATAAAAACCTTTAGAATTTTTATAGAAATTATGGTTTTAACAGTGGCTCCAGTTGGGGATGAGTGATTTCTCAATCCCTGCAAGAATCCAAAATATTTCTAGGAGAGCAGACCATTTATTTCACCCCTTTGGCAACGAAATCAAAATTCATCTCTATCTTGAACTGTTATGGTCTAAAATTCGAACCATAAATAATGGCCCAAGGCCACCCAAAAGAAGGGCCTATACTTTCCTCTGTCATAAATTTTATTCTTATTTGAGCTCAATGAATTCCCTTTGAAAGTATTCATGTCATCTTCCTCACCATTCTTGTTGTCATAAAGATACTTGTAGCTCCTTCCACCATTTCGATCTAGGTCATGCATCATGAAATGATATCCTTGCTGATTTGAAAGCTGAAAACATTTGTTGTTCATTGTATAGCTGAGATTGATTTGCACAAAAAAAATTCAATTATTATTAGGCCATTTATACAACCAAGAAATACAACCTTCATGTGCATGGGAATAAAAAGAATCATGATCATTCATGTCACTCATCTCAACATTTGAATGCTTCTAACACAAATTTGAAAATTCTTTCATATCAATATTGTTCAAGACAAACAAATCTAGAACATTTTACATCTCTTCCATATCATCATTTGGAGATGACATAGAGTTTTGATTCATATTTTTACTATTATACATATCTAAACCAATCAATGTTAGATTTCTAACATCCATGGTATGCAAATAAATATCTTCTCTACATCAACCCAAAACTTCTAAATCACATATCTCTTCTTGAATAGATATAGATTCTTGACCAGCTCCAAAGGTTTCTTCATCACTTTGAGAAATGATCAAGGAGTCATATGAATCATCACACAAAGGTTTTTCACTGTCAAATAAAATGTAGACTGGACACAAAACTTTAGGATCATCCTTGTGTGCACATCTTTGGTATTCAAGAGTCAACAAATCTGAAATTTGCTCACTACTAAGTGAACATGTTTCTTCTTCCATATCTTCTACTATTTCCCCCTCTTCTTGATCTCCATAAGAGCTAAAGATATCTCCTTGTTGTAAATCAAGACTCACATGATTGTCTTCAAACTCTTCTTCATTGTGGCATGATATAAAATCCCCTTCTTTTTCAACTTTGTAGGATGTCATTTGAGATCCTTCTATTATTTGATCATACAATGGTTTTGAAAAAAATTCAAAACCACTTTCAAGTGTGTAATCTTCTTGTTTATCAATAATGCCCTCATGGTTATCAACTACAAATGAATATATCATGTTTTCTTTATCAAGTGGATTTTCTTCTTCATTTATCTCTTCTACATTTTCTTCATCTTGTCTCTCATGAAAGCTATCTTCGATGAATTTTTCTTCATCATTAATGGCAACACCATGGTACTCAACTATAGTTGGGTGTGTTATTTTTTCACTATCAAATGAACTTGCTTCTTCCATTACTTCTTCATCATAAGAACTAAAAGAATCAATTTGTTGTAGGTCAAAATCCATAGGTTCATCTCCACAATCTAAGTATTCGGTAGATCCCTCATAACATGCACTATCATAATCCGTTATGCAGGAGATATCTTCTATATCTTCATCCTCCTCCTGCATGTTGTTATACAAATTATTTTGACTTTCCAATGTCTCATCTTCTAACTATTTTACTTGATTGGTTTCTCCATACTCATCAGTGATTTCACTATTTTTATGCCTTTTATCATCTATGATACCGATCCACTTATTTATTTGATCTAGAGTAACTGGCTTCAATGACTCAGGCCAATGAATGGAGTTGGGTTCATATACCCTTATGAACTACTCAATGAAGTGTAATTAAGATTTATTAGGTAGGGAACTAATAGGTATTCGCATATAGGAATCTCCCATTCTGCTGAACAAATCACGTCCCCATTCTCCTTCATGTCTCCTCATATCAAAAAATTCACCTAAGGGGGAAATTCCACATTCTGATTCTATAATGGAGTCTTGGATTTGAGTATGTAAATCATCATATTCTTCCTCCTCATGCAGACTATCATCATTTTCACTTGCACATGTCTCCTCTACTGGCTGCATTATTTGATCAATTTCTCCATCTTTATCCATACCATTCTTTCTATCATCATACTTGGTATTGCTAGCACAATCATGCTTGGTTATCCATAACCACAACTCCCAAATAGTAGTTGGCTTCAATGACTCAAACCAATGAATTGAATCGGGGTCATATATTCTCATGAATTGCTCAATGAGTATGGGATCACCAGGTAGAAGATCATAAGGTATTTTTAAATGGATTTTCAACATTCTATCGAGTAAAGAGTGTGCATATTCTCCTTTGTGTCTCCTTATGTCAAAATTGCATCTAATAGACCTTGACCTCCTTCTTGATTATGTAAATACTCATCGTCTTTGTCCTCATACTAGCTCAAGAATATTCCTTTGAGATCCTCCCATGAAGATATAATCTGCATAGGCAAGCTTATAAACCATTATCTTGCATTATCCCTCAAACATATTGAAAAAGTTTCATAATGACATCCTCTAGATAAATTTAAAAGTTCATAATGAAATTCTAGAATCGCTCCATATGCTCACAAGCTGATTCATCCCATTCTCCATGAAATTTAGGGATATGCTTTAGCAGTTCTATCGGTTTGTAGGGATAGGGATTTGGGTAGCTTGAGATATTACTATAGTTAAATAGTTTATCAATGGTTGAGACAAAATTTGGAGGGCCATATGGGTTTTGGTATATCATTGATCTTTTTTCAGGAAATGGAGGATAAATATTCATTTGGTTTGATGAATGTAGTGCATAAATGTCATGTTGTGGATAAATTGCACTACCTCCAACATTTAACTCCCAATTGTAACAGTTATTGTTCCAATTGTTTCTATTTTTTTCTCAATTCTTTACACTCTCTTATTATCTACTACCTTGTCACTTCTTCTGATATCTTGACAAGAAAATTGGAAAAGTGTTACCATTCCATAATATCTATGCATTATCTATCAATTTTAAATAGAGTCGCCACCTAGTTTTTCAAAATTAGGAAAATGATTCTTTTGAAATTATTTTTGATTCTCCCTAGTGGAATCTCCTCACTCCAAATGTGAAATTTATATTGGCTCTTTAAATGGAAAGGTTGGAACCAAATTTTCTGAAGTTTCTCTTGTAAGGTGTGTGACTTAGATGGTGAGTGAAAATGACACAATTATGAACCTCTGATTAAAGACCAATTTTAAAAATTTATTGACTCTATAAATGGATAGGCTAGAACCAAATTTTCTTAATCTTTTCCCTAGCATAGTCGCCAAACTATTAGGGCTCAAAAATATAGGTTTGAACCACAAGAGGTTTCCGAGCTCTTGAAACATTTTTGGCTAATGTACAAGGCCAATTAATTTAATTGAACCTTCTACTCTTTAGGCTCTACTAAACCTAGGTGGGTGTACCTATGTAAATGATTGCATATTTGAATTGTATGATTCCTACTTGTGTAATCTATCCCCAATGGAAAATAGTGAGGGATAGATGGAAGCTTAATAACTATTCTACTCCTATTAAAATTTGAAATATGAATGTATGGATAAGCTTTCATGAAAATATTGAATGGAATGGGTATGAATAGTGCCTACTTCTATTGGGTAAATGGAGTCAAGATGTAAATGATATATTGCTTACTAACTGGCTACAATTCTAATTGTTTGGCACTTATACTTGTTTATACCTAGTATAAATGTGCAAGGATGTGACTAACAAACTCTTCTTATTGATCCAATCAAGACCTATTAGAATAATATTATCTATCTAAGAGGATTTTAATCCTTCCTTAAAGGAACCAATTAAAAGGGGTCACACAGTGCAAACAAATGTGTACCGATAAAATGGAAAATATAATTGATATATTAAGTTTTGAATAACTTAATAGGATTTTTTGGAGATAGTATGGCATCCTTCAATTATAGACTCTTCTTATTGATCCAATTCAGATTTCCAAACTACTATAATATATTTAAAAGGATTTTAATTCCTACTTGAAGAAACCAATTAAGAAAATTACACAAGAACAACAAATGTTTTTGATGAATTTTAGTATTCTTCTTGGAATAAATTAAAATAATAAGGACTTCCAAATTGGAGACAACTGAATAATTATTTAACTTGACAAATAATTCACACCAATATTTGAGTCACTAGATTAAATTTTCTTGTCCATTATATTATTCCAAAATATTTTGCAATACATAACATTTTATTTTATTTCAGCAACTGATTACCCTATCCAACTACTACTTCCCCCATCTTTACATGATTTTAGTATACATATATACAATACCCATTTCAGGGTTATGACCCTTTATGTATTCTAGTGCAACTTTTCAACTTTCTTTGGTGAAAATAAAATATTTAATTAATTGACCCTTTTGGAGAATTAGATATTTAAACTATAATCTTCATTTTGTTTTGTTCATGTGCTCATTTTTTACTCCCTCCTAACATAGTATTTATCCTAGCATTTTTCCCACTATTTAATATTTCATTTCTCTATATTACTATGAAGCTTCTTTCATCCTTACTACAGCCACCAGAATGTTTCATGGGAGTTCTTGTGGTAATGTAGGGAAGGCTCAATATATGCTACTCTACCGCATTACTTCATTCACCGTGACCCCCTACAGTAATGCGAGAAGTTTCCACCACTATAACACACAAAAACTTGAGTCCTCCTATGGTGATGTGGGGAGACTCACCACTCAACCGCATAACCACTAGGGTTTTCTGGCGGTAAAGTGGTAAAATTCCTTGTTACCTGCTTATCAAGTTCTATCTCTTTAATTTCCTTGGTAAGGGATTTCAAAATTGAATCTAGATATGTCACTACCACCTTAAATGCCTCAAATTCATGTCCATAGTTGTTGTAAAGTGGCCAACCAACATGGATGTATAAATCCTCAAGGTCAAGGGACAAGGTCTCTGCAATATGACACATAATGGAATGCACGAGCTTGCTCTTATTCTACCTCTCTTCGTAGGCCTAAATATCTTCCTTGCTCCTATTCTACTTTTAATAATATTCATTTACAATCTTTCCCTCATTCTCAAGTGTACCACTCGATCGCTGGCCCTATTCTGACCCCCCATGGTATAGCAGTAAAAGGGAATAGTGTTATCTATTTTGGCCGTGATACTGCAAGCCCTTTTGCAAGAGGCTGCGGTAAGGAGGTATGAGGTGGGGATTATAAAGGAGGGATATCTAGGTAGTAGTATAATGGTAAAAGGAAACTTTGGCTTTATGGATGGTAATAAATTGAATTTTTTAAGAAAGAGACATCATGAATTTGACTTTTAAATGGATAAAAACCTCTAGAATTTTTACAAAATTTTTGGTTCTAATAGAGAGAAGGAACCAGAAGAGGATACCTACAATGCTCAGGCCTTCTAGACCAAGGGATGCCATTTCCTGAGGAATAAAAATAGAGGCCCATTCACCACATCTTCCCCTCCAAATAATATGGTTCCACCAAACTAGAATGTAGACAACAACTTGCCTCCATCGAAAGGTCCACTTGAATTCCAAAATAAAGGTAATTCATCTTTTGTTCCTAAATATTAGATGAAAAATGACAAGGAAATTGATTTTGTTTCATAGATGCAGAAGAAAAGGACCTCGATGTCATTCTTTGACATCTTGAAGTGGTGCCTTTCCCAACATGACATCGTGTTGAGAGCTTTGGAAGAAGCAAATCGGTCGAAAGGAAAAAGTAAGGTGACTCCAATCAATGAAATGAATGCGGCCATGTACAAAGGAAAGGTAAGAACCCCACTATTCCTATTAAGCCTAAGGATCTTTGGGAAGAATATACACAATTTCCTCATGGATTTAGGAGCCTCAGGTAATGTCATGCCCTTTTCCATTTGTAAAAAATTGGGTTTGAGTCTGGTTCAGACCCATAAGAAGGTGATACAACTAGAAAAAACTAAGGTTAATGTAGTAGGGGAATTAAAAAATATTCATGTATAGGTTGGATTAGAGCCACAAATCCAAACTTACATTGATATTCATGTAGAGATATTCTTGTGACATATGGCATGCTTCTAAGCTGAGATTTAACGAAAATTATTGGGGGTTACTTATCGTTAGAATTTTCACACATGTGGCTACCATGGAAGGGAGTAGCAACATAAATTAGGATTGAAAGTGAGCCTCGTCTCAAGCATATGGTCACTGAATATGACTGTCCTAATGAGGTAGACTATTTTGAAATAGAGATAGGAGTTTACAAGAAAAAGGAAATCATGACCTTTTTAATATTCAATCTTGATACCCTAAAACCTCTAGAACATAGGGACTGAATGAACACTATTAACTAGTAGGTTTTGATTAGAAGGTTACAACATGATAGGATAGTTCTAGGAGAAGTTGATTTATGGAGTCTGTTACAGCCAAACTAGTGCAAATTTCACTATGAAGGCCATTTTGAGTGAACATGTCAACCTTGTGTTGATATTCTCAATTATGTTTATGAGTCAACAGAGACTTGTGAACATCATCAAGTAACACCTTTGAACCAATTCCCATTCCTAGCTAAAGATGCAACTATCCTAACAAGAACTAATACCAGTCAAGAGGAAAACTCTTCCAAAGTTGAACAGGCTCAGGTTCTATGTTCTGACCTTCAGAACAAAACTGAGAAATCTTAGAGATTGCATGTTACACCTACCCCTGATAATCTTTTGATGCCTAAGGAGATTCTTGAAAAGATACCTAATTCCAAAACCATCCAAGAGAAGGTGCAAGAAGTAGCTTTTGCATCAGTCAAACATGAATGATCTTGTTGATAAACATCATGAGCAATGGTATTCAAATCTAGATATCTTAAACCAGTTTGATCCATCACCCATTCCTTCTAAGCAACCACTTGTAACATCCGAAAAAAAGGAAACCCCAGCCCCAAACCAACTCTAGACTCTTACGTTTGATGGTTCTAAGTACAAAATAGGGAGTAGAGCTGGAGTTGAGCTAATAAACTTGAAGGGGAAAACATATTTTTCTTCTTATAGGTTGTAGTTTGGATGCACTAACAATGTTGTATAATATGAAGCACTTGACAGGGGACTGATATTTTCTCATTAGAAAAATATCACAATTTTGATGGTTATGGGCGACTCAAAGGTAATCACTAAACAAGTCTGTAGTTAGTATACATGCCATAATAGAAGGTTGGTTGCATACAAGAACAAGGTATGGAATCTTATAGAATATTTTGATGCTTTTGGAATCAAATTGATTCCTAGAGAATAAAATCAAATTGCAGATGCACTCATTGTTGTTGTAAGTACTTTGGAACCCATGCAAGATTCCAAGCTAAAAATATTCTCTATGGAATTAGTTTCCATCCTAACTGTTCCTCACAATGTTAGAAATTTTCAATTCATTGATGATGATCAACATATTCTTGCTTTTCTCGCAAGTTCAGAGGTGTTTGAAGGTCATATTATTGATGAATCTAATTGAGATTGGGGAGATTGTGATCTAGAGAATTGTGATGTAGAAGACATAATAATCCTGATATCCAACAAAATTCCTAAGGGAATGGTAGTCTTGGAGAGAATCTTTGATTCTGATCCTTGAGCTCATGAGAAGGCACCCACAGATGATGGAGGAAAATATGAGTTATACAACTTGGCAGACTCAGGGCTAGAGAAGAGTATTTTTATTGATAAAACCTATCCCAAGGAAATCAGAGACAAAATCTTGGGAGTACTAAAAGGAGAAATCATAGCCATAGCCTGGGGATATGAAGACCTGAAGACTTTTGACACTTCAGTAATCACACACACCATCCCATTGAAACCTTTAGCAAATCCATTCTGGTAGAAGCAACACTTAGTTAATGCCCTCATCGAACCTTTGATTCTCAAAGAGGTACAAAATTTACTATCGACAAGGATAATCTTTCCAATAAGGCACTCAACATGGGTTGCTAATTTGGTCCATGTTTGTAAGAAGAATGAGGAAAATGGGCTATGCATTGACTTCAAAAATCTGAATAAATATTTAGAGAAGGACAATTATTTGCTTCCTTCCCTCGATGAGGTGCTATAGATAATGGTTCACAAATGATTTAATTCCTAGATGGATATTCAAGATACAATTAGGTGTTGGTAAACCATGAAGATAGAATGAAAACTGCCTTCACTACCAAGTGGGTGACATTTGCATACAAGAGAATGTCATTTGGTCTCATCAACACTAGGTCCACATTTCAATGCTCAATGGATGTGGCCTTCAAGGCTCTAGTAGGAAAATGCATTATCATCTACATGGATGATCTCACTATGTTCTCCAAGAATAGAGAAAACCATGTTGCATACATGTCTAAGGTCCTTCAAAAGTGCATAAGTTATGGTGTGTCTCTCAATAGAAAGAAGTATGTATTTGGGGTTTCAGAAGGTAAGTTCCTAGGTCACATAATATCATAGAGAGGAATATCAATTGACCCTGATCAGGTGGAGTCCATTCTCAAGCTGACCATGCCAAGTAGAAAAAAAAAATGAGATATTTCTTTAGAAAGATAAATTTTGTACGAAAATTTATAACTAGGTTTGCGGATATCGTCAAACCCTAGAATAAAATAATGAAAAAGGATGCAAAAATAAAATGGAGTAATGAGGCCAAGGCTACCTTCACATAGATTAAATATTCTATTACAAAGGTGCCTATTTTGACTAGCCCTGACTACTCGCTGCCCTTTTATATTCATTCTTTTGCATCTGATCATTCGTGTGCTGCTCTCTTGACAAAACAAAAAGGTGAGGAAGATGAATGAAATATCACTTTCATGGATCTCCATTCAAGAATGCTAAAATAAAATATCCACCTTTAGAAAAGAAGTATTTTGCATTGGTACGAGCTGTTAAGAAGTTCAGGTACTATATCCTCCACATCCAAGTCACTACCATAGTTCCTAACCCTATTGTAAAGTCTCTTCTAATGCGATGTGAATTGGGAGAAAGGCTAGGGAAGTGGATGGAAATTCTCCAAGAGATTGACCTTGAGATACATCCCATGAAGCTAGTACAAGGACAAGGCCTTTCTAAGGCCATAGTAGATTTAGATCCCAATGCTACATGTCAACAGTATATAGTGGAATCAATCATCAATGACCCTTGTTATGCAAACTTGATTTCTTTGTTGCTGAATAATAAGTATCCTAATGGAATGAAAGCTACACAAAAGAGGGAATTCAGACTTAAAAGTTCCCATTACATGATCAAAGGAGGAGCTTTGTTTAGAAAGAACTATGAAGGTATTTATCTATGTTGTTTGGATCAATAATACGAAAAGCACACCATTTCAGAATTTCATGGTAGATATGGTATTGGGCATGGTTTTGATGATGCCTTAGTGCACCAAATTTTGAGATCAGGATTCTGTTAGCCTCAAGTGTTTTGAGATGCCCACCAACATGTTAGGACATGTCACACATGTCAAACATCCACACCAAGAGAAAGAAATCCAGCGATGCCCTTGCAGCTTGTTTATGAGGTAAAACCATTCACCCAATGGGCGTTATATTTTGTTGGGGTAATTAACCCAAATTATTCTGCAGGTCACAAGTTCATTTTGACCATGATGGATTATTATACATGCTGGATAAAAGCAAAAGCTTGTAAGAACTGCACCACTGATATCTGTTGGGAATTATGCCTCAACTTTCTGGTGACCCCCCTTTGAAGACTTAGGTGAATTCTCTTGTTTCCTTGGAAAAGTCTTTTGTTCTGGAGGAACTGGGATGGAACTTGGCATTGTTTCATTTTCCTTGTTCCGGGTCTTGTTCCCGTTCTGTCTCCAGCTCCGCTCCCCGCTTTCTTGGATCTTCGAGTTTTGTTTTGGCGAAGGCAGAACCAGATGGAACTTGGTATTGTTCCTTTTATCATGTTCCAAGTTTGGCTCTGGATCTAGCTTCGGCCCTGGCTCTGGCAGTGTGTTGCTCTTCACTTGGTTCTGGCGGAGGCGGAACTAGTTTTGGAAGTTGGCAATGTCTATTTTGCCATGTTCCTGTTCCTATTCCTATTCTGACTCCGGGTCTGACTCCTGCTTTTGTGATCTAGTTCCTTTGGATGTTTGGATTCTCCTCAGGGAGCTTTCCTCCGCTTTGTCCATGTTCTGGATTGTTGTTTCTTGCAGTTGGCAGAGGCGGAACTGGAACAGGTTTGGTTCCTGATCTTGGACTTTTGGTAAAGTCTTGTTTTTGTTCCTGTTCCATCCCCGACCCCGACTCCGATCTTTTGTGCTCCCGTCTTGGTTTGACTCCGGGTTGACTTTACCCGGTCAGTTTTGTTTTCGATGTGTTCCACTTTGCCACGGGCGGATGCGGAAGCGAATTGGTTCATGAACCTATAATTTCAATGGAGTCTTGTTTTGACTCCAGTTCCGTCTCCATCTCCGACTCCAACTCCGGTAGTGTACTTTTTTAATGGAGTTCTATTTTCACTCCTGTTCCGACTCTAGCTCCCACAGTGTTAGGTTTGGCTTCAAGCCTTGGACCCACCCGATGTCTGTTTGACCGTTTTGGTTGCTCTGTCAGCTGTGATTATTGATGGGTCTTGAACACATGGCACCTGGTTGAATAGTGATTGGATGGTTACCTAACTTGTTGTGCTGCATGTTTAGTCAACGAAGGTTGGCGGAGCTGAACCCGTTTTTGGAATGGCATTGAATGCCTGGGCGGCTCGTTGCAGGGAGATCTGTCAGATCTGACCAGATGCGTGATTTATGGATGGTCTTCTTTTCTCTTGTTGAGTCGGTTACATATTGGATGAGAGATGTATTATTTCTCATGCATGTAAGTTTGACAAGTCTGCAAGTGTCATGGGTTGCAAAGCAAGTGTGATATGTGCAAGTTGAATGCGCGACCATGAGACTGCGAGCAGGATGCGCGGGCATGTGAATACGTGAGCATGGGGATGCAAGCATAATGCATGATGCATGATGTGAGATTGCAATAGTTGGACTTGCAGGTTGGAGAGCCAAAGGTGTGAAGAGATTTTAGAGAGATGGATAGGGTGTTCGAGCAGTTTGCTTAGGCAATGTAACTGTGAACACTCTATCTCTTGGATCTGGGCATGGGAATCATTGGAGGCCGAATGACTGGGCTAGCCATGAGGCTAGCTATGACAGTCATCTGAGGAGCTGAGAGGAATCTTGTGGGTACCTGTTACTTCTCCAGTAGAACAAGATGTAACTCCTATATTAGCTTTGAGCTTGATATTGTATTGTAACTGGTTTTGTTGCTGAATAGTACAATGGCTCAAAATTTTGGAGTGTGGGGTTTTTACCTGAAAGGGTTTTCCCCACGTATATCTTTGTGACTTCCTTTTTTGTCTTTCATGGTATCTGGTTATGTTGAATTTGTTTCTTGTTGCATTCATTTCTCTCAGAGGATCAATGGGGGATCAACTATGCTTATTTTCGCTTTATTGCATAGTTGGTTGTGTCTTTGTTGTGATTTTGAATTGAAATCACTAAGGCACTACTATCTTAGATGCCTATTTTGATGACAGACCGAATCCATATCCCCAACAAGTGGTATCAGAGCTGGTAGCTTGTTGCTCATGATACCAACAAGTGGTATCAGAGCATGTTTAAGGGAGGTAATGGCTTGATGATACTGACAAGTGGTATCAGAGCCTTCTCCTAGTTGCTCAAGTTCTAGGTTTTCTCGTGTGGTGATTTCTTAGCCTAGCAAGCTTGAGGAAGTCTAGAGAAATCGGTTGGTGATTGGTCCTTCAGTGAGTGGAAGTGTGTGATTCATTGATTCAACATACAGTTTGAAAGGCGCTGGGAAAGTATGGAGTGGGTCATGTTGTGGCAACATGATCTGGAGCTCCTGACTGGTAACATTGTTCCTAATGCAAAGGGCATGAGATGTGTTCATGGTTGTGTTGCAGCAAAGCGTGGTGTTCATACTGGGTGTCTGTGTGAGAGGCTCCTTGGTGGTATGGACTAGCTTGTGTCATTGTTTAGCTATGGATTGTTGTGCTTGTGCTGGGTGTTTCTGACTTAGCACTGAAGACATTTTCTTTGGTGCTCTGATTGCATGGAGGCTATGAGGTGACCTTGGTGGTCTGCAACTTTTGGATAGCCTGGCTCTTCCTTGTGCTTGTACATGACTGTGGCATTGAAACTGGTCTGAAACAGACCTGTTGTTCCTGTGTGCCTCTTTCTTGCACTTGCATGGTTTAGATTCATGTCTTTGGCTCTGAGGGTTTTGTGTAGATTTTCCTAAAAACTCTACGGTGCATTCTCTTGTTCTTTCATTGTTCTAGTTTACTATGATGGTTGTGTGAAGACTCCTGAGTTGTCCAGATGAGTAGTCAATATGGAGGTGCGTGGGTTTTTTGGAAACACTGTGGTTTTTTGTAGGTTTTGCACGGTCAAGGAAAACTTGTGTTTTGTGGAACTGCTATTTGTTATTTTTCTAGATTCTAGTTTCTGGGGTGTGACTGGATGAGATAGCTACAGTTCGACTGGTTTTGAGGAGTGGTGTCTTCTCTACATGGGAGTGTTGGTATGTTTTTCCTTCAGCATTCTTGTGGTATGCTTTGATGGTTTTCTAGACTTTGGTGCTTGGGTTGTGGATGTGACTAGAAAATCAAATCTGTTGCTAATCTGGTGTTTGAGTCATGATTGTCTACTTTGGCTGTTCTCTTTGATTATCTTAGTTTTGCAGTTTCCAGCGCAATGATAGATTTTTAGGCTTATTTTTGGTTGCATCCATGGGTTGTGCAATATTGTAGGCTCTCCTTACCTACATGCTTGTTGTGAGACAACTCGGAAGTGGACTGTCTATATCCACAAGGGTGTAACCATGTTGTGCAGATCTATTAGCTGACCTTGTCTATGGTCACTTGTGCATTGGTGTGGCTATTTTGAGATGAGAGGGGGAATGGCGTTTGAGTACCTGAATAGTCAGTGATGGGGACCTGAAGTATGTGGATCACGATGTCATGGAGAGTTGGGTACACTGGCATAGTGTAAGCTTTTGACAGTAATGGTGTGGTCAGTCATGGTGCTTGGAAAGCTCAGTGTCACATTTTAGTGGGAGCTTTAGCAATGACTGATGTCTTCTTTGGTGTTGTAGAATTTGCATCTGCATGTTCACTATTTGAAGATGTGCAACACTTTGGAGCCATGAAGGACCTTGGTAGTCTTTGGCTGAGTTGTTGGTGGTGCTTGACAGGTGATGTTGGTTTAGAGTTGTTTGTTTTATGTCATGGTATACTCTTGCTTGTGCATTAGAGTTTTGGCATGTTGTTTTGCTCTTGAAGACCATTGACAGTTCACTTGAAGCATGGTATCTCCCTTGGAGATATGTAGATCATGGTGTCATGATAAGTTCCTGTTCTAGGTTATGGAACTTTGACAGTGGTCTGGGGGTTCTCTTTACTTTGAGTACATTGGTCATATGCTGGAGGACTTCTGGTTATTGCATTGTTGTAGTTTGGAGTTAGCATGAGATGACAGGTGTTGATACTCATGGATGCATGGAGAATAAAGGTGAGGCTTGAATTCTTAAGTGAATATTGTTGTTACAACTGAAAGTCTGAGAAGCCTGCACTTTGGTTGAATGTAAATTCAATAGAGATCTTGGAGGATAATGCTCTTAGGTTAGCCATGGTGGCTTGTATATCTTGGATGAGCATGTTTCTTTTTTCTTCTTGATCTGCTTGGCAGTGGTGTCATTGTGAAAGGTATTTACCCATTATACTTTTCAAGTGCTTTATGTTTTATCTTGAGTTGGTTTCGATTCTGGAGGATTCATAATGAAAGGTTGGAAAACATAGTTTATCTCCTTGTACTTTTGAGGACTGAAAGGAGATGGTTATATGGGTAGGTCTGATCTTCTTTGAAGAGCTTACATCCATGTTTTGTTAGATTTTTTCAAGGCTTTTCCCTTTGGGATGTAAAGAAGATCATTCTTGGCATAGCTGGCATTTAGAAGTGTTTGTAGAAGGAAATGTTTCTTGTTGATTTGTTGTTTCTCTCTTATCTGGTCTTGTTCTTCCTGATTTCTCTTGTGACTTTAGATATGAGTTACCTTTGTGGTACCAGGTTGGTCACTGTTTGTGGTCATGTGTTGTCACCTGGGTGATGACATGAAGGTGCCTGTGGTTCTTTCTTCAGTCAGCTTTGGAGGTGTTTGGAAGAACTATGGAAGACAGTTGAGAGAAATTTTTCTTGTAGCAAGTGGTTGCAGATGTTGCAGATTAGTATGGATGTTCCTTGGAACTACATGGTTACATTTTTTTATGCTGGATTTGGTGGACTTGGTATGCTTGGATCATTTGTGATGGTGCTTTGTTTGCACTCATCTGGACAGTGCCCTTGTAGTGGGAGTACTTGGATGTGTTTGGTCTATGACTGGTTGACACAGGGTGCTTGTTTGCTACTGGGATGGGTGGGTTTCTTTTGATGGCATGAGTTCACTTTTAGGTCATACCTTTAAGGTATGGGTGGTTGGATGTTTCAGCATGAGCTGTGGGTGCTGGTTTTCAGTCACGTGGGTTTGATCAGCTGGATGAGAGCAGTCTGTTCTTGGTTGCCTTTCTAGCTGGTCAATTTTTCTTGTTTTGGAGTTTGGTTGGAGTGGTGCTTTGCTGGTTTTTTGCCTTTGTCATTTGGGGGATCTTTTGCTTTCATTCCTGAGACTGTTGATGTTTCACTTTGGTGTGTTCTTGTGGTTGGAGCTATTACTTAAGGTGGTGGACATATTTCTGATGTTGTTGCAGTGGTTTTGATTGGAGTGTGAGAGCATGTGTTGGTCCTTGTTC
>CM021100.1:165639534-165680958 GCA_007115665.2 Sequoiadendron giganteum | reverse complement strand
TGCAATGAAGAAAGTGATCTTACAACTATCTATTGTTCCAATATTTATCTATTTTGATTCTTCTACTAAGACTAGGGATATCTCTTGATATTTAGAAATAATTGGGAGGTAAAATACTTCATCTGTAGGAACCTGAAAGAGATTTTTCATCCTTGGATACATCCTTTATTTTTACTTTTTTTACCTAAAAGTGCTACATCATAGTTTTCACTAGGGGATTGTTTTATTATTTTTTTTATTTATACTTTAATGACTAAAGGGTTTGATTTTCCCCCCAAAGTATGATTTTGTATCAAGTTCGATGACAATTCCTTCTTTGTGATCCCCAATTGGTATGCTTTCTCTAAGTCCCATAAGCTCTACAATAGCTTCATCATTTGAAACATGTCTAGATCTGGTGGTCCCAATTGATAAGTTACAGGTAAATAAGTGGGAGGTCATTGGTTTGTGAGGGAGATGTGAATGATATAAAATTTAATGTGTAAATGGATGTATTTTCAAATAGGTCAGTGGCATACATGGAAGAGTCATCGATGGTATGATCATTATTGTTTTCAACTATGGGAAAAACTTCAACAACCTTCCCAAGGAGACACTCAATTTCTAGAGACACATTACTTAATGGCCCATATCCAAGCCCCTAATATTTCTATCAATTTTCTAGAACTATGGGTTCTCTTCTTCGTTTCTCATGAATTAGAACATCACCTTGACCTAAAAATACCCTTTTTTGATAATCTGAAAGCTTTTAACCTATTTATCAACTAGTAGGGTAGGTTGTCCTTTATCTTCTTGGCATAATCACTTAGAGATATCTTCTTCTAGAACCTCTTTATTTAGTTCTCCCAACCATGAGAATACATCATGTTCATACTTGATATTTAAAGTGGTCATATCTATGTGTTGAGGTTTTTCATATGCCTTAGGAGAAGGTGAAATTTTTCCTACATAGAAGGACCCTTTGAAATCATATTCTCCATAACCCTTGTCATTTATTTATACCTTGATTTAAATAATGGAATCATGTGTATTGGATTATGAGGCCAATGTGGATAGGTCAATATCAAATGATGATGAGATGATGTCATTGTTGGGTGCTTGGTGGATTTTTGGTATTTTTCCTCTACATTTTGGTAATATTGGGAAGGGAAAGGGTCCCCATAAGTGGTTACCTTAATTTTTTTGTAAGGAAAATTTATGCATTGATGGTAAGTGGATGGTCCAACCTACATGTCATGTACCCATAGGTGACTTAGAATAATGTTGTAGGGGAGATCAAGTTCCAATACTTGATAGGTTTTTTTTGTGATTGCAAGAATGACTTGAATGGGTAGCTTGATTATCCCATCTAATTCACACTCAGTATCATCATATGATTTTATTATAATTCTCTTCTATTCCTCTACGGCCACATCATAGTATCCTAATTTTTTACCAATTATAGTGTGCAAATTTGTTAGCCTACCCCACAATCCATTAGGAATATTTTGATTTCATGTTTATGGAAATAGAATTATAGGTATAATTCTTGGTTATGGTATTAAGTGGTAGGAATATATTTTTCTATGAATATGAGGTGGTGGTTTGATGTAAGGTGTCATACCATGGCTTGGAATTTTTTAGTATCTATGTTGGTAGGTACGAATGATGCTTGAAGTGTTTTTCAAGAAATTCCTTATTTGTAAGAGATATATGAAGGAGTTCTAAGATAGAAATATGGGCTAGGGTTTTCTTTATATGTTTTATAATGTTATATTCATATGGTAAATGGGGTGCTTGTGGGGCTCCTTGGAGGGTGAATTTTTCATTTTGGAGTCTTGTTTGAGAAGATGATGGTGAAAATATGGAAATCAGTTTCTTCAATATGTTCCACTATGAAATCATATGAATAGTTGATAATTTTATGGCTCTTTCCAGGGTCAAGGATTGGATTCTCATAGGGTCTCAAAAACAGTTTGGACCACAAGAGGTTTCCAAGCTCTCAAAACATTTTTAGCTAACATACAAGGCCAATTAATTTAATTGGACCTTCTACTTTTTAGGCTCTACTAAACCTAGGCAGGTGTACCTATGTAAATGATTTCAGATTTGAACTATATGATTCCTACTTGTGTAATCTATCCCCAATGGAAAATAGTGAGGGATAGATGAAAGCTTAATAACTACTTCTACTCCTACTAAAATTTGAAATATGAACGTATGGATAAGATTTTATGAAACTCTTGAATGGAATGGGTATGACCAATGCCTAATCCTGTTGGGTAAATGGAGTCAAGATGTAAATGATAGATGACTTACTAACTGGCTACAATTCTAATTGTTTGGCACTTATACTTAAATATACCTGGTATAAACGTGCAAGGATGTGACTAACAAACTCTTCTTATTGATCCAATCAAGGCCTATTTGGTTACTATGATCTATCTAAGAGGATTTTAATCCTTCCTTGAAGGAACCAATTAAAAGGGGTCACACAATGACAACAAATGTGTACTGACAAAATGAAAAATATACTTGATATATTTAGTTGTGAATAACTTAATAGGATTGTTTGGAGACAATATGGAAGCCTTTAATTATAGAATCTTCTTATTGATCCAATTGACATTTCCAAACTATTGTAATCTATTTAAAAGGATTTTAATTCCTACTTGAAGAAACCAATTAAGAAAATTACACAAGAACAACTAATGTATCTAATGAATTTTAGTATTATGCTTGGAATAAATTCAAATAATAAGGAACACCAACTTGGAGATAGTCAAATAATTTTTTAACTTGACAAACAATTGACACCAATATTTGAGTCCCCAGATTTAATTTTCTTGTCCATTATATTATTCCAAAAGATTTTGCAATACATAACATAAAATTTTGTATCAGAAATTGAATACCCAATCCAACTATTGGTAACTTCCTAGCCTACTATTACTTCCCCCATCTTTACATAATTTTACTGTTCATATATACAATACACATTTTAGGGTTATGACCCTTTATTTATTCCAATGAAACTTTTCAACATTCTTTGGCAAAAATAAAATATTTAATTAATTGCCCCTTTTGGAAAATTAAATATTTAAACCACAATCTTCATTTATTTTGTTCACATGCTCATGTTTTACTCCCTCCTAACATCGTATTTATCTTAGCATTTTACCCACTCTTTAATATTTCATTTCTCCATATTACTACGAAGCTTCTTTCATCCTTACTACAACCACTGTAGTATTCCATGGGATTTTTTGTGGTAATGAGGGAAGGCTCAATATATATTGCTCTACTGCATTACTTCCTTCACCATAACCACTACACACAAACTCGTGACCCCTTGCGGTAATGCGGGGAGTGTTCATCACTATACCACATGCAAAATTAAGACCTCATGTGGTGATGTAGGGAGAATCACCACTCAACCACATAGCCACTAGGGTTTTCTAGCAATAAAATGGTAACATTTGATATTACCTGCTCATCAGGTCCTAACTCTTTAATTTCCTTGGTAAGGGATTTCTAAACTGAATCTGGATCTGTCACTACCACCTTAAATGCCTCAAATGCATGTCCATAGTTGTTGTACAATGGCCAATGAACATGGATGTATAAATCCTCGAGGTCAAGGGACAAGGGCTCTACAATATGACACATAATGGAATGCATGAGATCACTCTTATTATACCTTTCTTCATAGTCCTCAATATCTTCCTTGCTCCTATTCTGCTTTTAATAATATTCATTTACAATCTTGCCCTCATTCTCAAGCGTACCACTCGATTGTGGGCCCTATTCTGACCCTTCACGGTATAGTGGTAAAAGGGGATAGTGTTATCTATTTTGACTGTGATACCGCAAGCCCTTTTGCAAGAGGCTACGATAAGGAGGTATTAGGTGGGGGTTATAAAGGATGGATATCTAGGTAGCGGTACAACGATGAAAGGAAACTTTGGCTTTGTGGATGGTAATAAAGGGAATTTTTTAAGAAAGAAACATCATGAATTTGACTTTTAAATGGATAAAAACCTTTAGAATTTTTATAGAAATTATGGTTTTAACAGTGGCTCCAGTTGGGGATGAGTGATTTCTCAATCCCTGCAAGAATCCAAAATATTTCTAGGAGAGCAGACCATTTATTTCACCCCTTTGGCAACGAAATCAAAATTCATCTCTATCTTGAACTGTTATGGTCTAAAATTCGAACCATAAATAATGGCCCAAGGCCACCCAAAAGAAGGGCCTATACTTTCCTCTGTCATAAATTTTATTCTTATTTGAGCTCAATGAATTCCCTTTGAAAGTATTCATGTCATCTTCCTCACCATTCTTGTTGTCATAAAGATACTTGTAGCTCCTTCCACCATTTCGATCTAGGTCATGCATCATGAAATGATATCCTTGCTGATTTGAAAGCTGAAAACATTTGTTGTTCATTGTATAGCTGAGATTGATTTGCACAAAAAAAATTCAATTATTATTAGGCCATTTATACAACCAAGAAATACAACCTTCATGTGCATGGGAATAAAAAGAATCATGATCATTCATGTCACTCATCTCAACATTTGAATGCTTCTAACACAAATTTGAAAATTCTTTCATATCAATATTGTTCAAGACAAACAAATCTAGAACATTTTACATCTCTTCCATATCATCATTTGGAGATGACATAGAGTTTTGATTCATATTTTTACTATTATACATATCTAAACCAATCAATGTTAGATTTCTAACATCCATGGTATGCAAATAAATATCTTCTCTACATCAACCCAAAACTTCTAAATCACATATCTCTTCTTGAATAGATATAGATTCTTGACCAGCTCCAAAGGTTTCTTCATCACTTTGAGAAATGATCAAGGAGTCATATGAATCATCACACAAAGGTTTTTCACTGTCAAATAAAATGTAGACTGGACACAAAACTTTAGGATCATCCTTGTGTGCACATCTTTGGTATTCAAGAGTCAACAAATCTGAAATTTGCTCACTACTAAGTGAACATGTTTCTTCTTCCATATCTTCTACTATTTCCCCCTCTTCTTGATCTCCATAAGAGCTAAAGATATCTCCTTGTTGTAAATCAAGACTCACATGATTGTCTTCAAACTCTTCTTCATTGTGGCATGATATAAAATCCCCTTCTTTTTCAACTTTGTAGGATGTCATTTGAGATCCTTCTATTATTTGATCATACAATGGTTTTGAAAAAAATTCAAAACCACTTTCAAGTGTGTAATCTTCTTGTTTATCAATAATGCCCTCATGGTTATCAACTACAAATGAATATATCATGTTTTCTTTATCAAGTGGATTTTCTTCTTCATTTATCTCTTCTACATTTTCTTCATCTTGTCTCTCATGAAAGCTATCTTCGATGAATTTTTCTTCATCATTAATGGCAACACCATGGTACTCAACTATAGTTGGGTGTGTTATTTTTTCACTATCAAATGAACTTGCTTCTTCCATTACTTCTTCATCATAAGAACTAAAAGAATCAATTTGTTGTAGGTCAAAATCCATAGGTTCATCTCCACAATCTAAGTATTCGGTAGATCCCTCATAACATGCACTATCATAATCCGTTATGCAGGAGATATCTTCTATATCTTCATCCTCCTCCTGCATGTTGTTATACAAATTATTTTGACTTTCCAATGTCTCATCTTCTAACTATTTTACTTGATTGGTTTCTCCATACTCATCAGTGATTTCACTATTTTTATGCCTTTTATCATCTATGATACCGATCCACTTATTTATTTGATCTAGAGTAACTGGCTTCAATGACTCAGGCCAATGAATGGAGTTGGGTTCATATACCCTTATGAACTACTCAATGAAGTGTAATTAAGATTTATTAGGTAGGGAACTAATAGGTATTCGCATATAGGAATCTCCCATTCTGCTGAACAAATCACGTCCCCATTCTCCTTCATGTCTCCTCATATCAAAAAATTCACCTAAGGGGGAAATTCCACATTCTGATTCTATAATGGAGTCTTGGATTTGAGTATGTAAATCATCATATTCTTCCTCCTCATGCAGACTATCATCATTTTCACTTGCACATGTCTCCTCTACTGGCTGCATTATTTGATCAATTTCTCCATCTTTATCCATACCATTCTTTCTATCATCATACTTGGTATTGCTAGCACAATCATGCTTGGTTATCCATAACCACAACTCCCAAATAGTAGTTGGCTTCAATGACTCAAACCAATGAATTGAATCGGGGTCATATATTCTCATGAATTGCTCAATGAGTATGGGATCACCAGGTAGAAGATCATAAGGTATTTTTAAATGGATTTTCAACATTCTATCGAGTAAAGAGTGTGCATATTCTCCTTTGTGTCTCCTTATGTCAAAATTGCATCTAATAGACCTTGACCTCCTTCTTGATTATGTAAATACTCATCGTCTTTGTCCTCATACTAGCTCAAGAATATTCCTTTGAGATCCTCCCATGAAGATATAATCTGCATAGGCAAGCTTATAAACCATTATCTTGCATTATCCCTCAAACATATTGAAAAAGTTTCATAATGACATCCTCTAGATAAATTTAAAAGTTCATAATGAAATTCTAGAATCGCTCCATATGCTCACAAGCTGATTCATCCCATTCTCCATGAAATTTAGGGATATGCTTTAGCAGTTCTATCGGTTTGTAGGGATAGGGATTTGGGTAGCTTGAGATATTACTATAGTTAAATAGTTTATCAATGGTTGAGACAAAATTTGGAGGGCCATATGGGTTTTGGTATATCATTGATCTTTTTTCAGGAAATGGAGGATAAATATTCATTTGGTTTGATGAATGTAGTGCATAAATGTCATGTTGTGGATAAATTGCACTACCTCCAACATTTAACTCCCAATTGTAACAGTTATTGTTCCAATTGTTTCTATTTTTTTCTCAATTCTTTACACTCTCTTATTATCTACTACCTTGTCACTTCTTCTGATATCTTGACAAGAAAATTGGAAAAGTGTTACCATTCCATAATATCTATGCATTATCTATCAATTTTAAATAGAGTCGCCACCTAGTTTTTCAAAATTAGGAAAATGATTCTTTTGAAATTATTTTTGATTCTCCCTAGTGGAATCTCCTCACTCCAAATGTGAAATTTATATTGGCTCTTTAAATGGAAAGGTTGGAACCAAATTTTCTGAAGTTTCTCTTGTAAGGTGTGTGACTTAGATGGTGAGTGAAAATGACACAATTATGAACCTCTGATTAAAGACCAATTTTAAAAATTTATTGACTCTATAAATGGATAGGCTAGAACCAAATTTTCTTAATCTTTTCCCTAGCATAGTCGCCAAACTATTAGGGCTCAAAAATATAGGTTTGAACCACAAGAGGTTTCCGAGCTCTTGAAACATTTTTGGCTAATGTACAAGGCCAATTAATTTAATTGAACCTTCTACTCTTTAGGCTCTACTAAACCTAGGTGGGTGTACCTATGTAAATGATTGCATATTTGAATTGTATGATTCCTACTTGTGTAATCTATCCCCAATGGAAAATAGTGAGGGATAGATGGAAGCTTAATAACTATTCTACTCCTATTAAAATTTGAAATATGAATGTATGGATAAGCTTTCATGAAAATATTGAATGGAATGGGTATGAATAGTGCCTACTTCTATTGGGTAAATGGAGTCAAGATGTAAATGATATATTGCTTACTAACTGGCTACAATTCTAATTGTTTGGCACTTATACTTGTTTATACCTAGTATAAATGTGCAAGGATGTGACTAACAAACTCTTCTTATTGATCCAATCAAGACCTATTAGAATAATATTATCTATCTAAGAGGATTTTAATCCTTCCTTAAAGGAACCAATTAAAAGGGGTCACACAGTGCAAACAAATGTGTACCGATAAAATGGAAAATATAATTGATATATTAAGTTTTGAATAACTTAATAGGATTTTTTGGAGATAGTATGGCATCCTTCAATTATAGACTCTTCTTATTGATCCAATTCAGATTTCCAAACTACTATAATATATTTAAAAGGATTTTAATTCCTACTTGAAGAAACCAATTAAGAAAATTACACAAGAACAACAAATGTTTTTGATGAATTTTAGTATTCTTCTTGGAATAAATTAAAATAATAAGGACTTCCAAATTGGAGACAACTGAATAATTATTTAACTTGACAAATAATTCACACCAATATTTGAGTCACTAGATTAAATTTTCTTGTCCATTATATTATTCCAAAATATTTTGCAATACATAACATTTTATTTTATTTCAGCAACTGATTACCCTATCCAACTACTACTTCCCCCATCTTTACATGATTTTAGTATACATATATACAATACCCATTTCAGGGTTATGACCCTTTATGTATTCTAGTGCAACTTTTCAACTTTCTTTGGTGAAAATAAAATATTTAATTAATTGACCCTTTTGGAGAATTAGATATTTAAACTATAATCTTCATTTTGTTTTGTTCATGTGCTCATTTTTTACTCCCTCCTAACATAGTATTTATCCTAGCATTTTTCCCACTATTTAATATTTCATTTCTCTATATTACTATGAAGCTTCTTTCATCCTTACTACAGCCACCAGAATGTTTCATGGGAGTTCTTGTGGTAATGTAGGGAAGGCTCAATATATGCTACTCTACCGCATTACTTCATTCACCGTGACCCCCTACAGTAATGCGAGAAGTTTCCACCACTATAACACACAAAAACTTGAGTCCTCCTATGGTGATGTGGGGAGACTCACCACTCAACCGCATAACCACTAGGGTTTTCTGGCGGTAAAGTGGTAAAATTCCTTGTTACCTGCTTATCAAGTTCTATCTCTTTAATTTCCTTGGTAAGGGATTTCAAAATTGAATCTAGATATGTCACTACCACCTTAAATGCCTCAAATTCATGTCCATAGTTGTTGTAAAGTGGCCAACCAACATGGATGTATAAATCCTCAAGGTCAAGGGACAAGGTCTCTGCAATATGACACATAATGGAATGCACGAGCTTGCTCTTATTCTACCTCTCTTCGTAGGCCTAAATATCTTCCTTGCTCCTATTCTACTTTTAATAATATTCATTTACAATCTTTCCCTCATTCTCAAGTGTACCACTCGATCGCTGGCCCTATTCTGACCCCCCATGGTATAGCAGTAAAAGGGAATAGTGTTATCTATTTTGGCCGTGATACTGCAAGCCCTTTTGCAAGAGGCTGCGGTAAGGAGGTATGAGGTGGGGATTATAAAGGAGGGATATCTAGGTAGTAGTATAATGGTAAAAGGAAACTTTGGCTTTATGGATGGTAATAAATTGAATTTTTTAAGAAAGAGACATCATGAATTTGACTTTTAAATGGATAAAAACCTCTAGAATTTTTACAAAATTTTTGGTTCTAATAGAGAGAAGGAACCAGAAGAGGATACCTACAATGCTCAGGCCTTCTAGACCAAGGGATGCCATTTCCTGAGGAATAAAAATAGAGGCCCATTCACCACATCTTCCCCTCCAAATAATATGGTTCCACCAAACTAGAATGTAGACAACAACTTGCCTCCATCGAAAGGTCCACTTGAATTCCAAAATAAAGGTAATTCATCTTTTGTTCCTAAATATTAGATGAAAAATGACAAGGAAATTGATTTTGTTTCATAGATGCAGAAGAAAAGGACCTCGATGTCATTCTTTGACATCTTGAAGTGGTGCCTTTCCCAACATGACATCGTGTTGAGAGCTTTGGAAGAAGCAAATCGGTCGAAAGGAAAAAGTAAGGTGACTCCAATCAATGAAATGAATGCGGCCATGTACAAAGGAAAGGTAAGAACCCCACTATTCCTATTAAGCCTAAGGATCTTTGGGAAGAATATACACAATTTCCTCATGGATTTAGGAGCCTCAGGTAATGTCATGCCCTTTTCCATTTGTAAAAAATTGGGTTTGAGTCTGGTTCAGACCCATAAGAAGGTGATACAACTAGAAAAAACTAAGGTTAATGTAGTAGGGGAATTAAAAAATATTCATGTATAGGTTGGATTAGAGCCACAAATCCAAACTTACATTGATATTCATGTAGAGATATTCTTGTGACATATGGCATGCTTCTAAGCTGAGATTTAACGAAAATTATTGGGGGTTACTTATCGTTAGAATTTTCACACATGTGGCTACCATGGAAGGGAGTAGCAACATAAATTAGGATTGAAAGTGAGCCTCGTCTCAAGCATATGGTCACTGAATATGACTGTCCTAATGAGGTAGACTATTTTGAAATAGAGATAGGAGTTTACAAGAAAAAGGAAATCATGACCTTTTTAATATTCAATCTTGATACCCTAAAACCTCTAGAACATAGGGACTGAATGAACACTATTAACTAGTAGGTTTTGATTAGAAGGTTACAACATGATAGGATAGTTCTAGGAGAAGTTGATTTATGGAGTCTGTTACAGCCAAACTAGTGCAAATTTCACTATGAAGGCCATTTTGAGTGAACATGTCAACCTTGTGTTGATATTCTCAATTATGTTTATGAGTCAACAGAGACTTGTGAACATCATCAAGTAACACCTTTGAACCAATTCCCATTCCTAGCTAAAGATGCAACTATCCTAACAAGAACTAATACCAGTCAAGAGGAAAACTCTTCCAAAGTTGAACAGGCTCAGGTTCTATGTTCTGACCTTCAGAACAAAACTGAGAAATCTTAGAGATTGCATGTTACACCTACCCCTGATAATCTTTTGATGCCTAAGGAGATTCTTGAAAAGATACCTAATTCCAAAACCATCCAAGAGAAGGTGCAAGAAGTAGCTTTTGCATCAGTCAAACATGAATGATCTTGTTGATAAACATCATGAGCAATGGTATTCAAATCTAGATATCTTAAACCAGTTTGATCCATCACCCATTCCTTCTAAGCAACCACTTGTAACATCCGAAAAAAAGGAAACCCCAGCCCCAAACCAACTCTAGACTCTTACGTTTGATGGTTCTAAGTACAAAATAGGGAGTAGAGCTGGAGTTGAGCTAATAAACTTGAAGGGGAAAACATATTTTTCTTCTTATAGGTTGTAGTTTGGATGCACTAACAATGTTGTATAATATGAAGCACTTGACAGGGGACTGATATTTTCTCATTAGAAAAATATCACAATTTTGATGGTTATGGGCGACTCAAAGGTAATCACTAAACAAGTCTGTAGTTAGTATACATGCCATAATAGAAGGTTGGTTGCATACAAGAACAAGGTATGGAATCTTATAGAATATTTTGATGCTTTTGGAATCAAATTGATTCCTAGAGAATAAAATCAAATTGCAGATGCACTCATTGTTGTTGTAAGTACTTTGGAACCCATGCAAGATTCCAAGCTAAAAATATTCTCTATGGAATTAGTTTCCATCCTAACTGTTCCTCACAATGTTAGAAATTTTCAATTCATTGATGATGATCAACATATTCTTGCTTTTCTCGCAAGTTCAGAGGTGTTTGAAGGTCATATTATTGATGAATCTAATTGAGATTGGGGAGATTGTGATCTAGAGAATTGTGATGTAGAAGACATAATAATCCTGATATCCAACAAAATTCCTAAGGGAATGGTAGTCTTGGAGAGAATCTTTGATTCTGATCCTTGAGCTCATGAGAAGGCACCCACAGATGATGGAGGAAAATATGAGTTATACAACTTGGCAGACTCAGGGCTAGAGAAGAGTATTTTTATTGATAAAACCTATCCCAAGGAAATCAGAGACAAAATCTTGGGAGTACTAAAAGGAGAAATCATAGCCATAGCCTGGGGATATGAAGACCTGAAGACTTTTGACACTTCAGTAATCACACACACCATCCCATTGAAACCTTTAGCAAATCCATTCTGGTAGAAGCAACACTTAGTTAATGCCCTCATCGAACCTTTGATTCTCAAAGAGGTACAAAATTTACTATCGACAAGGATAATCTTTCCAATAAGGCACTCAACATGGGTTGCTAATTTGGTCCATGTTTGTAAGAAGAATGAGGAAAATGGGCTATGCATTGACTTCAAAAATCTGAATAAATATTTAGAGAAGGACAATTATTTGCTTCCTTCCCTCGATGAGGTGCTATAGATAATGGTTCACAAATGATTTAATTCCTAGATGGATATTCAAGATACAATTAGGTGTTGGTAAACCATGAAGATAGAATGAAAACTGCCTTCACTACCAAGTGGGTGACATTTGCATACAAGAGAATGTCATTTGGTCTCATCAACACTAGGTCCACATTTCAATGCTCAATGGATGTGGCCTTCAAGGCTCTAGTAGGAAAATGCATTATCATCTACATGGATGATCTCACTATGTTCTCCAAGAATAGAGAAAACCATGTTGCATACATGTCTAAGGTCCTTCAAAAGTGCATAAGTTATGGTGTGTCTCTCAATAGAAAGAAGTATGTATTTGGGGTTTCAGAAGGTAAGTTCCTAGGTCACATAATATCATAGAGAGGAATATCAATTGACCCTGATCAGGTGGAGTCCATTCTCAAGCTGACCATGCCAAGTAGAAAAAAAAAATGAGATATTTCTTTAGAAAGATAAATTTTGTACGAAAATTTATAACTAGGTTTGCGGATATCGTCAAACCCTAGAATAAAATAATGAAAAAGGATGCAAAAATAAAATGGAGTAATGAGGCCAAGGCTACCTTCACATAGATTAAATATTCTATTACAAAGGTGCCTATTTTGACTAGCCCTGACTACTCGCTGCCCTTTTATATTCATTCTTTTGCATCTGATCATTCGTGTGCTGCTCTCTTGACAAAACAAAAAGGTGAGGAAGATGAATGAAATATCACTTTCATGGATCTCCATTCAAGAATGCTAAAATAAAATATCCACCTTTAGAAAAGAAGTATTTTGCATTGGTACGAGCTGTTAAGAAGTTCAGGTACTATATCCTCCACATCCAAGTCACTACCATAGTTCCTAACCCTATTGTAAAGTCTCTTCTAATGCGATGTGAATTGGGAGAAAGGCTAGGGAAGTGGATGGAAATTCTCCAAGAGATTGACCTTGAGATACATCCCATGAAGCTAGTACAAGGACAAGGCCTTTCTAAGGCCATAGTAGATTTAGATCCCAATGCTACATGTCAACAGTATATAGTGGAATCAATCATCAATGACCCTTGTTATGCAAACTTGATTTCTTTGTTGCTGAATAATAAGTATCCTAATGGAATGAAAGCTACACAAAAGAGGGAATTCAGACTTAAAAGTTCCCATTACATGATCAAAGGAGGAGCTTTGTTTAGAAAGAACTATGAAGGTATTTATCTATGTTGTTTGGATCAATAATACGAAAAGCACACCATTTCAGAATTTCATGGTAGATATGGTATTGGGCATGGTTTTGATGATGCCTTAGTGCACCAAATTTTGAGATCAGGATTCTGTTAGCCTCAAGTGTTTTGAGATGCCCACCAACATGTTAGGACATGTCACACATGTCAAACATCCACACCAAGAGAAAGAAATCCAGCGATGCCCTTGCAGCTTGTTTATGAGGTAAAACCATTCACCCAATGGGCGTTATATTTTGTTGGGGTAATTAACCCAAATTATTCTGCAGGTCACAAGTTCATTTTGACCATGATGGATTATTATACATGCTGGATAAAAGCAAAAGCTTGTAAGAACTGCACCACTGATATCTGTTGGGAATTATGCCTCAACTTTCTGGTGACCCCCCTTTGAAGACTTAGGTGAATTCTCTTGTTTCCTTGGAAAAGTCTTTTGTTCTGGAGGAACTGGGATGGAACTTGGCATTGTTTCATTTTCCTTGTTCCGGGTCTTGTTCCCGTTCTGTCTCCAGCTCCGCTCCCCGCTTTCTTGGATCTTCGAGTTTTGTTTTGGCGAAGGCAGAACCAGATGGAACTTGGTATTGTTCCTTTTATCATGTTCCAAGTTTGGCTCTGGATCTAGCTTCGGCCCTGGCTCTGGCAGTGTGTTGCTCTTCACTTGGTTCTGGCGGAGGCGGAACTAGTTTTGGAAGTTGGCAATGTCTATTTTGCCATGTTCCTGTTCCTATTCCTATTCTGACTCCGGGTCTGACTCCTGCTTTTGTGATCTAGTTCCTTTGGATGTTTGGATTCTCCTCAGGGAGCTTTCCTCCGCTTTGTCCATGTTCTGGATTGTTGTTTCTTGCAGTTGGCAGAGGCGGAACTGGAACAGGTTTGGTTCCTGATCTTGGACTTTTGGTAAAGTCTTGTTTTTGTTCCTGTTCCATCCCCGACCCCGACTCCGATCTTTTGTGCTCCCGTCTTGGTTTGACTCCGGGTTGACTTTACCCGGTCAGTTTTGTTTTCGATGTGTTCCACTTTGCCACGGGCGGATGCGGAAGCGAATTGGTTCATGAACCTATAATTTCAATGGAGTCTTGTTTTGACTCCAGTTCCGTCTCCATCTCCGACTCCAACTCCGGTAGTGTACTTTTTTAATGGAGTTCTATTTTCACTCCTGTTCCGACTCTAGCTCCCACAGTGTTAGGTTTGGCTTCAAGCCTTGGACCCACCCGATGTCTGTTTGACCGTTTTGGTTGCTCTGTCAGCTGTGATTATTGATGGGTCTTGAACACATGGCACCTGGTTGAATAGTGATTGGATGGTTACCTAACTTGTTGTGCTGCATGTTTAGTCAACGAAGGTTGGCGGAGCTGAACCCGTTTTTGGAATGGCATTGAATGCCTGGGCGGCTCGTTGCAGGGAGATCTGTCAGATCTGACCAGATGCGTGATTTATGGATGGTCTTCTTTTCTCTTGTTGAGTCGGTTACATATTGGATGAGAGATGTATTATTTCTCATGCATGTAAGTTTGACAAGTCTGCAAGTGTCATGGGTTGCAAAGCAAGTGTGATATGTGCAAGTTGAATGCGCGACCATGAGACTGCGAGCAGGATGCGCGGGCATGTGAATACGTGAGCATGGGGATGCAAGCATAATGCATGATGCATGATGTGAGATTGCAATAGTTGGACTTGCAGGTTGGAGAGCCAAAGGTGTGAAGAGATTTTAGAGAGATGGATAGGGTGTTCGAGCAGTTTGCTTAGGCAATGTAACTGTGAACACTCTATCTCTTGGATCTGGGCATGGGAATCATTGGAGGCCGAATGACTGGGCTAGCCATGAGGCTAGCTATGACAGTCATCTGAGGAGCTGAGAGGAATCTTGTGGGTACCTGTTACTTCTCCAGTAGAACAAGATGTAACTCCTATATTAGCTTTGAGCTTGATATTGTATTGTAACTGGTTTTGTTGCTGAATAGTACAATGGCTCAAAATTTTGGAGTGTGGGGTTTTTACCTGAAAGGGTTTTCCCCACGTATATCTTTGTGACTTCCTTTTTTGTCTTTCATGGTATCTGGTTATGTTGAATTTGTTTCTTGTTGCATTCATTTCTCTCAGAGGATCAATGGGGGATCAACTATGCTTATTTTCGCTTTATTGCATAGTTGGTTGTGTCTTTGTTGTGATTTTGAATTGAAATCACTAAGGCACTACTATCTTAGATGCCTATTTTGATGACAGACCGAATCCATATCCCCAACAAGTGGTATCAGAGCTGGTAGCTTGTTGCTCATGATACCAACAAGTGGTATCAGAGCATGTTTAAGGGAGGTAATGGCTTGATGATACTGACAAGTGGTATCAGAGCCTTCTCCTAGTTGCTCAAGTTCTAGGTTTTCTCGTGTGGTGATTTCTTAGCCTAGCAAGCTTGAGGAAGTCTAGAGAAATCGGTTGGTGATTGGTCCTTCAGTGAGTGGAAGTGTGTGATTCATTGATTCAACATACAGTTTGAAAGGCGCTGGGAAAGTATGGAGTGGGTCATGTTGTGGCAACATGATCTGGAGCTCCTGACTGGTAACATTGTTCCTAATGCAAAGGGCATGAGATGTGTTCATGGTTGTGTTGCAGCAAAGCGTGGTGTTCATACTGGGTGTCTGTGTGAGAGGCTCCTTGGTGGTATGGACTAGCTTGTGTCATTGTTTAGCTATGGATTGTTGTGCTTGTGCTGGGTGTTTCTGACTTAGCACTGAAGACATTTTCTTTGGTGCTCTGATTGCATGGAGGCTATGAGGTGACCTTGGTGGTCTGCAACTTTTGGATAGCCTGGCTCTTCCTTGTGCTTGTACATGACTGTGGCATTGAAACTGGTCTGAAACAGACCTGTTGTTCCTGTGTGCCTCTTTCTTGCACTTGCATGGTTTAGATTCATGTCTTTGGCTCTGAGGGTTTTGTGTAGATTTTCCTAAAAACTCTACGGTGCATTCTCTTGTTCTTTCATTGTTCTAGTTTACTATGATGGTTGTGTGAAGACTCCTGAGTTGTCCAGATGAGTAGTCAATATGGAGGTGCGTGGGTTTTTTGGAAACACTGTGGTTTTTTGTAGGTTTTGCACGGTCAAGGAAAACTTGTGTTTTGTGGAACTGCTATTTGTTATTTTTCTAGATTCTAGTTTCTGGGGTGTGACTGGATGAGATAGCTACAGTTCGACTGGTTTTGAGGAGTGGTGTCTTCTCTACATGGGAGTGTTGGTATGTTTTTCCTTCAGCATTCTTGTGGTATGCTTTGATGGTTTTCTAGACTTTGGTGCTTGGGTTGTGGATGTGACTAGAAAATCAAATCTGTTGCTAATCTGGTGTTTGAGTCATGATTGTCTACTTTGGCTGTTCTCTTTGATTATCTTAGTTTTGCAGTTTCCAGCGCAATGATAGATTTTTAGGCTTATTTTTGGTTGCATCCATGGGTTGTGCAATATTGTAGGCTCTCCTTACCTACATGCTTGTTGTGAGACAACTCGGAAGTGGACTGTCTATATCCACAAGGGTGTAACCATGTTGTGCAGATCTATTAGCTGACCTTGTCTATGGTCACTTGTGCATTGGTGTGGCTATTTTGAGATGAGAGGGGGAATGGCGTTTGAGTACCTGAATAGTCAGTGATGGGGACCTGAAGTATGTGGATCACGATGTCATGGAGAGTTGGGTACACTGGCATAGTGTAAGCTTTTGACAGTAATGGTGTGGTCAGTCATGGTGCTTGGAAAGCTCAGTGTCACATTTTAGTGGGAGCTTTAGCAATGACTGATGTCTTCTTTGGTGTTGTAGAATTTGCATCTGCATGTTCACTATTTGAAGATGTGCAACACTTTGGAGCCATGAAGGACCTTGGTAGTCTTTGGCTGAGTTGTTGGTGGTGCTTGACAGGTGATGTTGGTTTAGAGTTGTTTGTTTTATGTCATGGTATACTCTTGCTTGTGCATTAGAGTTTTGGCATGTTGTTTTGCTCTTGAAGACCATTGACAGTTCACTTGAAGCATGGTATCTCCCTTGGAGATATGTAGATCATGGTGTCATGATAAGTTCCTGTTCTAGGTTATGGAACTTTGACAGTGGTCTGGGGGTTCTCTTTACTTTGAGTACATTGGTCATATGCTGGAGGACTTCTGGTTATTGCATTGTTGTAGTTTGGAGTTAGCATGAGATGACAGGTGTTGATACTCATGGATGCATGGAGAATAAAGGTGAGGCTTGAATTCTTAAGTGAATATTGTTGTTACAACTGAAAGTCTGAGAAGCCTGCACTTTGGTTGAATGTAAATTCAATAGAGATCTTGGAGGATAATGCTCTTAGGTTAGCCATGGTGGCTTGTATATCTTGGATGAGCATGTTTCTTTTTTCTTCTTGATCTGCTTGGCAGTGGTGTCATTGTGAAAGGTATTTACCCATTATACTTTTCAAGTGCTTTATGTTTTATCTTGAGTTGGTTTCGATTCTGGAGGATTCATAATGAAAGGTTGGAAAACATAGTTTATCTCCTTGTACTTTTGAGGACTGAAAGGAGATGGTTATATGGGTAGGTCTGATCTTCTTTGAAGAGCTTACATCCATGTTTTGTTAGATTTTTTCAAGGCTTTTCCCTTTGGGATGTAAAGAAGATCATTCTTGGCATAGCTGGCATTTAGAAGTGTTTGTAGAAGGAAATGTTTCTTGTTGATTTGTTGTTTCTCTCTTATCTGGTCTTGTTCTTCCTGATTTCTCTTGTGACTTTAGATATGAGTTACCTTTGTGGTACCAGGTTGGTCACTGTTTGTGGTCATGTGTTGTCACCTGGGTGATGACATGAAGGTGCCTGTGGTTCTTTCTTCAGTCAGCTTTGGAGGTGTTTGGAAGAACTATGGAAGACAGTTGAGAGAAATTTTTCTTGTAGCAAGTGGTTGCAGATGTTGCAGATTAGTATGGATGTTCCTTGGAACTACATGGTTACATTTTTTTATGCTGGATTTGGTGGACTTGGTATGCTTGGATCATTTGTGATGGTGCTTTGTTTGCACTCATCTGGACAGTGCCCTTGTAGTGGGAGTACTTGGATGTGTTTGGTCTATGACTGGTTGACACAGGGTGCTTGTTTGCTACTGGGATGGGTGGGTTTCTTTTGATGGCATGAGTTCACTTTTAGGTCATACCTTTAAGGTATGGGTGGTTGGATGTTTCAGCATGAGCTGTGGGTGCTGGTTTTCAGTCACGTGGGTTTGATCAGCTGGATGAGAGCAGTCTGTTCTTGGTTGCCTTTCTAGCTGGTCAATTTTTCTTGTTTTGGAGTTTGGTTGGAGTGGTGCTTTGCTGGTTTTTTGCCTTTGTCATTTGGGGGATCTTTTGCTTTCATTCCTGAGACTGTTGATGTTTCACTTTGGTGTGTTCTTGTGGTTGGAGCTATTACTTAAGGTGGTGGACATATTTCTGATGTTGTTGCAGTGGTTTTGATTGGAGTGTGAGAGCATGTGTTGGTCCTTGTTCGGGCTGGTTTAGAGGATGCTTGAAAGTCTTCGACAAGTGGGAGATTGTTGGGAATTATGCCTCAACTTTTTGGTGAACCCCCTTTGAAGACTTAGGTGAATTCTCTTGTTTCCTTGGCAAAGTCTTTTGTTCTGGGTCTTGTTCCCGTTCCATCTCCAGCTCCGCTCCCTTCTTTCTTGGATCTTTGAGTTTTGTTCTAGCGGAGGCGGAACCGGATTGGAACTTGGCAGTGTTCCTTTTGTCATGTTCAAGGTTTGGCTCTGGATCCGGCTCCGGCTCTGGCTTGGGCAGTCTTTTGCTCTTCGCTTGGTTCTGTGGTGCAAGAGCACCTACACCTTGTGAAGTCTAAGTTGATAGCTAGGTGTGTCTTGTGTTCATTTATGCTTAATAAGGTCTAAAGGACCAGTCATAATGTAATTTGAAAAGGTTTTGAATCATTTAGTTGAATTTGTCAGTTTGATTCATAATGCCAAGGCCATGTGAAATCATGAGTTTTAAGGGATATGGGGAGTAGGGTCTTATTCCATGTTAAATAAGGTCTCAATGAGCATTTTAAATGTATTGGAGGGCTTAATAGGTCAGTTAGGTGGTATTTGCAAAATCAAGTTGATCAAGTTGTAATGGGGTAGTGATTAAGAGCAAAATTGGCAAAAATTGTCATCTTAGACTCTAACAAAAGGTGGTTATGGTAGTTGGTCGGTTCAAGGGGTGGTTTGGATGTTATTACATGATATATTTTTGTAAGATCTCGAATTGAGGCTGTTGGAGAAGTTTGGAAAGAGTTTCTAATAAGAAGTTTGCTGTTTTTTTGTGTTTTCCATTAAGAAATTGCTGATCCCGTGCATTGTACGACCTGTATGTATTTTTTTTACATTACAAGCCTATTATGGTTGGATAGATAATTGAATAACCTTTCTTTTGGCGTTGGAATGGTGTGATTTCATTAAAAATTGAGTGAGATATCCTTGTTTTACTGCCGGGTGGTCTCAAATCCCATGTTTTTCCTGTTTTCCTGAACTTTGCAAGCATTGTACGGATCTGTACCATCACCATATGATCTGAGACTTATATCATATTGTAGGGGAATGAAATAGCTTTCATCTGAATCCAATTAGAGGTTCTAATATTGATTTTTGAGAGAGATCTCTTCATTTTTCTGGGACTGCCTGTTTCTAACTAATTTGAGGGTTTGATTGGTGTAAAAAATGATGTTCTAGTCATTCCACTTGCTGTCCAGCCCTGTAACTCGGTGGAATGACTTATTTCATGGAATTTTAGATGTACCAATGGTTTGGGAGGCATAAAATACAAGTTGTATGGTTTTAGGGGGATGCCTTAGGGTGTTTTCATGAGTTTTCCAAGTGAAATTGAGGAACTAAAGTAAGGTTTTGGAAAAATATGATTGGAACTCTATATGTGATAGTGTTTTGAGTTTTTGCAGGTCATTTTATGAAGGTCTAATGCAGTGGAATGTTATGATAAGTCTTGGAACCCATATTTTCAATAAACCCTCATGAATTGTGCCTAAAACAAGGTTTTTCAAGTTTGACATGTGTTTGTCTGTACCAATGGAATATTTTTGTGATTTTGGAGGTTTGAAGGCATATGAATTGCTGCCCCAAGGTTTCATGGTCCTGTGATAGGTTTAAAGGAATGTTGCTTTGTAAAATAGGCCTAATCAGCATAATTGAGCCTCCTGGGTCTGCATCATAGTGGTATCAGAGCATCAGGAAGTAGATCTATTTTCATTTTGCAGGGTTGAAGAAGAGGCAAGGTTGACAAGATGCCTCCAAAGAAGAATGATATGGCTAAAGAGATGAAGGAGATGAAAGATAGGCATGCAAGAGAACTCAGAGAGTTGGAAGAGAGAGTCATAGCCTTGGAGACAAACAAAAGAAGGGAAGTGGAAGAGACTGAGACTGAAGAAGAGGAAGATGAGGAGTTTGAAGATGTGGAAGAAGAGCTTACTCCAGAGGATCAAAGAATTGCAAGGTTGCTGAAGGCAATAAAGAATGACAAACCTAAGGTAAAACTTGATGTTCCTAAGTATGGTGGTAGTTTAAATGATGAAGAACTATTGGATTGGATTGCTGCAATAGATAATCATTTTGAATGTGATGAGGTTCCTGAAGAACAAAGGGTCAAGATTGCAAAAACTAAGTTGCAGGGTCATGCTTTGGTATGGTGGGATTACCTTCAATCTGAGAGGAGGAAGCAAGGAAAGTCTAAGATCACATCATGGGATAAGATGATATCAAAAATCAAAGGTAAATTCTTACCCAAGGATCACCAAGTTCAATTATTTAAGAGATTGCAAAACTTAAGACAAAGGGAAATGGATATTAAGTCTTATACTGAGGAGTTTTATAAATTGAGTTTAAGATCTGGTCATCATGAGAATGAAGATGAAAAGATTGCTAGATATGTTGGTGGTTTAAGGCTTAATATACAAGATGAATTGGTTTTGGCTAACCCTAGGAGTGTAGAGGATTGTTATCAAATGGCTATTAGGGTGGAGGAGAAAATAAAGAGAAGGCAAGACAAAGCAGCAAGAGGAAGAGGCAACACTTCTAGAGGAAGAGGGTTCAATCCTAGTTCAAAGACAAACAATGAGGGCCAAGGAGAAGACAAGAAGGATCAAGAGAAATCTGATTCAAGAGGTGGATGGAGAGGTTCAAGAGGCAGATTTGGTGGAGGAAGAGGTTCCTATCAATTCTCAGGAAGATGCTACAATTGTAACCAGCCTGGACACCCAGCCTTCAAGTGTCCTGAAAAGCAAGCCTCAAGCTCTTATGGTGGAGAAAGGAGGAATCAATTAGTGCATGAAGATGAAGAGAGTGGGAATTCACCTATAGTTAACCTTACATCAGAAGAAGGAGAGGCACTCATGATAAGGAGAACTGTGTTGCAAGCATCCAAGGAGGAAGAATTGAGTCAAAGGAGGAGTCTATTCAGAACTACATGCAAAAGCAAAGGTAAAGTGTGTCAAGTTGTCATTGATTCTGGTTCTCAAGATAATCTAGTGTCTAGGGAGATGGTGGATAAGTTGAGTTTGGAAAAGTTACCTCATGAATCACCTTATAGAGTTTCTTGGGTCAATGATAATCAAACTTTGGTGGTAAAAGAGCAAGCATATGTTGATTTTCAGATTGGAGAGTATAAGGATAGGGTTCTATGTGATATTTTGCCAATGGATTGTTGTCATGTGCTCTTAGGGAGGCCTTGGCAATTTGATAGGAGGTCTATATATGATGGCTGGGAGAACACATACACCATCAAGAAGGAGGACAAAACTTATAAGTTGCTTCCCTTGAAAACAAGTGTAAGGGATAAGGGTAAGTCTAAGGTAGTGTTGTTTGGCAAGAAGGAGCCTTTAAGGCCTGAGGACAGTAAGTCTGATATGGTTGCAGGTTTAGAACAGATTAGTGGTGTTGTGACAGCAAGGAAGGCACCCACAAATGATGTTAAGACAGTATGGAGTTTGTTTTTGCAAGGGGCAACGAGAGAACTCAAGCCTAAGTCTGATTTGATCAAGGTAAGTGATAAGTGTGCAAAGGAGTATGAAGGACAGGGTGAAATTGTTGTTGGGACTATGGTGTGTCCCATTACTATGAAGGTTGCTGCAAGCCAAGTGAAATTTGGTAATGCAAAAGAGGATAGAGTTGTTAGTGCAGGGGCACAAGAGGATGGTGACATGGCAGGTCTAGGGGCATTACAAAAGGAACAAATTAAGCAAAGGCATGCAGGTCTGATCACAGAGCCAGTAAGGCAGAATGTGCAAGGAATGGTGAGGAGCTATCCATGTATGGGTGGAGCAAGGAAGAGAGCAGGTTTATATGATTCTAATGTTTGTTTATCTGCAGGTCTAAGGCATAGAACAACACCAAATTTTGATCCAGGACTAAAGAGATCAGTACCAGGTCTGAAGATGCTTGAAGCAGCAATGAGAAGGCCAAGAACAAGTTTCCACTCTTGGGGCAAGAGTCTTTTTTATGGGGGGGTGTATGGTGCAAGAGCACCTACACCTTGTGAAGTCTAAGTTGATAGCTAGGTGTGTCTTGTGTTCATTTATGCTTAATAAGGTCTAAAGGACCAGTCATAATGTAATTTGAAAAGGTTTTGAATCATTTAGTTGAATTTGTCAGTTTGATTCATAATGCCAAGGCCATGTGAAATCATGAGTTTTAAGGGATATGGGGAGTAGGGTCTTATTCCATGTTAAATAAGGTCTCAATGAGCATTTTAAATGTATTGGAGGGCTTAATAGGTCAGTTAGGTGGTATTTGCAAAATCAAGTTGATCAAGTTGTAATGGGGTAGTGATTAAGAGCAAAATTGGCAAAAATTGTCATCTTAGACTCTAACAAAAGGTGGTTATGGTAGTTGGTCGGTTCAAGGGGTGGTTTGGATGTTATTACATGATATATTTTTGTAAGATCTCGAATTGAGGCTGTTGGAGAAGTTTGGAAAGAGTTTCTAATAAGAAGTTTGCTGTTTTTTTGTGTTTTCCATTAAGAAATTGCTGATCCCGTGCATTGTACGACCTGTATGTATTTTTTTTACATTACAAGCCTATTATGGTTGGATAGATAATTGAATAACCTTTCTTTTGGCGTTGGAATGGTGTGATTTCATTAAAAATTGAGTGAGATATCCTTGTTTTACTGCCGGGTGGTCTCAAATCCCATGTTTTTCCTGTTTTCCTGAACTTTGCAAGCATTGTACGGATCTGTACCATCACCATATGATCTGAGACTTATATCATATTGTAGGGGAATGAAATAGCTTTCATCTGAATCCAATTAGAGGTTCTAATATTGATTTTTGAGAGAGATCTCTTCATTTTTCTGGGACTGCCTGTTTCTAACTAATTTGAGGGTTTGATTGGTGTAAAAAATGATGTTCTAGTCATTCCACTTGCTGTCCAGCCCTGTAACTCGGTGGAATGACTTATTTCATGGAATTTTAGATGTACCAATGGTTTGGGAGGCATAAAATACAAGTTGTATGGTTTTAGGGGGATGCCTTAGGGTGTTTTCATGAGTTTTCCAAGTGAAATTGAGGAACTAAAGTAAGGTTTTGGAAAAATATGATTGGAACTCTATATGTGATAGTGTTTTGAGTTTTTGCAGGTCATTTTATGAAGGTATAATGCAGTGGAATGTTATGATAAGTCTTGGAACCCATATTTTCAATAAACCCTCATGAATTGTGCCTAAAACAAGGTTTTTCAAGTTTGACATGTGTTTGTCTGTACCAATGGAATATTTTTGTGATTTTGGAGGTTTGAAGGCATATGAATTGCTGCCCCAAGGTTTCATGGTCCTGTGATAGGTTTAAAGGAATGTTGCTTTGTAAAATAGGCCTAATCAGCATAATTGAGCCTCCTGGGTCTGCATCATTCTGGCAGAGGCGGAACTAGTTTTGGAAGTTGGAAATGTCTATTTGCCATGTTCTTGTTCCTGTTCCTATTCCGACTCCGGGTCCGACTCCTGCTTTTGTGATCTAGTTCCTCTGGATGTTTGGATTCTCCTCGGGGAGCTTTCCTCCGCTTTGTCCATGTTTTGGATTGTTGCTTCTTGCAGTTGGCGGAGGCGGAACCGGAACCGGTTTGGTCCATGATCTTGGACTTTTGGTAAAGTCCTATTTTTGTTCTTGTTTCATCCCCGACCCCGACTCTAATCTTTTGTGCTCCCATCTTGGTTTGACCTCGGGTTGACTTTACCCAGTCAGTTCTATTTCTGATGTGTTCCTCTTTGCCATGGGCAGATGCGGAACCGGATTGGTTCATGAACCTATAATTTTAGTGGAGTCTTGTTTCAACTCCAGTTCCATCTCCATCTCTAACTCTGACTCTAGCAGTGTGCTTTTTTGGTGGAGTCCTATTTCGACTCCTGTTTCGACTTCGGCTCCGGTAGTGTTAGGTTTGGCTTGAAGCCTTGGACGCGCCCGATGTTTGTTTGACCATTTTGGTTGCTCTGTCAGCTGCGATTGCTAATGGGTCTTGGATGCATGGCACTTGGTTGAATAGTGATTAGATGGTTACCTAATTTGTTGTGCTGCATGTTTATTCAATGAAGGTTGGCAGAGCTGAACCCATTTTTGGAATGGCATTGAATGCCTGGGTGGCTCATTGTAGGGAGATCTATCAGATCTGACCAGATGCATGATTTGTGGATGGTCTTCTTTGCTCTTGTTGATTCAGTTACATATTGGATGAGAGATGTATTATTTCTCATGCATGTAAGTTCGATGAGTCTGCCAGTGTCGTGGGTTGCAGAGCAAGTGCGAGATGTGCAAGTTGAATGCGTGACCATGAGACTGCGAGCAGGATGCGCGGGCATGTGAATGCATGAGCATGGGGCTACAAGCATAATGCATGATGCATGATGCGAGATTGCAGTAGTTGGACTTGCAGGTTGGAGAGCCGAAGGTGTGAAGAGATTTTTAGAGAGATGGAGAGGGTGTTCGAGTAGTTTGCTTAGGCAATGTAATTGTGAACACTCTATCTCTCGGATCTAGGCATGCTCATTGGAGGCCGAATGACTGGGCTGGCCATGAGGCTGGCTGTGATAGTCATCTGAGGAGCTGAGAGGAATCTTGCGGGTACCTGTTACTTCTCCAGTAGAACAAGATGTAACTCCTGTATTGGCTTTGAGCCTGATATTGTATTGTAACTGGTTTTGTTGCTGAATAATACAATGGCTCAAAATTTTGGAGTGTGGGGTTTTTACCTGAAAGGGTTTTCCCCACGTATATCTTTGTGTCTTCCTTTTTTGTCTTTCATGGTATCTGGTTATGTTGAATCTGTTTCTTGTTGCATTCATTTCTCTCAGAGGATCAATGGGGGATCAACTGTGCTTGTTTCCGCTTTATTGCATAGTTGGTTGTGTCTTTGTTGTGATTTTGAATTGAAATCACTAAGGCACTACTATCTTAGATGCCTATCTTGATGACAGACCGAATCCGTATCCCCAACAATATCATCATCAAGTTCCTTGATGATTCTATCATTACCAAGTTTGGAGTGTTGTTTGTTCTGGTATGTGATAACAACCCTTTTGTTTCTTCTACTTAGTTTATTCAATGGGAATTTCATAATAAAATTGTTTTAAAATATTCCTCTAATTACTATCCATAGGGGAATGGGGTAGCAGAGTCTACAAATAAAATATTGTTAGAAGTCATCAAGAAGCTATTAGAGAGTAATCTTAGGGATTGGCACACATAATTGATATGTTCCTTATGGGAAGATAGGACTAGAATCAAAGCTGCCTTAGGGAAGTTTCTACTTAAATTAGTCTATGACCAGAACCCATTGTTTCCTATCCACCTACAGATTCTTGTTATGTGTTTTATGTAGGAATTTTATTCTGAAGATGGTAGGATAGAATCTCTATTAGCTAATTTACTTAGCTTAGAAGAACAGAGAGATGTTGAATTACAACATTTCTCTAAACATCAGGTTGTCAAAAACTAGTTTGATAAGAGGGACAAAATAAAAGCCTTCAGGATATTAGATCTTGTAATGTGATGGGACAAATCTAGGGAAAGAAAAGGTGATCACCAAAATTTTGATCGACTTTGGTTGGGACCATATCGAATTGCAGAGATCCTTGGTGAAAATACCTTTCATTTAAGTACTCTAATACGAGAACCCATTCCTTTGCTCGTTAATGGGAAATTTCTAAAACACTACTTTAGCTCTTGAAGGATTTGATGATCAAATTTAGTTGTATATATGTATTTAGTAGGTTTTCTTCTTTGGTTCATTTTTCTTCTATTTGTTTGTTCTTTTTTTTGTTCTTTTTTGTTCTTTTATTTCTAGGGGTTATTCAAAATATGATAAGGGTACTGGGAGAGAAGTTGGTTGAGTTATTTTCAAGTATGTTTGTTGAACTTGTTCATTTCATTACCTATGTTTTGCATTCTTTTTATAGAATGGTCTGAAAGGTTAAGTACAAATGGGTATATTGTAAGAGATCTCATGAACCACATTTGTATCTATCAAAAAATAGATAAGACCATCTATTCTACATAGGAACCTTTTTGTCTCTAGGTGGCTATATTTTAGATTTGAGTGAAAAATATGAATTTTGATGCCATCATGAAATCCACACTAGTTCTCAGCCCCAAAATTTTAGGTTGATATATCCGAGTATTGAGAAAAGCTAATAAGGAATTCATTCAAGAGGAGCCTATAAAAAATTATGAGAAGAAAAGAGAACCATTGAATGATGACAAAATCAATACAAGAAGGGTAATTCAAGTATCTCCATTGGGGCTATGGACACCTGGCTGGTAGAAGAGAAATGCTTTGAGAGAACTAGAGGTATCTCCATTGGGGCTTTGGATACTTGCCTGATAGTGGAGAAATGCCCAAGATATTATTGCACAATGGTTAAAAGGGTTCAACTCATGTAGCTTGAATCTTGAATATAGTTGTTTAGGAATGGAGGAAGTTTTTACTAAAAATAGATGCACCATACATGAAGACACTCAAATTCGAAGTAGTTAATGTTGATTTACATTTGAGATTCCATCTCAACCTTGTTTATCATGATTGATTATACTTGAGTGTAAAATTTTCATCAACTAGAGGTTTTGGGTGACTAAATTCTTTAGTATCTTGAAAATGGGTAAGCCATTTTACTAGCTGAGTCACCATTTGTTATGCCTTACATAACCACCCCATTTTAATTTTTATTAAAATGGGTCCCCCTTTTGGTTTGTTTGTCTTTGGTGTTTTTTTTGTGATTTAGGAGTTGTTCTTTTCTGCTAAGTCTTTGTTTTCTTTTTTTCTGTCAAAAGCGAAACTGAAACAAAATCTGAATTTGAAACTTGCAAAGGTTTTTAGTCTGATTTTTGTCTCGATTCCACTCATGTTCATTTTCTTTTGTTTTGTATTTGGTCTATGTTGTTTCCCTTTTTGGTGGGATCAGATCCAAAATAGATATTGAACTCAAAACTTTTGCAAAGTTCCAACTTTGGTTCCCATTTTGCCTCTACGTCTGCCTTTGTGTTTTTCTCATTGGTTTTTTTTGGGCTCGGTTCCTTTGGTCCTGATCCCACCTTGCTGTCCTTTTCTCGTTCCCTTTCATTCTTTGTTTTTTCTTCATCTTTGGTGAAACCAGAACCAAAACCAAACTGAGAAATTTGCAAAAGTTCCCTCACCAGTTCTGATCCCGATCCTGCCCCCACTTTCTTGTTTTCTTCTTCTCCAATTTAGTTCAGTTACATAATAGTTATGTACTTGTTCCTACTTTAACTCTACACCCAACCAACCGTATTAAGGGCATTAATTACAGGCTCTTCACACATGAAAAATAAAATTCAAAACCTTAATCAAGTTAATTTTCTCATTATTATTATTTCCTAAGTTATTTTTGTGAACCAAAGCAGAAAAATGAAGAGTGGAGAATGACTTGGTCAAAGGGAAAACATCTACAAGCAGATTTGGATCAAATTTTCATCCTTTTTGGTAGTGTTTGAGGTAGGTGGGTTTTTCCCATTTCATTTTGTGTTTTGTTTCTCATCTTCTTCTTCATTGTGTTCTTTGCGCGTCCATGAGAAATTTCTCATGGATCTTCACCCATTTTTGATGTTTTTCTTTCATTTTCATTTTTGGTTTCTTTCCCTTCTGTTTCATGTTTTCCTTTTTGTCTTTTTTGATTTTTTTATTGTTGTGGTCATTGTCATGTTTGGTGGTGTATGTACTACTGTACCCTAGCTTTTGTTTAGGGTTTCATCTTTGATAGGTTTTGGAGGCTTTTAAAGCTCTCAAATTTATTGAAAGATGTGTTCCATCTTATTCACGTGTCAACTCAATGACCTCCATGTTAGGTTTTCAATGCCCTAAATTTCTTGAGTCGATTAGTTATGTAAACAATAATTTTGCACACTTTCTTTATAATATCATGCCCTAGCTGGTGGTTTTCCCTCAATCATATGAATGATAGATTCACACCTTTATTTCAATCCCCCTTGGCCCCTCACATGACCTTATTTTAGATACTTGAATAATATTGTGTGATGCTTAATGATAATAGGTGGAAGCGGATCTAGGAATGGATTCAACTCATAAATATTTTTTTGAAAGTTCAGATCTAGTTCCAAACCCACTCCTGATGAACTTTTGACTCCATCTCACATCCTTAACACTTTTAGAACCAGAACTAGAATGGGGGAAAGATTTGAAACTTTTTAATGTTTCGGGTCCGGTTTTCATTTCAATTATGATCCTGGCTCTGATGCTGATCCCAAATTGAGAAGGCAGAGAGAAAAGTGAGTTTTGAGCAAGGAGATACTTGCTGAGACCATCTAGAAAAGATGGAGAACTTGAGAAGGCATTTGCAGGCAGAGGAGGAGAGAAAGAAGAGAAAAAGACAAGCAAAGATGGATAGGGAAATTGCTGAGTTGAAGCAAGAAATGAAGAGGTTGGATAAAGAGTTCCAAGAATCTATGAAGAGGATAGAACAAATGATGAAACAAGAGACAAGTTGGAATTTGAAATTGAAAAGGAAGATGGTTTGGCCTATAAAGAAGATTGTGAAAAGAAGAAGAAATGAGAAGATGAAAGAGGAAGAAGAAGCATATGAAGATGCACATGAATAATTCCTAGATGAAGACAAAGATGTTCCTAAGCATGAAGATGAAGAATTTAAAGTTGATGCAGATATTCCAAGGCAAGAAGGTGAATCTATCATTGAGATAAGAAACCTGATTTCAGGACTTGAAGACATTGAGTTGATTAAGGGAATGATCATGGATGAATTGGTCATAGAGGTTTGCAAAGGATTGATGAATGATGGAGGTATTATGGTAGAAAGTTTGTTTCATTTCATTATGTTACTAATGCTTTGGACAAAGAATAATTTTCAGGTTGAAAATACAAAGGACAAATTGAAAAGGAATTGGATGATCAAGAAGAATACAATTCAAAGGGGCTTGAATTCTTTTGCCCTCGGGAGTTTGGTGCAAGAGCACCTATTTGATTTCTTGCCTCCATGAGGCCACTTGTAAATAGTTATTATATTTTGTGTATTGGGTCTTATAATAAGGTTTATAAAACCATTTTATAGGTGTTTGAGTCTTAGGAAGTAATATTTGAAGTCATTTGTCAAATAATGTTTAAATTTGTTCCATATTGTAAAAATTGTAAAAGTTGCTCAAGAAAGTTGTCAAGCAACTTGTCAAAAATGTCATTAAGGTGTTTTGTCAACAAACTAACTAAATGGTGGTTGAAAATAGTTGGTTTTGGTTGTAAATGTATAAGTACACCCTCCAAAACTCGAATTGAGAGGTTGGAGACATTATTTGTGAAGTTTGATGAATGGCAACCTCAAGTTTGTGTGCATTTTCTGATTTTACATTGTTTCCAGGTTAAAGTTGTGGTTTGTACGGCCTTTTATGCACTCAAATAATGGAGTATCATATATGGATGGAAAGATATCTATTTCTAGTTTCCAATTATTTTTGTCTCATTCAATTTTATTGAGATTTGTGGGAGATATGATTATTTTGGTAAGACTGCCTATTTTAACAATATTGTGCAGAATTTACAGTCTGAAAGAATGTGATGGTACGGATTTTAAAGTATATATTTTGGGTCTGAAACCAAATTTATGTTGTTCTTATATGAATCTACTTTAATTTTCTTCAAGTCTCATCAAATTTCATTAATATTTGAATAAGTTATGATCATTTTAGTGGGGGCAGGTTTGAACCCTGTCTAGGGTTTGCAGTTTTGGGAAAAATGAAATAACTTCTTTTGGGCTACCATGGTTATGTTTCCAATGTGACATAGAATGAATAATAGCATGTGTTATACAAATATTTATTTGGATTATTGTTGAAGGATTGTGAGATATTTTGTTGAATCCTCCTAACTCTGCATCAGATGATAAGGTTCATGTTCAATGCACCTACCCGAAGGAGTCCTCGGTAGTTGACTGAAGTGGAAGCATTGTATAAATTCAATATGGATAAAGAATTTAATAGGTCCCACATGAACAAGAAGTGGTTGAGGACCGAAAAGAAGTCTTTATCCAATTTTCCTAAACAACCCAAGATGGGAGACTTCAAGAAGGAAGTTGATGATTTAATTTTGATGCTTTCCAAGGTATTTGGAAAGAAGGACTCATCATGCTTCAGGGAGTGGATGTTTCGATACATCCAAGCTATTTTTTATGGAAAGCAAAAATTTTATTGGTGCATGATCTTATCATATAATTTACACAATTAGATGTTGGGGGTAAGGGAAACAAAGATTTTCTTTATGACTTATTATGTCATATATGTTGTTGCAAGGATGGGTATCTTTCTTGCATTGAATGTAGTGGGGGTATTAGGAGAAGCTCATAGAAAATAGAAAGTGTGGACCCACTATGACCAATTGAATCTACAAACATCATAACAACACCATACAAGGGTCAATGATGCATTAGTCTATTTCATCATCAATCTATCGATTGGGGATGTTGGATTCAGGTTGAGTAGGGATGCTATGACTTTAATTGATCAATGGGGACATTGGTATATCCAATATCCCAAGTTCTCATACTTCAAGATAGCAATATTTGATGGCCATCCTCACTTACTCCCAAGGTGTTACAGTGATAGGATTGTCCTTATGGATTTTATATATCAAGCCTTAGGAGTGAATGCAATATTTTCTATCAAACATAAGCTAGGATGTCACAAGTTCCCAATGAAGTTGGGGGAATATTGTTGTCTTCACAATATAGCTACAAAGGTAATGTGTGAAGAGTTGAGCTATTTGAAGTTGGGATTATATACATCCTGGAAGCATTTTGACCTCGAGAGAAAAATGACTGCCCTAAATTATATTATTTTTGAAAAACATTATAATTTGTTGGAGGATTTTTGGATTGACCTACAAGATTACTATGATGTTAGAAGAAGGACCTATGAAAGGCTAACCATCCCACAAATTATTGAGTATGGAATGAAAGAAGACATTCCTGACACCTTATCTGATGATGGTGTGATTTTGGATCTTGGATATGAAGCAAGAAAGGTGGGCACTAAAAACCTAGACCTAATAAAGTAGGGTGAAGAAGAGTCTATTGATATCAAACAAATTTTGAGGATAATAATGGATAGAAGTATCTAGTGGGTGGTCATGAGGGTGAAAGAGCCATAGGCTCAAGCTTCAAAAAAGAGGAAAGTAGGGGCAACTAAAGGTTATCAAAGGATCAAGAGGAGAGTAGCCCCTAAAGAGCAATTAGAGCATCTTCTCCCATCTCTATAGGAGATGCTATTCTAGAAATACTTACTCAGGAATTACATTAATCACAAGGTGTGGAGACCACAATAGTTAGAGAAGGCTCCTCTTCTCAAGCTTCCCTCACTCAAGAAAATAGCAAAGAAGTACCTGCAGGTAGTCTTCATGAGAAAACAAAAACTCTGAAGGGAAAGGAAAGAGAAGTTGAAATTCATGATGTCAATTCTGATTTAGAGGCCACTCAATTGGATAATGAGCCTCTTGTAACTAAATCTATTGATGATACTGAGTAAATTGAGACTAAACATGTCCTTACTCTAGAAGATCAATGGAAATTGTTCGAGGATGAAAAAAAAGAAGTAGATGCTAAAGCACAAGCTAAGGCACTAGAAAAACAATAAGAAGCAAAGGTGAAAGAAAAAGTTGATATGCTTGCCAAGCAACAAGAGTTAGAAGCTATAGTGAAGGCTGAAGAATTGGCTTGGCAAAAAAAGGAGAAAGAGGATCTTCTAATGCAACAAAGGGAAACTGAGTGGAAAACTAAAGAAGAAAGAGATAAGTTGGCTCTATTGCAGAAAATCTATGAGCTGGAAGAAGAGAGAAAGAACCCCTTGAAGACAAGTTCAAAGTAGTAGTGGAAGCTTAGAGAAAAAAAGAAGAAGAGGAGTTGGAGTTGAAGAGAATAAAAGAAGTGGAGCAAGCTAAAATTGACCAGGAAGCAGGCAAGGCATGGATGAGGGTGTTGGAGTTAGAAAAACAAAAAGATCAATTATTGGAGGAGAGGATATTGGAGGAAGAACAACTAACCAAGTTCAAACAAGAAAGAAAAGAAAAAGTTGAAGCTGATGAACTGGATAGAGATAAGGCAGAAAAGGAGAAACAACAAGAGGTTGATTCTCAACCTAGAGTAGCACTTTGACAGCCAGTCTCTCCTGCCACATATTCTTTTACACAAGTGTTAACTCCCCTTTCTACCCAAACATGGTTAAAGCTTAATCTAGAGAGGAAATAGATAGTACAACCCCAGCCCCTTAATTGGGATAATGTGACAAAATAAATTTAAAAGGAGAGGCCAAAGAAAAAGGATAGAGTTCTCCATTCTACTAGACTAACAGACATCGAGGAGATTGTTGTTGAATGTGCCATTCCAATGGCTAAAAAGGATAAATAAGAAATGAAACTAAGTGATTATCAACTAGGTATGATGAATCTAGGAAGGCCTACAAGAAACCAAAAAATGGACCTAATTGATATTGTAGCCTCTTCCACCGAATCAAGAATGGTTGAGGATAATCAAAAGAAAGATGATCTTAAGTCACAGGTGGATCAATTGAATAAGTTTTTGAAATACTTGTCTTATCCTATCTCTTCATAGTCTGCTACTTCTGAGACACCAATTTTGTTGAGTAAGAAAGATGTTGAAAACTTTGTTGAAATGAGGAATAATGTGGGAATGATGGATAAATGGATTGCTAGAATAATCCAAGAAGTAGAAGATTTTTTTGTTGAATATTGAAAAGCTCATGAAGGAGCATTAGAATTGGTTAATGGAATGACTACACATGTTGAAACTCTTGAGAAATAAGATGAGCAATATGTAGATCATGCAAGGAAGTTGAAAGATATTAATAAGCTTCCCAAGCAAACTTTGTTGGAACAATCCATCCTAGAAGAGAACAATGTATACTTTGTTGAAAAGACCATTAGCATCATAAGTTTTTATTTTTTGTTTATTTATACTCACAGGAATGAGATGCAATAGGCTAGAAAGGATCTTAATGAGAAAATTGAGGAATTAGGAGTAAGTATTACTATACTTGTTCATGAAGATGTCCCTGAGACAGATGGCCTCCTCCTTGATAAACTCAAGTAGAAATGGAAATGTAGATTTGAGGAGGTAATGCAGAAAGGGGATGATGGTGATGACCTTCGAATGGATAGGCTCATAGACATCAAGCAAGAAATAAAGGCTGCTAGGAGGGAGCTTATCAAACTTAGAGATATGAAAGATTTTTCCTCTATTGAGCTAGGGTATGTGCAAGATCATGATGGGCCAAAAAGTGGCAATATGATGGGTATATGGCTGACAAATTTTTTTTTACTCAAAATTGATGAAATGAAAATGGTTTTAGAGGAGATTATCAACTTTCCACCAATATAAACTATGATTTGCTTTGAATTTAATAAATATATATTATTCATTTTCTATTGAATTACGACAAAAGTCTTGATTGATAGGCTAATTGAAAAACATATATAGCTTTCAAACGATATCACATTTTTTGAATCCAAAATATGTGTCACATTCTATGCTTCACATAATATAAGATCAAAAAAGAAAAAAATGAATTTCATGAATTTTTGACCAGGTTAAGGTGGTTAGACATATGAGTCTTTATATTTTTTAAAAGTTGTAATAAAATAATTTTAATTAATTATTTACTTGGAAAAAAATTACAAAAAAATATGCATCACATCAAGACATGAGTCATCTACTTATATCTAAAATCTTATAAAAAAATATTATCATTTTAATGTAGTTAGGGTGGTCAGACAGACACCTATTTATTTTTTCCCTAAAATTTAAGTACTACCGTATTGAAATTTCAAATTTTCACCAAATAGATTTTATTTTTTTTGTAAATAAACCTAGTAGTTTAGAAACTACATTCAATTTTCTACAAATTCTATTCTTACATATTTTTGAAATAATATAGATAATTTATTCAAATTTTTATGTCAATTTGCCTAACTCTGATTTTTCTAATTTTTTTGCCACTTAAGGGCCTATTTTTTCCATGTTGATCCTGCACATACCTGCTACAGATAATAATGTTCAAAGATAGCTGGGTAGATGGGCCATATGGAAATGTGCTTCAATAGGTGATTACCAATTATGATGAGTACATGCTAGAATAGAAAATGTAGGATTAAGGCAACAATACACCTGTCCCTTTGAAAGATCAACATCAAGAAGGCACAAATTTCATATTTTGTAGGGAGGTGACATGAATTCAACTAGAGATCTTGGAAGTTCCACCTTTCAACTCATTGAAAATAGGTTTTTACAAGGAGTGCTCAATCAACAACTGAAGATCAAAATGGACATTCATCCTACATTACCCTAGTCGTCCCATGATTTATGTTTTTGGCCTTTTGATGAGAGGAATTAGTGCTAAAGAAGTTTATATATAGAATTTCTCTCCACTTTGTAAAGATCAGCTCATTGAAGCAAGATTAGCCACCTAAAGGAGATCTAGGATAGTTTACAATTTTTTAGAAGCTTTTTACAGTTTTATGCAAATATACTTGGACACATTTTTACAAATTTTTCAATACAATTATGTTATTTTATAGATTAGTTTTAATGGTAATGTTGGTGAATCATAGTCATTCATATGCCAGTGAATTTTTTGCATACGTGTTTCTTATTTGATGAGATTCAATAGAAGATTCTAAATTTAAGACTATTTCATTGAAATATTTGTGAATGCAAGTTCTTTATGTTTGTTGATCTATGGGTTTTAGTAATGCGCTAGTGATGTTTTATTGTTTGGTTTGAAGTTTAGTATTGATGAATGACTGTACGTCCTGAATTAGCACTATAAATGAATATAATGGTGGAGGGTAGTCTATGGATTGTATCATTTTATGGTTTCTTAGTTACTTGAAATTCTCATTATGAAATTTGTATGTCTTAATTGAAAGGAATTTACATTTATGACTTGTTGTCCTACGCTTTCATCTATCTTTTTTCCATTTATTTACACCCCCAAAATGGTTAGATTAGTTAATACCATTCAATTTGTATCCTTTACTAGGAGGGCCCTTGAATATTACTATTGTATAGGTCACTGAACAAACCAAAATAGTTCAAAACCAACTACAAAGACCTTGGAAGATAGGTGATTTTAGATCAGTAATCTTTTTTAGAAGAAATATAATAGGTTTTTTTTTTTTAGCATTGTTGTGTTAATTTGGCCATCAACAAGTAGATGGTTGAGAATTGAGGGTATAGGGTTGACGACCTATAGGGTTGATGGTTTAGGGTATCGAGTTTAAGGGTTGAAGGATTAAGGGTTGAGGGTTTAGGGATTAGGCTAGAGATTTTTATTGGTTATAAGGGTTTACAGGTTGAGGGATTAGGGTAGAGGGTAGAGGGTAGAGGTTTTAAGGGTTTAGAGTCTAAAGGATGAGGTTTGAAGGTTTACGGTTGAGTGTCTAAGGGTTTAAGGGTTGAGGGTTTAGGTTTGAAGGATTAGGGTAGAGAGGGAGGGATGGAGAGATGGAGAGATGGAGAGAGAAGTGAGATAGAGATAAGGAGACAAGAGGAGGTAGGGACAAAGATATATGTGGGTTGAGTTGTTGGAAAAACAAGGATAGACAACTAAGAGGGGGGGTGAATCAGTTGTTACCAAAATCCAACTTATTCAACATTAATAAACCTTAAATCTCACATCTGATAATTAAAAATGCAAGCATAAATCAATAACACATCAAAGACACATGAACACCAAGATTTTATATGTGGAAACCCTGTTAGGGGAAAAACCACGGTGGATGTTAGTTCACAAGATTATACCCTATTAGAAGTATAACAAAGAATGAAAAGGGAATGCACTTGCATTCAGGCACACTACCTAGAGCTTATTGTTTAGAGGAAGGCTCACTGCCTTACATACAATCATCAGATTAAATCCATTTGATGAGTTTGAACTAAGAAACTAGCTTCTACAAAAGCTTGATTACAGTTTCGGTTAGGCACACAAAAAATTCTACACACTCTTCCACACTCTACTCAATCTCTTTCACACTCTACTATGATTTTGAATGATTTGACCTTTATTCGCACATCTACATCACTTGCACACACCAAGAATTGCCTCAAAATAAGGAAAACAACCATTATTATATATCTGCTACACAAATTTATATCAACTATTTGGTAAGCCATAAATAAAGAATAAATTACAACTATCGACCTCAATACATGAATAAATTTTAATGCACACCAAAACAAGTCAGTCACAACATAGTGAGGACCCAAAAAAACACCTCAGAATAAATAAAAAAATAAAAGATTAATCTTAATGGATCCACAACATGCTACCACCATCATGTCAGATAAGAACATGAAAACTCGAGCACACATCAAAGAAACTTTCGATCACGAACACTTTGATCAATGTAAACATACAACAAGGATATAGTACAATCTAGACTCATCCATGAACATCACAGGTACATGCGCAACAACCTAAATTACTATAATTTCATCCTCTTCATCCAAGAGCACCTGCTATAGTAATTGAATCACTATAGGAACATAGATCTTCAGAACTTCCACAAATATTGATGTGAACCTCTAAAAATTTTAGATGACATACTAGAAAGTTTCAAAAACAAACCCTTTGAGGTGCTTCTTTTGATTAGCAACTTATAGCTCTGACCATCATTTTGACCTTCTCAGCTTCTCTAGCTACATGCGATATATTTTCACAATTTTCTCAATATCCTCAACATATAGAGCCTTCAGAATCATTAATGCTAATAGTTTTGACATCAATGACAACCACAAAATCCAACAATCTCCCCCTTTGGCATTGATGGAAACACATGATGTGAAAAATAATTCCATCAACCCAACTAACTCTTCTCCAACAATATCCCCCTGAGATTGTGCACTCTTTTCCTGTTTCCTTCTTCTCCTATTTTTTTCACATTGCTCTTCTCTTCCCCTTTGAAATCAATGCAAAAGGTACACATGCTTTGATCAAATATTTGAATCATCTAACTACTCCCCCTGAGTAGTAGCCACAACAACATCAATCCAGAATAAGATATGGCTATGAATTCATGAACTGATGCAAATACCACATCTTAGTTCTGATCAGTAGGGGAAAACACCCCTCTTTCCTCTAATGTACTCAAAAGGATCCTTAGGCAATGAATTAGTAAGGATGTCTACTATTTTCTCCTTGGTAGGTATATACTCCAGTCTAACTTCTTTGGCACTTACTTTATCTCTCAAGGAGTGATATTTGATAGATATATGCTTTGTCTTTGAATGCAACACAAGATTCTTGTAAATGTTTATGGCACTTGAATTGTCACAAAATATGGCAATGGGTTCTTCATACTCAATTATGACATCTCTCAACATTTTCTTCATCCACAATACTTGAGTACAATTGTTTGCAGGAGCAATATATTCTACCTCAGTAGTAGACAATGAAACAAAATTCTACTTTTTTCTTAGCCAAGATACAAAATTCCTCCCTAAAAAGAATGCACCACCACTAGTACTCTTCCTATCATCCACATATCCTACCCAATCAACATCAGTGAAAGAACTTAGGATAAGATCATCATTCCTAGGATACCAAAGACCAAGATCAACTATCCCTTTTAGGTATCTGAAAATTATTTTCACAGTAATCACATGAGACTCTTTGGGATTAGCTTGAAATCTAGCAACCATGCATACAACATTCATTATATCTAGCCTAGTCTGAGTCAAATAGATTAATCCACCAATTAATGATTTATATCTTGTTTGATTTTCTTTGGTAGAATCACCATTCTATGTAAGTTTGCATCCGGTTATCATAGGTTTACCAACTGGCTTTTAATCTTCCATGCCAAACTTTTTTTAGTAGCTCTTTCACATACTTAGACTGAGATATGAAAATTCCATCATCTAACTAAGTGATTTGTAGTCCTAAAAAGAATTTCAGCTCTCCTATCATTTACATTTCAAACTCACTTTTCATTTCATCAGCAAACTTCATACACAAATCATCATCACCTTAAATAATAATATCATCAACAAAGACTTCAATGATCAATTCTTTATTCTGATCCAACTTAAAATATAGATTGTTGTCAGTGGTACCTTTATTGAATCTATGCTTCAACAATTATTTATCCAATCTAGCATACCAAGCTCTAGGAGATTTCTTAAGTCCATATAGAGCATTCTTTAATCAACATACCATGTCCTTTTCATTAGTCAATTGAAATTCATTTGGTTGATCAACATAGAATTCTTCTTCAATCTCCCCATTCAAGAATATTGATTTTACATCCATCTGATAGACTTTGTAATTCTTGAAAGTAGCATAAGAAATAAATAATCTTACAACTTCAATTCTAGCAATAGGGGCAAAAGTTTCTTCAAAATATATACCTTCCATCTATGAGTACCCTTTGTAAACTAGTCTTGCTTTGTTTTTGACCAATTCACCTTGCTCATTTAGCTTATTTTGAAACACCCACTTGGTTCCAATCAAATTTTTGGTCTAAGGTCTAGGAACAAGATCCCATGTATCATTTTTCTCTATCTACATTAGTTCTTCTTTCATTGCTTCCATCCAATATTAATCTTTGCATGCTTCAACGATATTTCTAGGCTTAGCTTTGGAAATTAGACAATACTCCTCCAAAATTATTATTCTTGTTTGCACACCTTTGCTCTTGTATCCTATGATCTAACTATCAGAGTGATTTCTCCTTACATACTTGGGAGTTTTAGGATTTTCTTTGAATTCTTGTTCTTGTGTTCTTTCTTCTAAACTTCTGCTAGTATTTGCCTCTTGATTACCTTGGTTCACCAGAACAATCTGAAGTTGATTATGTGTTTGAACATTATTTCCATTTTTAGTATTATCATGTTGATCATCTGAATGATATCCACTACATCTGGATGGTTTAACAATATCTTCATCAATTTTGATATTTTCACTTTCAACCATTTTCTTTAACCTCTTATTAAAGCACCAACAAGCTTTTCTTTTAGTAGAGTAACCTAAAAATATTCCTTCATCACTTCTAGCATCAAACTTTCCTATATCATCCTCTATCTTGATGTAGCATTTGCTTCCAATTTTTTTGAAATACTTGATAGTAGGCTTATAACCAAACCATATCTCAAAAGGTGTCTTACTCGAATTACTATTAACATTCACCCTGTTAATGGTGTACACAACAATACTTATGACTTCTCTCCAGTAGAAGGGTATGTGCAGGATCATTATGGGAAAGTGGCAATATGTAAGTGATATGATGGCCCACATGGCTGATGACTTTTTTTTTACCCAAACTTGATGAAACGAAAAAGGTTTTTAAAGGAGATTATTAGCTTTCCACCAATATAAATTATGCTTTACTTTGAATTTAATAAATAATTATTATTCATTTTCTATTTGAATTATGACTAAAGTCTTGATTGATAGGCTGATTGAGAAACATCTATAGATTTCAAAGGGTATCAAATTTTTTGAATATGAAACATGCGTCACATTCTATGCTTCACATACTATATGATTAAAAAAAAAAAAATTGAGTTTCATGAAGTTTTGACCAAGTTAAGGTGGTCAGACATACGAGTTTTTATATTTTTTAAAAGTTGCAATAAAAAAAACATAATTAATTATTTACTTGAAAAAAAATTACAAAAAAATATGCATCACATTGGGACATGAGTCTTTCACTTATATCTAAAATATTATAAAAAAATATTATCATTTTATTGTGGTTAGGGTGGTCAGACATACACCTACTTCTTATTTTTTCCCTGAAATTTAAGTACTACTGCATTGAAATTTCAAATTTTCACCAAATGGAATTTTAAAAAATAAAAATAAACCCAATAGTTTAGAAACTACATTCAATTTTCAATAGATTTTATTCTTACATATTTTTGAAATAATACAGTTAACTTATTCATATTTTTACATCAAGTTCCCTAACTTTGATTTTTCTGAATTTTATTGCCACTTAAGGGTCTATTTTTTCCATGATGATCCTGCACATGCCCAGAAGTGAGGAACATTTTCTTCCAACATCATGGTTCTAGCAGTGTCTAGAATGGTTTTGTTCTTTCTTTCAAAAACTCCATTTTGTTGAGGGGTCCAAGGAGAAAATATCTATCTTTTGATTTCATGCTCTTCATAGAAAGAATTGAATTCTCAAGAAGTGAATTCACCACCTCTGTCTGACCTTAGGCATTTGATCTTTTGACCTAGCTCATTTTCTGCCATAGCTTTGAAGATTTTGAAATTTTCTAATACTTCATGTTTTTCTCTTAATAACACAACCCATATCATTCTAGAATAATCATCAATGAGCAACATAAAATACCTTTCACCTTGTAGACTTCTGATTCCTAATGGACCACATAAATCAATATGTATCAAATCTAGTACTCCACTAGAGCTATACTATTTTCTCCAAAAAACAATTCTTGTTTTCTTTCCCATCTGACATTCCTTGCACATAGTTCTAGTAGGCTTCACTAACTTAGGAAGATCTTT
>CM021100.1:165587519-165639434 GCA_007115665.2 Sequoiadendron giganteum | reverse complement strand
AATTACCCACTCATCCTTTTCTTCAATTTTTGTTGCATGAGCTTTCTCAACATTCACATTACTAGTAGATTCAGTGGAGACTTGACCATTTTATTTGATAGAAATAAATATCCATTCATCTTCATTTCCATTTTCTTTATCAGATTCTTCATCAGTTACACCTTCTTCAACATAATAGCATTTCCTTTGAAATCTAGTCTTCTCAGGTTTGTACTTAGAAACTCTTTCAAGACATCTAGATGTAAAATGACCTATTTTACTACAAGAAAAACATTTAATAGGTAACTTTCCTTTGTACTTACGATGACCTCTGGCTTCTCTTTTCACAATCAATGCTTCCAATTCTTCTAATTTTTTTTCTTCATCTTCAATGTTTTTCATTTCATCTTCATATTTGAATTTCATTTTGGAACTCTCTCCAGGATTGTATCTCTGTTGGCTTTTTCCAAATATAGTAGCTTTGAATGTAGACTCAGTATTAGGAGTAGATTCACCAAATTACCTTAACTTAAAGGCAACAAGTTTTCCAATCAACATGTCTCTTGTAATATTTGTCACTATCTTGAGTTCATCAATAGCATGAGCTCTTGTTTTGTAGGAGGGAGGCACAAATCTAACTATCTTAGCCAAAATTTCTTCTTCATCCCAGGTTCAACTAGAACATCTAATGCTCATCACCAGCTCATTTATTTTTTGAGAAAAAGAGAGGATGCTCTCGTCTTCACTCGCCTTCATGTCTTCCCACTTGCCTTCTAAACTTTGTAGCTTAACACTTTTCACTAGTGCATCTCCTTCATACAATGTTTCCAACTTTTTCCAGATCTGATATGCAATCCTCAATCCTCACATTTTTCATCTTTGAATCTATCAAAGCACTCAACAATGATTCAATAGCCCTAGTATTAGCTTATGCTTGCTTGATCTCATCGTCAGAGGATAAAGGAATAGTATATGTACTTTGTGTGATCATCTAGAAAGGTTCTCCAATGCACTTCAAATGACTCTCCATTCTAAATTTCCATAAACAATAGTTTGTGCCATCGATCTAGGACTATCCTTCTTGTATGATGTCATCTCGGATCACCTCAACCTATTAGGATTTTTCAAAGGGACTGGCTCTGATACCAATTGTGGGAAAAACAAGGATAGAAAACTAAGAGGGGGGTGAATTGGTTGTTACCAAAATCAAACTTATTCAACATTAATCAACCTTAAATATCACATATGATAATTAACAGTGCAAGCATAAATCAATAACACATCAGAGACACATAAACACCAAAATTTTATATGTGGAAACCCTGTTAGGGGAAAAACCATGGTGGATGTTAGTCCACAAGATTATACCCTATTAGAATTATAATGAAGAATGAAAAAGGGAATGCACTTGCATTCAGGCACACTACCTAGAGCTTACTACTCAGAGGAAGGCTCAATTTCTTACATACAATAATTAGATTAAATCCATCTAATGAGTTTGAACTGAGAAATTAACATCTAAGAAAGCTTGATTATAGTCCCGGTTAGGGACACAAAAAATTCTATACACTCTTCCACACTCTACTCAATATCTTTCACACTATGCTCTGCTCTTAAATGATTTGAACTTTATTCGCACATGTACATCACTTGCACACACTGAGAATTGCCTCAAAATGAGGAAAACAACCATTTTTATATATCCGCTACACATATTTACCTCAACTATTCAGTCAACCACAAATAAAGAATAAATTACAACTGTCAGCCTCAATACATGAATAAATTTTAATGCGCACCAACACAAGTAGGTCACAACATAGTGAGGACCCAAAAAAACACCCTAGGACACACAAAACAATAAAAGATTAATCTTCATGGATCTGCAATAGGCTACCACCATCATGTCAGCCAAGAACATGAAAAATCTAGCATACATTGGAAAAATCTTTGATCACGAACATTTTGATCAATGAAAATGTACACCGAGGATAGAGTATGATCTAGACTCATCCATGAACATCATAGGTACATGCACAACAACTAAAATTACTGTAATTTCATCCTCTTCATCCAAGAACTCCTGCTATAGTAACTAAATCACTATAGATCTTCATAACTTCCACAAATCTTGATGTGAACCTTTGGAACTTTTAGACAGCATACTAGATAGTGTTAGCAACAAACCCTTTAAAGCGCTCCTTCAGATTAGCAACTTACAGCGCTAACCACCATTCTAACCTTCTCAACTTCACTAGCTGCCTACAATATATATTTTACAATTTTCTCAATATCCTCGATATATACAACCTTCAAAATAATTAATGCTAATAGTGTTGACATCAATGACAACCGAAAAATCCAACATGAGGATCCATTTATAAGGTAGAGGGTTGAGAATTGAGGGTATAGGGTTGAGGGTTTAAGATTGAGGGTAGAGGATTAAGGGTATAGGGTTGAGGGATTAGGCCAGAGGGTATAGGGGTTGAGGAATTAGGGTTCAAGAGTTGAGGGTAGAGGGTAGAGGGTAGAGGGTAGAGGGTTGAGGGTTCATGGATTAGGGTAGAGATATTTCTTGGGTTTAAGGGTTTAAAGGTTTAGGGTAGAGGGTAGAGGGTTTAATGGTTTAGTGTTTTAGGACTGAGGGTTGAGAGTTTAGGGTTTAGGATTGAGTGTTTAAGGGTTTAGGATTTAGGGTTGAGGGATTAGGGTAGAGAGGGAGGTATGAATGGATTGATATATGGAGGGAGAGGTGAGTGAGGAGCGAAGAGGAGGGAGGGACATAGATATATAAGTGTTGATGATCCAATGTATAATGTAGAGGGTAGAGAATTGAGGGTATAGTGTTGAGGACCTATAGGGTTGAGGGTATAGGGTTGAGGGATTAGGGTTGAGGGTACATATGGTTGAAGGATTAGGGTTGAGGGTCCAATGTATAGTGTTGAGGGTTTAGCGTTTGATGGTTGAGGATTGAGGTATTAAGGGTTGAGGGTTGAGAATTGATGGTTGATGGTTTAGGGTATAGGGTAGAAGGTAGAGGGTAGAGGGTAGAGGGTTTAATGGTTTAGGGTTTAAGGTTTAGGTTTTAGGGTTGAGGGTAGAGGGTTTAGGGTTTGAGGGTATAGTTTTTAGGGTTTAAGGTTGAGGGTTGAGGGTTGAGGGTTGAGGGTTGAGGGTTGAGGGTTTAAGGGTAGAGGGATTAAGGGTTGTGGGTAGAGGGTAAAGGGTAGAGGGTTTAAGGGTTTAGGGTTTAAGGGTAGAGGGTAGAGTTGGAGAGAGATAGATGGTAGAGGGTAGAGGGTTTAAGGGTTGAGGGTAGAGGATAGAGAGAAAGAGAGAGAAACAAAACTTATAAAAAACCAACTTTCTCATAACATGAGCACACTTTGAAGTTGTAGAGATATAGCCATTTTTTATCAAGAAATAATACACTCACATTATAATGTAAGCACATTATAACATGAGCACATTATAATGTGAGCGCATTATAATGCAAGCGTATTATAATACAAGCACATTATAACATGAGTGCATTATAACGCAAGTGTGTTTTGTCTTGCTCTAAAAATGGTAAAAAACTCAATATACCCATGATATCAAGGCCCACATTTATCATATTCTCATGGTTCTACATGTTCTCTAACAAAAAATAGCTTTCTAATGATTTTGTGAAGTCTGCATGCATGTCTTCCACATTCCACCACCTTGGCACAAAATAGTATATTTTTCATGTTGAAAGGCATATATTATCAATTCAAGTATGAATTCCATTGAAAAGTGATATAAAATTTAATTTTGGAGGGGAATAAGATTTTGAAAAAGTCGAATTGTTAAGGAGTTTGAAGAAAGAAGAAGTAAAGGGTACATAATTGGGTAGAACTCCTCCGTTTGAAACTCTATTTTTTAGGTATGTGAATTTTTTACCAATTTTCTTTCATTTTTTCTATTTTTCATATTTCATGTTCATCATTGTTTGTTTGTCATTATAACCTTAGCTTTCCAATACACATTTTAATCTACACAATTATTTACACTTGCCAATTACATTTTTAAACCACAAGTCTTTGAGGAATTTTGTTAAACAATTTACTTATCTTGTGTATTCTTCCATATATTTAATACACATATACATGACATAAGTTATAACAAAGTAAAATAATACGTCATTTATCAATACCACTCTCCAAAGCTTTCATTTTGTATAGGCATGGGGGATGTTGGAAAATGTAGTTGAATTTGGTTTTACACTTAAAATTTACATATGCTTGAAATTTTCTAAAGCCTTTTCAATAAATCTATTTTTTGTATACCCTACAATCATTATAGTCCATGAGGAAATATCTCATTGAGGTATTTTATCAAGCAGTTATACCAAGCAGTTGATTGCCTTGTCTATGCTACCAAAATTTCCATACATGTATCTAAAAAATTGGAATACACTCCTCCCACATTGATGGATATTTGAATCTATTTTGGTTTTCATCTCTATTTCTAAATTTACCTCATCACTTGTTTTGTGATATATTTTAAATGTTTCCCTGATTAGTCTACCTATAAGGGATTCTAACCCTTCTCTCCATTGTTTCAAGACTCTTTATTCAAGGCTAAGCTAGCAACAAGGGGAAAGGTGTAGCCTATCTTTCAATCATGGCTCAAAATTGAAGCATGGACAAGGAATTTTAGTTGTTTGACAATAATGTTTTCATATAAATGTATGCAAAATGTGGTAGCATTGACAAGCTAGTGAGCTCCACTAGCTTGCCAATTTAGTAGGGTTGACAAGGTAGGGGAAGCGTATACCTCATAGAAATGGGGTCTCATAGTCACAATGAGACCCCATTTATATGAGGTATATGCTTCCCCTACCTTGTCAACCCTATCGCATTGCCAGGCTAGTGGTGCTCCACTAGCTTTCCAATATGGTAGGGTTGACAAGGTAGGGGAAACATATGCCTCATAGAAATGGGGACTCATAGTGATGTGCTCCACTATCTTGCCAATGCAGTAGGGTTGATAAGGTAGGGGAAATGTATGCCCCATAGAAATGGGGACTCATGGTGATGTACTCCCCATTTCTATGAGGCATATGCTGCCCCTAACTTTTTAATCCTACTGCATTACCAAGCTAATGGAGTATTGGAAAGCTAGTGGTGCTATAATAGCTTGCCAATGCAGTAGGGTTGACATGGTAGGGGTAGTGTATGCCTCATAGAAATGGGGTCTCATGATGTTTATCTCACCATGAGTCCCCATTTCTATGAGGCATACACTACCCCTACCTTTTCAACCCTACCACATTACCAAGCTAGTGCAACAACACTAGCTTGGTAATGTGGTAGGGTTGAAAAGGTAGGGGTAGTGTATGCCTCATAGAAATGGGGTTTCACAATGAGAATGCTCCACTTGCTTGGAAATGTGGTAGGTTTGACAAGTTAGGGGTAGAATATGCCTCATAGAAATGGGGTCTCATGGTGATATACATCATAATGAGACCCCATTTCTATGAGGCATATGCTACCCCTACCTTTCCAACCCTACTAAATTTCTAAGCTAGTGGAGCATTGCCAATTTAGTGGTGCTCCACTAGCTTGAAAATGCGGTAGGGTTGACAAGGTAGGGGAAGCATATGCCTCATAAAAATGGGGTCTCACTCAACATGAGACCCTAATTCTATGAGGCATATGCTTCCCCTACCTTGTCAACCCTACCACATTTCCAAGCTAGTGGTGCTCCACTATCTTGGTAATGCAGTAGGGTTGAAAAGGTAGGGGAAATGTATGCCTCATAGAAATGGGGAATCATGGTGAATTACATCACTATGAGACCCCATTTCTATGAGGCATATGCTCCCCCTACCTTATCAACCATATCACATTACCAAGCTAGTGGAGCATTGGCAAGCTAGTGGTGCTCCACTAGCTTGGCAATGTGGTAGGCTTGAAAAGGTAGGGGTATTATATTCCTCATAGAAATGGGGACCCATGATGATATACATCACCGTGAGACCCTATTTCTATGAGGAATACACTACCCCTACACTGCCCCTACACAGTGAGACCCCACTTCTATGAGGCATATGCTACCCCTACCATGTCAACCCTACCACATTGGCAAGCTACTAGAGCACCACTAGCTTTCCAATGATCTAATAGCTTGCCAATGTGGTAGGGTTGATGAGGTAGGGGCAATGTATGCCTCATAGAAGTGGCAATATTGTGATCTCACTAGCTTGCAAATTTTCTCACATGATTTTTTCAATGGAATGCCTTAAATTAATGTGGTAATTTGGCATGCCATGATTTTAAGTATTTTGTATGAAGCCTTGAATGAAATATATTTCATTTTTTTGTATGGATTATTTTTTTGGGAACTAATATTTATCTCATTACCATTCTACAGATCAAATTATTTGTCATCTCGAGGAAACGAACAAGGAATAAACTAACAGACGAATAGTATGGAACTAATAAAGAAAAGGAGAGAGAATGAGTGAGGAAATATCGTGACAAGAAGAAATTGGATACAATTGAAGAAAATAGGCCAATTAAAGAGGAACCTCAACAATCAAAAAGAGAAAAGACATTGGTGGCACAAAGGGCACAAATGTGAAATCATCATGCTAAGATAGATTTAGATACCATAGTTGGAGACACACCCTCTACTACAAGTGAATATGAAGGAATACCATTAAGCCCAATTGAATATGGAGGGACACCATCTATCACAAGTGAATATGGAGGGACACCATCTTCTACCACAAGTGAATATGGAAGGAAACCATCTACCGCAAGTGAATATGAAGGGACACCATCCACCACACCTCAAGTTGAGAGTACATTATCACTCGGATTTGATGAAGAAGGTACGACATCATCCCCATTTCAACCTCAAGGTATGTCATCTATTCCACCCTTGATCGTAGGTACACAATCTAGCCCACCTCACCTAAATATTGATGAAATTACTAATGTTGAGGAGTATTTGCCTAGGAGAACACCACCTAGAATTTTTCATAGAAATCCAAAATATTTGATTAATATTGATGAGGATATTTTGAAACACATGGAAGGTAAGATTCTGCACACACTTGTAGAAGATATGTTGATAAGATTTGGAAATCATTCTTTGAAATGATAAATGAGACTGCAAGATGTCAACTATTAGTTAAAATTATGTGGGGTAAAGTATAGCAACATCATGAAGAATCTTGGGTTGAGAACATCAAATGCTTAAAGTGAAAAAACTATTGTGAAGAATCTAATGGATTCTTATGAGAGTGTGGGTAAGACCTCACACTCAAAGGATAGTAATGTCACCTAATGTGTCATTACACTGACTTTGGTAAGTATTCAAAAAAAGAGAGCTTGTCTCATTAGAAAGATGAGTGAACAAATGAGAACTAATAGAGAACCTTTATCATGATCCATTCAAAGGTGGAAAATAATTGAGGGCACTGATTCAAATGAACTATGGGAATTCTCAAGGATATTTCCATGAAAAGATAAAAAAATTGTTGAAGCATTGAGAACAAAAATTGAAGAGTATTGGAAGAACAACACAAGACAATCTTTGAATCAAAGAGATGTGGTAAGATAGAGAATCAATAGTCGGAACTATGAGCCACATCCAAAGCATTTTTTGGATACAAATTAAACCCAATTTTTTTGTAAATTTCAATAGGATTATCCTCAAATTAGTATTTTCAAAGATAATTTGAAATTTTTAAACCTTTTTATGTCAATATAAATTACACATGCACTACTTGTTGTAGGTTACATATTGAGTTCTCTAACCATTATGATGTTTATTGTTCTATATGTTTAGATTTGCATACTAACAATTTATTGTGAGATTGTGGCATGCAAGCCCCACCAACATCTTCGAAAGAGTTCTTATCAAAAAAATAATGTGGAATAGAGGATGGCCAAATATTCTATAGGACACTATGCTTGGAGGGTTCATGTCAGCATTGCGGTGGCTTGTAGCATATACCAATATGTCAACATATGGAAAGAACAGATGAGGTGGGATATAAACTAATAGAGTTAGAGAAGTATAGAATAGTAACATATGTTACAAAAGATGGTAATCAAGAAAAAAGGTGTGATTTGGTCATTCAAAAGATTCTAGTGTATCAGTTTATGCACATGTTTTGCAACAATATAGTGTATGAGTATGCAAGGAATACCTATAGATCCCAATGGTTAGACACTCAATTCAAGCTATACAAGGACACCTTTCCAGTTGGAAGCATAGTTTTAGTGGTCAACTTTACATAGAACTACACATTATAGCCACAACATGAGGTACAGTCACAATATTACAACTCCACATAGGTTTTGATATTTGTGCACATAGCATTCATTCATGTAGCTTATAGTATAGAGGACCAAAGGAAGGTATTGAGGGAGTATCACTTTTATATTAGTGATGATTGTACACATTCTCCAGAGTTCATGCAAGGTTGATTCTAGATTTTCTATAATGATTTGACTTAGAGAGGCATAACATATGGTCGACATATAATATGGTTGGATAATTGTGCAATAGAGTTCAAGAACTCACACATGTTCTACTAGTTGTGTGGGATGCATGTCATTATAGGTGTTCAAAATATGTGGAAATTTTGTGAGGTCGGGCATGGACAAAGGGAGTATGATGGTGTAAGAGCATGTGTGAAAAGAGTATTAGCACGAGAAGAGTTAGAGTATAAAGACAATTCAAAGTTGGTAGATGCAAAATCAATCGTTGAGTGATGTAATGCTTTGATGGGTCTAGGTAATGAAGGTACTTCTTTAGTTCATAATTTTTTTTGGTTGATGGATGATACTAACATTGCACATATGAAGATTGTTATGTTACACTAATAGGATCGAGTGAGCTACACTCTTTCCTTAGCTCGGATGCAGGTTCATGGAGTATCCATATGTAGATGATGGCATTCTTTTGTTCTTCATTTACAATGCAAGTTTGGGATGATTGTGAGTCAAAGGAGTGGGATAAGAAATGGTCATTAAGTTATCTTATCCCACTTCACACATACCATCCTTTGATGGCTTTGGAACTAACATAGATGGATTCATCGATCGACTTTGACAATATATTAGATCTAGTTCAACTAATTAATTGTTGGAAACAAGCCACATTGAGAGGGGGTGAATTAGTGTTGTACAAAAATTAACTTTATAAACCATTAACTTCAAAGAATGAACAAAATTCAACCATAATGCATAACCATGAAGAAAATGAACACAACACCATAACACAAGGATTTCTACATGGAAACCTTGTTAGGGGAAAAACCACGATGGATGGCCAATCCATAATTTAATATAAGTAGACTCAAATGAAATTTAAAATAAGGGGAAAGCACTTCCATTCAGGCACATTTCTTAGAGCTCACTGCCTTACAATGAAAATCAGATTAAAACCATTTGAGAGTTTCAACTGAGATAGATAGCAACTAAATATGCCTGATTATAGTTTTGGTTAAGCACAATATACATTATTGTGTCCTTTAGATTAATTCTTCACTTCTGCTCTATTCTACTCACACTTCACAACACAAATTCTCTATGTGCAAGTGAAACTACAAATTATCTCTCTTTTGCTATGCTTTAACTCACTATTCGCATCACCACACACTTCCTACTTCATCAAAAATGATATAGATGATCTTATATATATCCACAACAAAAAATTCAATTACACTTTGTCAGTTTCAATAAAACACAAAAATAATTACCACTATCAACTAGATCCTTAATTATATCTTTATGCACATCCTCCAAAGTTGCTTAAGACATAGAGAGGACCGAAAAAAACATAATCGAGCATGAAATTTTTTATTTAACTAATCCTTATACATCCACAACACAATATATTCATGAAGTCAGCTCCAATATAAAAAAAACTGAGAATAAGCCAACTGGATCTTCTAACTTCCACACAAATTGATACGAGCCACTGTGCTTTAGTAGTAATAGAGATAATATACTCAAAAATGTTTTTTAGATATGCACAACACAAGTCAATAAGATAAAATCTTCATACAAATTGATGAACACAATGTTATCATATACTCTGTTCTTCCTTATGAATCTTCAATCTGTCTGTCGGTATGATCGAATGATGATATGCATATCTGATCATCGATTAGGTTTTCCATCAATGAAAACACCAAATTATACTAGCATTGTCTCTTTCCAACAATCTCCCCCTTTGGCATTAATGGCAACACTTAGTGAAAAATAACTTAGTGTTGGATCAGTACCGAGATAAACTACAATGTCATCTCCAAAATTGCAAAAATACAATTCTCCTCCTAAGATGATTAAGAATTTTTCACTCCACTCTTCTCCCCCTTTGACATCAATGGAAAAGGTAGGGGTGTGCATACCAAAAAATGGATCAATCAATCAAAACTATTATACAAAAATTCTTCTTAAACTTACATAAACTGAAAAATGTCTACAAAATATTTCTTCAGTTGCATTAGATTTGCATCCAAAAATATTTTGAGACTCTCCATGATTGTTATGTGACCACAGATTAGGTAGGATTATGTCTCTATAGATTTCATGTTGGTTGGATCACCAATTTCCATAGTGTCCTCTCCTTCCTTTAAAATTCCTGACATTATCTCAATTTTTGGACCAATTATGCTTATGAGTTCACATCCTCTAGCAACAATCTTATCATTATCATGCTTCAAGATTTTTATTTTTGTGATCAAAGAAATTACTTCTACTTTTCTCCTCCCAACACCACTAGTTAGAGGATCAAATGCTTCAGAAATAGTACTTAACTGATTTTCTAGATCTTTAACCTTCTTCTCATTAGCTTTAGTAAATTTTGAAAAACACAAACATGATTTGTAGATCTTACCACCTTTTGATAAATCATTTTTTACATTCTTCACACATATTTCTAAGATTGTTTTATCTTTAGCAATCAATACTTTCAATCCACTAAACCTTTTGACATCATTTTTTTTTTTTCAATTTCACCATAGTTGATTTTTTGTGAGTCAAAGTGAGTACTCATAGAGTTGATAAGCATTTTTCATTCATTGGAGGAGGAACCAATCAAATCTTTCACATAAGATGGCATTATCTTCTCCAATACTCTAGATGTAAGATTTAGCAGTTCACTATCTTCAATGTGTGACTTCAATATCTCTTCTTTGTCTTGTGATTGAGAAAATGAAGCTACTTTCATCTTCTAGATTGGACTTAAGGTGGATAGGTCAATAAGAACTTCAATCAATTTTGGATCCAATTCTTCTTTTTGTTCAACCAAAAATTTATTCACCGCCTTAGCAGTGCCTCATGCCTCAATTGGGATTGATTTTACATCATCTTTCTTTTCTTAAATCACTTCTTCCATAGTTGCAAGGTATGGTTTACCTTCAGGTATCTTTTCTTTCTCAATTGATACATTTCTAGGTAGCTCAACTTCTATAGGAGTTTTTGTGTTTTCCTCTGTAGAAAGAATATATGAATCCTCAACTGTATCAAAATTTTCTTCTTTCACTTCCTTTTTCAGACCAAATGGAGCATCATCAACATTTGTTTCCTCAACTACAACATCAATTATCTCACTTAACAATATCTCCCTCAAAATTTTCTTTGTTTCTTTTGTGACTGCATCGGTTAGACCAATCATTAGCTTGTTAACCATTATTTTTATTTTAAATTTATTTTTGGCCTTGTTCAAGAATGTATTCATGTCATCCATAGACATCACTAGACATAATTCTACAAGAATCCCTTCTCTCATCTATTCTTCTTCTATTCTAGCATCAAGTCTCCTCATTTCCAAAATTTCATATAGAATTTTGGGTAGACTATGCACAATTTCAATAAAAAAATTATTGATAATATTCATGTATTTTATTATCGCTTCTTCAAGAATTATTTTATTAGAATAATAAAAATGATCATACCATTTATAGAGAATTTTGAGATTACCATCCTTGACTAATTCCTTTTCAACTTCTACAACTGACATACTTGAACTATCAGTCCTTTTCTTTTTCTTCGCTTGAACATCTTCACCAGAGGGGTTTTCTTTCATAGTTGCTTCCATGGTGCCTTGATGTTTAATTTATTTGATACCTTCATCAGACTCAGTTTCCTCATCATCAAAAACAAGCATATACACTCTTTTTCTCTTTTCTTTCTTCCTTTTTCCTTCTTTGCTAGATCCCTTGTATTTAGTTTTTATAGGGATGAAATTTGCTATAGGAGTTGAATTGGATGTAGAACTTCTAGTTGTTCTAACTCAGGCATATTGTGCTGCTAGACTAGCTGATTGAGTTTTAGCTACTTGTTTTTTTGCTTCAGCTTCTTCCCTTTTCTTTCTTGCTTCTTTTAGTTTCTCTGTAGGTATACCCATACTTTCTACAAGAACTTCAACATCTTTTTTGACTCTTTTAGTTACCATAGGTTTCCTGAGCTCATTATGAACCTATATGTCCTTTGCTGCATAGGTACCGAACCTTTCTTCTGCTAGATCTAAGGGTTTTCTTAACAAGTGTTGTGCATACATATCCAAAATTTTCTCTTCAACTTCACACCCCATAGGCATGATCTAGATAGTTCTTGGATCAACAAGTTCCATCATACACTGATCAAAATATACCATGAAACAAATTGCATCTTTGTACTTCTCTACAATAGAGGTAGGAATCCTCTCCCTAGCTTGCATCATAGCCTAAAATTTTTTAAAGTACCCCCACAAAGTTGCATTCTTTATTTTGGTGTCTACAAAATTGTGTTATACATCTCTGATCTATGCAACTACCAGCTTGTCCTTTTGCTAATGAATCTTTCCAACTCCTAGAATTTCACCCATGAAATACAAGAGCAACCACACAAGAAAGTTACCATATTTGAAAGATTTTTTCTTATATTTCTTGATGTTTGCAAGATTCTCCATTAGTTGACTCCTCAAGAATTCATAGAGATCATAATCTGCATTTTCTTTCATCATTTGATAAGTGGCATAGATTATTGTGCCAGAAATAGAGTTGTCTTGGATAGAATGATAAATTTTGTATCCAATCACCATAGATGCAAATTTGAAGTCTATATCACCAATGTTATCAATAGTCATTGCCCTTCTATCATATGTAGATCTTGTAGCATCAATGACAGTTTGATTTTTCAAAAACTTTAGAATAGGTAACCCATTGGAAGAGTTTAAACCTATTGCTACATTGATATCTTCCTTGGTGATTTTGAATATAATGATTAGCCACATGAATTCATCACGGAATCAACCCAAAACATAATAAACCCATTCTAACTCTTCAAACATGAGAAATTTGACAATCTGTGTGAATTCATTTATTTCAAAGATTTTATGTCTTGGCTTCATGCGAAAATCTTCACTTATGATGTGATTATTGTACAAGTTCAACAATTGTGAAATTCCTAGTTCTTCAATATTTGCACAAATATAAACCCTAATATCCTCTATGTGTAATCCTTCGTGCAGAACAAATGAAAATGCTCCTAATGGATTGGTCTCAAGAGACTTGTAAGGATGCCATTTAAATTTAGGAAAATGTTTGTCCTTTACTTCAACTACTAGAGAAGTATTCATTTTGAACAAATCACAAGTTCATAGAGTTTCTTGATAAATTCCTTTTTTCGTTAGATCAAAATTATTGCCAAATCACCTCCACACTTGAATTTCACCTTAATTCACCTTAGTTCACCTATGAGCTCTCCAAACTTCTTTTCTTCCAAATGCAAAGTGAAAAGTGAAGAGTAGAAATGACTTTTTATCACTTGCATACCTAACCCTTTTGTCGCAATAAATGCTTTAACCCTAATTCATCTGGTTACTCTATTCCTGTGTATTAGTAAATCTTCTACGAACCTCCAATATGGCATACCACTTTCTCCAATGAGTTCAAACACATATGTTGAGCATCTATGCACCTTGTGTACACATCCACATCTGGGGTCACTTATCAGTTAGGGGGTTGAATGATTTTCTTGATAGCTTCCCCTAGGCCAAAAGTCTGAGACTAATTCCTAGAGGAATTACCAAAAGTAGGTTCTAGTGCTAGTTCATTTTCTTCAATAGCAATAGGGGGGTCTTTCTTCACCCATTTATTCTGCATCTATTGTCTAGTTGCATTTGTACTGAGTTTACCTTTTCTCTTGATATCCTTCTACATGTTCTTCCTTTGATTTACAAAACCTTTTCTATTCCAATAGAATGTAGTAACATGTCCAATTTTGTTGTAGTTATAGCACGCAACATTTCTCTTTCCAGACCAATTTTCCCACTAATTTCCTCTTGATTTGCACTGGTTAGCAGTATGGCCAAGTCTATTACATGTGTAGTATCTGATATTTCTATGAAATTGATTCATCACATTTTTGCATTCATTTGACTTATGACCAACCTCATGAAAATTAAAACACTGACCTGAGAAAGATGGACCACTTTGATTCATTCTACTTCTATATTGAGTAGCCATGTGTCCAAATTTATTGCAACTAAAACAATATCCATTAAATCTTTGAGCATTAGGTTGCCTTATCGGATACCTTCTAGATTTGTTCATTTGATTTCCTTGTATGAATCTCCTTTGCTCAGGTCTGAAACTTTCTCCTTCTTCATATCCAAGACCTTGCTTGTCATCATGAGTCCTTTGATTGCTAATTAATTCATCAAACATGGCTAAACTAGATTCAAAATTCTCTTTATACTCATTTGTAGTATCAAGTTCATTTTGAGATCATCCATCTTATTTTCAAGTGCCTCTTCATTGTTTTTAGATTGTTCTAATTCATCATCCAATCGACTGCATACTTCAGATTTTTCTTTCTGGGATTGTGCTAGATTTTATTCATTATTTTTCTTGTCTTCAATCTCCTTGTTCAACTTCATCATCATAGATTCCATCTCATGCTTTATAACTATATTATCTTTGGTAAGCTTCTCACGCTATTTTGTATTTTCTTTCAGGGTTTGATTGAGTTCTTCTTCTTCAATGCTCTTACTGTCACTCTACTTAATCTGATCACAAATTTCCTTTCTCTTCTCTCTAGACTTATTGATTTTTTCTTTCAAAGATTCAATGAATTTCTCAGCATCTGAGAGATTTTCTTGCAATTTCTAAACTTCAGCCTTTGACTAATCAAGATCATCTAGGGCCACCAAAATTTGTTGTTGAAGACTACTTGAATCCATTAGAAAACCTTCTAAGATATCCCCAAGCTATTAGAATTCTTTTAGAGTATCTATCTCTAATACAAATTGTTGGAAACAAGCCACATTGAGAGGGGGGGTGACTCAGTGTTGTGTAAAAATTAACTTTATAAACCTTTAACTTCAAATCATTAATAAAATTCAACCATAATGCATAAACATGACACAAATGAACACAACACCATAGCACAAGGATTTTTACATGGAAACCCTATTAGAGGAAAAACTAGGATGGATGGCCAATCCACAATTTAATCTGAGTATACTCAAATTAAGTTTACAATAAGGGGAATGCACTTGCATTCAAGCACACTGCCTAGAGCTCATTGCTCAAAGCTAAGGATCATTTCCTTACAATGAAATTCAGATTAAAACCATATGAGAGTTTGAAGTGAGATATATAGCATCTAAATATTCCTGATTACAGTTTCGATTAAGCACAATATACAATATTTTGTCCTTCAGACTGATTATGCTATGCTCTACTCACATTTCGCAACACAAATTCTCTATGTGCAAGTGATACTATGCATTATCGCTCTTCTTCTCTACTTTAACTCACTATTCATATCACCACACACTTCCTACTTCATCAAAAATGATATATGTATCCGCAACATAGAATTCAATTACACTTTGTTGGCTTCAATAGAACATAAAAATAATTACCACCATTGGCTATATCCTTAATTAAATCTTTATGTGCATCCTCCAAAGTCAATTAAGACATAGAGAGGACCCAAACAAATATAATTGAGCATGGAAACATTTAGTTAACTAATCCTTATACATCCACGACATAATACATTCATGAAGTCGACTTGAATAGAAGAAAAACTGAGAATAAGCCAACTGGATCTTCTAACTTCCACATCAATCAATACGAGCCACTGCACTTTAGTAGTAACAAAGATAATATACCCAAAACATTTCTATAGATGCACAACACAAGACAATAAAAAAAATATTCATACAGATTGATGAACACTGTGGTACTGGATACTCTGTTGTTCCTTATCAATCTTCAATCTGTTTGTCAGTATGATCAAATGATGATATACATATCTGATAATCAATTAGGGTTTCCATCAATGAAAAAACCAAGTGATACTAGTAGTTTCTCTTACCAACAGTAATATATCTACTTGCTTAGCTTTTGAAATTCCTATTGTTATCTTACTTTGTAGTGTATTTGTAATGTTGACTAATTTCTAGAGATTTGTTGCGCATATCAATGCAAAGCATGTTTATGCAGTTATTGCAGATGAAGAAAATGAAGAGGGAATGGACTATTACTTGTGTCATTGTGTTGAGGCCCAAAAGAAATTATAGGCCCAAGTTATAGATGGAGAAAACACTGAATACCCTACAAGTTCAGTTGTTATTGGAACGTCGCTTAGAAGGTACCCACATAAGAGTCTTAAATATTGGTTGTTTTAGGACTTTGACATGCATCAAAATATTCTTCATTACTCGAACCTTATCATGGAATCTGATGTTAATTTGACCAAATATGGGGGTATACCTTTGAACAAGAACTTGTCGAAGGTCCATGAGTTTGACCATGAGGTAATACTTGACACAATAAAGAGTAGAGTATACCTGAATGGTTCGTTGGATTAAATTTTAAGTATGTGCATTAGTTCTTATTAATTTATACTTGTATGCGAATTAATTTGTATGATGACAATGCTATGATGAAAATTATATCATCTAATGTTTATATCATGTATGTAGGTGATTGATGAAGTTATCAAACTTGCAAATGTAGCACACTTTATGTTTAGAATTGTGGAAAAGGATACAAAGTTCAATGGTATTTTATTTTTTTCTCAAAAATATGCAAAAAAATGATGTAGGATATTCTCAATAGATAAGTAAAGTGGAAGATTAAATTGTGTTTTTTTATAATTCGTTACAAGTTTCCAAAAGATTGGAAAGTAATATTTTGGCTATGTTCTATTCATGTTCTATTCATGAGAGGTTGTTGTGTGCAATAGGTATCTTGGAACTCCCAATGAAGATGTATGGCTAGAAGTGACTAAGTTGAGAGATTTGCATGCCTATCCTCAATGGAAGCGTCAAAATTTAAGCCTTGCTATTCTCGAGTTGGAACCAAATGGTGTGGAAATTTTGTCTATAAGTGCCTTCCATCTATTTTCATTTCATTTCCATTTTGGAGGCTCTTTCTTCTTTTTCTTTTACTTTTACTATTTGTAAGTAACCTACTAAAAATTGAGTGGTGTCCCCTTGCAGAAAATGCTGATTTATGAGCCATCAAAGAGAATCTTAGCCAAAAAAGAAATGAAACATCCTTATTTTGATGATATTGATAAATCGCAATTATGGTTTTAAGCCATTATAAAATAGCATGTGAAGCTTAGTGAGGGAATCTAAATTTATTAATTTGAAGTTAAAATTATCATGAGCACCTATGATGTAGACATTATAAGAGAATCTCGAATATATGAGTGACATTGTAAAAAATATGTGAGAATAGAGTACATAAAGCATTGTGCCTACAAGTACAAACACTTGGGTTTTAGAATTGTGTATGAAGTATATTAGACAATTGTAGCATAAATAGAAGAATTATGATAGCCAAATAAATCTCATTTTATTGTAAACATCATATTATTAATATAGTGAGTGTAATAACCATTGATGGTTACTAATCATTTTCTTCTTCTTTTATTCTCTCCCTCTTATAGCTAGAACCAATTGACTAAATTATTATAAAAAAAATCATTTATTAAAAAAAATCATTTATTAAAAAAAATAAACCTAATGATTATATATCAATATCAATATAGCTTACAATATATTCAAATAAATACTTGTATTGATATTTACTTAAATTCTAAAATGTATTTCTGCCCCGAAACATTGGTAATTCATGCAACGTAATCCCTTAATAGTCCAAATTGCAAAAGGGAAACAATCTTTGATGGCCTGTTACCTAGATATCATGTCAATTATGTGCATTCCATATGAGGCATTAGGATCACATAAGGAACCTCTACAATAACCTCTCTCAATTTTTGTTATCTCAAAGTCATTTTTCCATGGTGTCCAATTTTAACTTGATAGAAAAGTTGTCAATTGCAAGCAGTGTAAAGTTGCAAAGTGGTGCAAATTTTGTTCTGCAACTCATGTGACCAAATGGAATATTCCAAAATGTCTAAGGTTTATGCTAAGAATGGTCCTCTTTTTCACCCAAACACTTTGAATCGCTCCAAGCTACATTCAACTGACTCAATACCTTAAGGGTCCAAAGTGCAAAAGGGCAACAATCTTTGACGAGCTATTACTCAAAAATCGTGACACTTACAAATTATTTGTCTGAGCCTAAAGGATCATCTTGGGCCCCTATACAATAATTTCTCTCAGTTTTTGTTATCACGGAGTCTTTTTCTCGTGGTGTCCAATTTTTACTTGATGGAAAAAGTGTCAAATACAAGCAATGTAAAGATGCAAAGTGGTGCAAATTTCATTCTGCAACTTGAGTGACCAAAAAAATTGTTCCAACACATTTGGGTGGGTACATTGAAACTAGGAATGGTCCTCTTTCACACCCAAACATGTCAAATCACTTCAAGCTACATTCAACCGGTATAATCCCTTATGAGTCCAAACTGCAAAATGGTTGTCATCTTCAACATGTTGTTACTCAGACACTGTGACACTTAGAAATTTCTCATTCAAGCCTATGGGATCATGTTGGGCCCCTCTACAATAACATCTCTCTATTTTTTCTATCTCAAAGGAATTTTCCCATGGTGGAGACTTTTCACTTGGGGAAAAGTTTGTCAAATGCAAGTTGTACAAAGTTGCAAAGTGGTGCAATTTTCGTTTTAGAACTCATGTGATCAAATGAACTATACTAATGCATCCCGATATGTATTTTTACACTAGGCATGGTCTTATTTCACACCCAAACACACCGAATCACTCTAAGCTATGTTAAACTGGCTCGATCCCTTCTGATGGCAAGTGAAACAATATAAAAGAGAAACATTCACATGATAGTTGAGAAGTCCAAATTTTCCACACAAAAATCGTAAGATCATCCTCAAGTCTAGCAAGCACAAGAAATTTTTTAATTATCCTCCTTTCCCTTGTAACAATATACAACCAATTATAAATGCGTACAATCGTCCATAACTTGGAAACATTTTATTTTTCCTCAATTAACAACTTTGGTTGTCAAGCATTTTGTCATTTTCATTTGAAATGATTTGCTATGCTTGAAAATTGGAGTCTAAGAGAAAAAAGTGATTCTCTCATGTATATTTATGATTTGGTGTGATAAATAAAGTTTCCACCCTTGAGTCCATTTCTTATACAAGAAATAATATTGCAAAAAGTTGACATATACATATTTCAATGTGTTTATATGGTGATAGATCAAGAACATAAAAATTCAATCTATATTGTAAGGATTATGCTGTGAAAATGTTTAAAGACTATTCAAGATAAATATTTGTATGATAATGTGTCAAGAAGTTAACTACTCATCATCTACTATGAATATTATGTATCCTTTGCTTGACTGAGTTGTTCAAATCAAAAGATTAAATATACTGGAATCTTTTTATAAAACATCTCATGGAATACCAATTGAAAATGTGTTTTTGATTTCAGATAAATCATTTGATGGAACTCTTTGGATTAAACTAAATTGAGATATGTAAGAACAAGGGAGCATTAAGAAATACATTTCTCAAGGATCTTAAATAATCCTTCTCCCCCATTTCAATTTTGGGTGAATTATTGCTTTCGAAGTATTGGAAATGCTTTTCCTATTTTCTAGTTGGTAGTTTCCATTATAGAAGGCTCATCTTTTGATATATATTATACTCATTCTTAATCAATTATCAAGTTTATAATTAGTGCATTTATTTACAGTTAATCTTTTCTTTTCAATTTGTGCAATTTTATAACTTGTAACTCTACTAGTATTCCTAGAAATATTGAAGTTGGTTAGCATCAACTAATAAAGTTGTTTAGCATCAATCAGTAATTATTCAAGACAAACCATGAAGAACAACAATGATCAATGCTAGGGATAACTAATTAATAAGTATACATGTGAGTAAGGGAAGTACACGTACTAAAAAACGTGTAAGCCTTGAAGTATACACACGAATACATAGTATACATAAATTAATACAAAGTATATGTGTGAATACGAGGTATACATTGGACTACATGTAGCCCAAAAATTATACATGTAAGTTGTAAAGTATACACTTGAATACATGTAACTCATATCTATTGAACCATGGATTTATAATGCAAATATGGACAACATCAATAAAAAAGATTTTTATTAACCAAATAGCCATGTAGGCATACATCAATATATGTTGATATAAGTATAAAATATATACAAAATAGCCATATAGGCATACAATGTCAAATATATCCAATACAAAATATGTACAAAAATTCCATATAGGCATACAACAAAGGGCTCTAGAATAAAAATTCATTGCTTTGCATGCCCTGGAAATAAATTCTTGCCTTTTGCTTGTTGATCGGATGGTGATAGGTCTATCACTCATTTATTCTAAGGTTGAGGATTGCTCCTAGTGCTCCTCCTAGGGTTTAGTTCCTAGTCAAGCTTTATTTATTACAATAAGAAGTAAAGACATTAATATATAGAAATTACATTATAAAAAATTCTATATTTAACAAAATAATCACTTACCACCATTTGATGATCACTCTCCTCAATGGAAATATTCAAACGCCCATGCTAAGGCATGGTGAAGCCCTGTAGAAACCATCCAAAGATAAATTAAACTATGAATCACTAATGGTTTCATTTTTCACTAACTATCAACTATAATAATGAATGTAAATTGAAATTCAGTAATCTGCCTCATACCTATTTGAGGGGAATCAAAGAGTCTATAGTAAACAAAACACAAATCTCCATTTCCCTATGAACATTGGGAGGTGTGTCAACTTCCAAAAACTAAAAATTAAAAAAAAAATAATTCAATCATGAAAACTACAATAGTAATGCATGTCATGGCTTATAATCTATGAGATAATGAATACAATTTTGAGGACTTATTAAACTATATATTTCTGACTATCATGCTTACTATTTTCCCTATCCATAGCTTGTTCAAAAGCACCAATTTTTTAGGATTTTATATATAGGAGCAAGGCAGTGAACTATTTGATAAAATGCTTTGGTAGACATGTACAATAATTGTGATAGCATAGAGAAGGTAGTGAACTATTTGAAATAATGTGGTGCAGGAGCACCTAGGCAAATACTAGGCACTAGGAAGTCTAGACTACATTTTTGTTTTTATGCATTTGTATAAGGTCATGTTGACCATTGTAATTGTGTTAGAAGGTTAAGAATAAGTAGTGATCAGGAGCCATCAGGAGTGGTCAGTAGTTGAAGATATGGAAGGGTTTCATGGGGTAAGAAATCAACTAGGATAAGTGGCAAGAAGTTGCAAAATGTTCCATTTTGCAACTTTTCCATCATAGGTTAAGTGAATGAGCGGCCAAGAAGTGGTTGAGGCTGAGCTTAACTGAATTTGGAAACCTATTTATGGTGGATTTCAAGCTGAGAGCAAGGTTGAACATTTTGGTATTGTACAAGTTTCATGAAAGCAAGAAAAGACAATGTTATGGAGTAATATTTCTGTTTTGCCTTGTGTTAGTGTATTGTTGGTTTGATCAGACATTGTATTTAGTGTAGTTTCTTTCCAATCTTTGTGTGGTATAGTGGCAAGTTGAATTCATTGTTTCCTAGCTTGTTCTTAGATAGTTTTGTTTCCTTCCATTGCTGATCAGTCTGGTAAACTGTTAACCATGGAGACTTAGACCTTTGTCTTCCACTATACCTGGTGTATAGTCTATGGGGATTGAGGTTAAGCTCCATTCCTATACATAGATTAGGTCTAGGATTCTTTAGGGGTCGAGTGATCATGAGGAAAGTCTCTTCCTAGGTGAGCTTGGCAATGCCCGGTTAGGAAGGACAGTGCAAAAAAAGCACCTAACTTGCAGGGGTGACCTCTCCTTGCTAAATCCCATGGTAAAAAGGTGGAAGGAAGCCTTGTAGAGGCTTGGTACCAGGGAGGAGGTCCCAACAGTCTGTTTGATGGGAAAACAAAATGACAGTCCATCAGGTGGTCAGAAAATGGCTTAAACAAGCCTAAATTTGCTAAACTAAGGGTCAGGACAGAGTACGGACAGAGGAGGCTCGAAGTTCCAAAATTCTTTAAGGTGTGGGCAAGGGTATCATGAATTCCAAGAAAATATTGGAAGTCTTTTGGAGAATTTAGGATAACTACCTCATTCTCTCAGGAAAAAGACCTATTTTGAAGGCCTAGAACTAAGGAACCAAAACCCTAGATGAGGGTTTGGTGAACCTAAAAGAACCCTAGGAGGAATATTGGAAGCCTGTAGAAACCTTTCTACACCCCTACAAAGAGAAATTGAAGGGATGGAAGTATTTAGCCTTTAGGGAAGATTAAGGGCTAGGGAAAAGAATGGCAGAGAGAGCACCAAGATTGACTTGGTTAGGAAAATGGAGATGATAGTAGGGTTGGCCAGGAGAACCATGGGTGCCTATAAATCATTAGGGCCTATAGGTTAAGGTGGTGGAGAGTGACACCATATGGAATTGCCAAGGTGAGACCCAGAGCATGGAACAATGAGTGTTCCACCCAACCCTATCCTATCAGATTGGTATCAGAGCAAGTTAAAGATTTGGGAGTGAACTTTGTATGTCAGACTTGGAATCCAATGGTTCCACAACCATGGTGACCAACATCGAATTGGCAAAGAAAGTTGAAGATTAGGAAGAGGATAATAGAAGGTTGAGAGAAAGATTGGCTCAACTGGAGCAAGCATTGAACAGTGTGCAAATCAAGGCCGAAGAGGTCAATGATAGATTGTAGGGCAGGGAACCAAAGATTGAAGAGGTTGCAGAGGAAGACAAGACCCCTGAACCTAACCCTATTTTGAAAGAGGAGCCTTTCTTGAAGGCACTGAAAGCTTTGAGTGGGAAGGCACTTGCAGGTATACCACTATTTAGTGGAAAGCTGGAAGCTGACCTAGTCCTTGATTGGATAGAAGGCATGGAGAACCATTTTGAATGTGATCGAGTCACTGAAGCATAGAGGGTAAAGGTGGCCAAGTATAGATTGAGAGGATCTGCCTTGACATGGTGGAATTTCATCCAAACAGAGAGAGAAAAGGAAGGTAAGAGGCCTATTTCAACTTGGAAAGGTATGGTGGCCAAAGTGAGAGAAGCCTATATACCAGATGACTATGAGATTCAGTTATACAAGAAGAGGCAAAGCTTGAGGAAAAGAGACTAGGATTTGAACACCTGCACTAAGGAGTTTCAAAAATTATGTATGAGGTCCAATGTCTCAGAAGATGAAAGTCTCAAAGTAGCTAGGTACTTGAATGGTTTGAAGTGGAACATCCAAGAAGAGATGACTCTTCTAAGTCCTAAGACAGTACACCAATGCTATCAATTAGCTATAAGGATTGAGGAGAGAACAAGAGGAAGCAAGATCAGGCTTCTAAGGTAGAGGAAAAGGTAGGGATCAAAGAGATCAAAGAGGACAACGAGGTGGCTACCAAGGTAGAGGAAATGACCAAAGAAACCAAGGAGAGTTTAAATCCATAGATCATGGCATTGAAACACCTTCTAGAGGAGGGTATAATAGAGGTAGAGGTTCTCAAGGAGGATCCAATAGAGGAAGAGGAGTAGGCAAGAGCAATTCATACTTTGCAAACATGAAATGCTACCATTGTGGTCAAGTTGGACATCCAGCTTATAGGTGCCCGAAGAAAGCATCTTCATCAAGCAATGAGAAGAGAGTGGCTTATGCACAAGAGGACACCATGAGTCCTAAGTCACCTAAGGTCAGTCACATTGAGTCTGAGATGGGAGAGAATCTGATGTTTAGAAGAGTGTTGATAAGACAACCGGTCAAAGAAGAACCAAAACAAAGGAGAGCTTTATTTAGGGTGAAGTGCAAGATACTTGGTAAGGTTTGAAAAGTCATTGTAGATTCAGGTTCAACTGACAATATTATCTTAGAAGAGGTAGTAATGAAATTGAAATTGAAGAAGGTACCCCATACCAACCCCTACAAGGTAACATGGCTTAACAAAGGGCAAAGTGTTCTAGTGAATGAGCAAGTAACGGTGGAGTTTTCCATTGGAGGGTACAAAGACAAGTTAGTTTGTGATTTTTTACCCATGGATGCATTCCATCTACTATTGGGCAGACCATGGTAGTATGACATAGATGCCATGTATGATGGGAAAGAAAATAGCATCTCCTTCAAGAAGGATGGAAAGACTTTCAAGTTGCAGTCACTGTCAGAAGAGGATGAAGGATAGTCGAAGACACCTAGTGTCTTGTTAAGTAGTGGAAAAGATATCCTTAACACCCTACATGAAGGAGGAGAAGGATATGTAGTCTTGTTGCAGCCCAAAGAGGAAGATAAGACTGAAAAACCAGTCATACCCGAGGCAGTCCAGAATTTGCTTAAAAAGTATAAAGACATAGTAAGTGATGGTACACCTGCAAATTTACCTCCTAAAAGAGCTATTAGTCATCAAATTGACTTCATACTTGGAGCATCATTACCTAACAAAGCAGCATATAAGCTTACACCAGATCAAAATTTGGAAGTGGCTAGACAAGTGCAAGAGTTGTTGGATCAAAAATTGATTCAAAAAGAGCATCAGCCCATGTGCAGTACCAGTAGTCTTGGCAACCAAGAAGGGAGGCAAATGGAGGTTATGTACTGATTCTAGAGCAGTAAATAGGATCACAATTAGGTATAGGTTCCCTATTCCTAGAATTGAAGATCTAATGGATTGTCTTGGAGGAGCTCAATACTACACCAAGTTGGATCTCAAGAGTGGATACCATCAGATCAGAATCAAGGATGGAGATGAGTGGAAGACAGCCTTCAAGACAACAGATGGATTATATGAGTGGAGAGTAATGCCATTTGGCTTTCCAATGCACCTAGCACATTCATGAGACTCATGAATGAAGTGATCAAAGACTTCACAGGGATATTTGTGGTTGTATACCTTGATGACATCCTCATCTTTAGCAAGACAGCAAAGGAGCATCTCAAACATGTGGAGTTGGTCCTTAGAATATTGGAAGAGGAAAAGTTGGCTATCAACCTAGAGAAGTGTGCATTCTTTAAACAAGAGCTTGTCTATTTGGGATTTGTAGTGTCTCAAGGATCATTGAAGATGGATTCAAGCAAGGTGGAAGCTATCCTAAACTAGCCTACACCAACAACAGGGATTGAGGTAAGAAGTTTCCATGGATTGGCTCAATTCTATAGAAAATTTATAAGGAACTTTAGTGGTATATGTGCACCAATTCTAGAGACAATCAAGGGTGGTTTGAAAACCAAGTTTGTGTGGACTCAAGCAGCTAAGAGAGGGTTTGAGAAACTGAAACAAGAAGTGGCAACTCAACCTATTCTCTTATTACCTAGTTTTGACAAATTGTTCACTGTTGAGTGTGATGCAAGTGGAGTTGCAGTAGGAGGAGTGCTAAGTCAAGAGGGCAGGCCTATAGCCTTCTTTAGTGAAAAGCTCAATGAAGCAAAGAAGAAATATTCAACCTATGACTTAGAACTTTATGCTTTGGTTCAGTCACTTAGGAAGTGGAGGCATTACCTTCTACCCAAGGAATTTGTAGTCTTTACTGACAATCAAGCACTGAGTTATATGAACACTCAAGAAAATTTGAGCAATAGACACTTGAAGTGGATGGAATACATCCAAGCTTTTACCTTCACCATTAAACACAAGAAGGGCCAGATGAATAAGGTAGCAGATGCATTGAGCAGAAGGTTTTTGAAAGTGCAAGAGATACAAGTGAAGAGCATAGGGATTGAAAGCTTTAATGATCTCTATGGAGAGGATGAAGATTTCTCAGAGGCCTATAAGGTATGTTCTGACTTTGAGAATCATTTTCATAGTCAATATGCTGAGTATACATTGCAAAGTGGGTTATTGTTTAAGGGGAATCAGTTATGTGTTCCAAGAGGGTCCATGAGGGAAAATCTCATTGAATAAAAGCATAATGGAAGTCTTAGTGGACACTTTGGCATCAACAAGTCCTTAGAATTAGTACAAAGGTTTTATTACTAGCCTAAGTTGGCAAGAGATGTCAGAAAGTATGTGGAACAATGTGTTGTGTGTATGAAAGCTAAGGGAGGAGCTAGCAATTCTGGTTTATATCAACCCCTACCCATTCCTAACAGACCATGGGAGTGTGTGAGCATGGATTTTGTGGTAGGACTCCCTAAGACCAAGACTGGTTTTGATAGTGTATATGTAGTGGTGGATAGATTTAGTAAAATGAGTCATTTTATCCCTTGAAAAACTACTCATGATGCTAGTTACATAGCCCACCTTTTCTTCAAGGAGATTGTTAGGATCCATGGCTTGCCTTTGAGCATTGTTTCAGACCGGGATGTAAAATTCATGAGTCATTTTTGGAAGACTCTATGGAGCAGATTAGGTACCAACCTGTCATTTGGATCAGCTTACCATCCTCAGACTGATGGTCAAACAGAGGTGGTTAACATGGTGTTGGGTAATCTTCTTAGGTGCCTAACAAAGGAATATGGACAGACATGGGATATGGTCATCTCACAAGCTGAGTATGCCTATAATGATAGTGTCAACCGGACCACAGGGAAGAGTCCTTTTGAGGTTGTGTATGGGATGCACCCAAGAGGCATATGTGAGCTCAGAAATCTTGGAGCTATGGAACATAGAAGTGGACATGCAGAAGACTTCAGTCAGACCATGAAAGAGATTCAAGAGTAGGTGAAGAAGACAGTCATCGAAGCTACACAAAAGTTGAAGGAGAAGGTAGATTTGTTAAGGAAGGATGTGCAATTTGCAGTGGGAGGGTATGTCATGGTTCACCTCAACAAATCCAGGTTGCAGAAGGGAGTATCAACCAAGCTACAAATGAAGAGAGTAGGACCATGCAAGATATTGGCCAAGTATGGTCAAAATGCATACAAAGTAGAGTTACCTACTGATTTAGGAATCTCACCTGTTTTCAATATAGCTGACTTGATCAAATATAAGGGATCAGTCAAAGGTATGGATCAGAAAAGTCAAGAGATCTTCAAGGACATCAGCAACATACCCCTACCTCCTCAAGACAAGCAACAAGCTGAAAGGATCTTGGAGTCAAGGGTGCAAAAGTCTACAAGACACAAGGTGTACATGGAGCACCTTATTAAGTGGAAGAATAAGCATGAATCAGAAGCTACATGGGTACAAGAAGATTAGTTCAAGAAGCTTGGCATTGACATTTCATTGATCTCTCCTTCTACTCCTTAGTGTTTAGGAAGGGAGGGGGAGAATGGTGCAGGAGCACCTAGGCAAATACTAGGCAATAGGAAGTCTAGACTACATTTTTGTTTTTATACATTTGTATAAGGTCATGTTGACCATTGCAATTGTGCTAGAAGGTTAGGAATAAGTAGTGATTAGGATCCATCAAGAGTGGTCAGTAGTTGAAGATATGGAAAGGTTTCATGGGGTAAGAAATCAAATAGGTTAAGTGGCAAGAAGTTGCAAAATGTTCCATTTTGCAACTTCGCCATCATAGGTTTAGTGAATGAGCGGCCAAGAAGTGGTTGAGGCTGTGCTTAACTGAATTTGGACACCTATTTATGGTGGATTTCAAGCTGAGAGCAAGGTTGAATTTTTTGGTATTGTACAAGTTTCATGAAAGCAAGAAAAGATAATGTTATGGAGTAATATTTCTGTTTTGCCTTGTGTTAGTGTATTGTTGGTTTGATCAGACATTGTGTTTAGTGTAGAATGTAGTCTAGTTTCTTTCCAAGCTCTGTGTGGTATAGTGGCAAGTTGAATTCATCATTTCCTAGCTTGTTCTTAGATAGATTTGTTTCCTTCCATTACTGATTAGTCTGGTGAACTGTTAACCATGGAGACTTAGACCTCTTTCTTCCACTATACCTAGTGTATAGTCTATGGAGATTGAGACTAAGCTCCATGCCTATACATAGATTAGGTCTAGGATTCTTTAGGGGTCGAGTGATCATGAGGAAAGTCTCTTCCTAGGTGAGCTTGGCAATGCCCGACTAGGAAGGACAGTGCAAAACAAGTACCTAACTTGCAGGGGTGACCTCTCCTTGCTAAATCCCATGGTAAAAAGGTGGAAAGAAGCCTTGCAGAGGCTTGGTACCAAGGAGGAGGTTCCAACAGTCCGTTTGATGGGCAAACAAAATGACAGTCCATCGGGTGGTCAGAAAATGGTTTAAACAAGCCTAAATTTGCTAAACTAAGGGTCAGGACAGAGTACGGATAAAGGAGGCTCGAAGTTCTGAAATTATTTAAGGTGTGGGAAAGGGTATCATGAATTCCAAGAAAATATTGGAAGTCTTTTGGAGAATTGAGGAGAACTACCTCATTCTCTCAGGAAAAAGACCTATTTTGAAGGCCTAGAACTAAGGAACCAAAACCCTAGATGAGGGTTTGGTGAAAGCGAAGGAAGAATGGAGTTTGGTGAACCTACAAGAACCCTAGGAGGAATGTTGGAAGCCTGTAGAAACCTTTCTACACCCTTGCAAAGAGAAATTGAAGGGATGGAAGTATTTAGCCTTTAGGGAAGATTAAGGGCTAGGGAAAAGAATGGCAGAGAGAGCACCAAGACTGACTTGGTTAGGAAAATGGAGATGATAGTAGGGTTTTCTAGGAGAACCAGGGGTGCCTAGCAATCATTAGGGCTTGTAGGTTAAGGTGGTGGAGAGTGACAGCCTAAGGAATTGCCAAGGTGAGACCCAGAGCATGGAACAGTGAGTGTTCCACCCAACCCTATCCTATCATAATACCTCAAAGAAATGGGGCCTTATGGTGATGGGATGCCATTACAAACAAATGTGTCATGGAATTCCATCACCATCAGACCACATTTCTTCAAGGAATTTTTCAAACTACTCACTACCTTGACTATGATATTGCTTACTATTATGCTTTGATACATTTTTTCCAAGCATCCATAGTTTTTCGGAAAGCATCTATTTTAGGATTTTAATCATAGCAAAAAGGAAGTGAGTAGATTGATAAAATTTTGTGGTAGAAATGTATGCAAAATGTGGTAGCATAGAAAAGGCAGTGAGATGTTTGAAAAAATGCCTCAAAGAAATGTGGCATCATGGTGATGGAATGGCATCCCATCATCATGAGGCCACATTTCTTCAATGCATTTTTTTGAGCTACTCACTACCTTGTCTTTTCTATTGCTTACTACTATGCTTTGATAGATTTTTTCCAAACATCCATAGTTTGTTGGAAAGAACCTTTTTTAGCCTTTTAGCCATAGCAGCAAGGAAGTTCAAGTAGTTTGATAAAATGATTTGGTAGACATGTATGGAAAATGTGGTAGCATAGGAAAGCCAGTGAGCTATTTGAAAAAATACCTCAAAGAAATGTGGTCTCATGGTGATGGAATGGAATTCCATCAGCATGAGACCGCATTTCTTTGAGGATTTTTTTCAAATTAATCACTGCACTATCTATGTTATTGCTTACTATTATGCTTTGATATAATTTTTCCAAGCATCCATAGTTTTTTGGAAAGCACCTAATTTAGGATTTTAGCCATAGTAGCAAAGAAGTGAGTAGATTAATTAAATTATTTGGTAGATGTGTATGGAAAATGTGGTAGCATAAAAAAGGTGGTGACTTGTTTGAAAAAATGCCTCAAGGAAATCTAGTCTCATGGTGATGGAATGACATTCCATCAGCATGAGACCACATTTCTTTGAGGAATTTTTCAAACTACTCACTGCCTTATCTATTCTATTACTTACTATTATTCTTTGATATATTTTCTTCAAGTATTCATAGTTTTCTTGAAAACACCTTTTTAGGATCTTAGCCATAGCAACAAGGATGTTAAAGTAGTTTGATAAAATGCTAAATGGTAGACATGTATGGAAAACGTGGTAGCATAGAAAAGGTGGTGAGTTTTTTGAAAAAATTCCTCTAAGAAATGTTGTCTCATGGTGATGTAATGGCATTCCATCACCATGAGACCATCTTTCTTTGAGGCATTTCTTCAAACTACTCACTGCCTTGTATATGCTATTGCTTACTATTATTCTTTGATAGATTTTTTCCATGAACCCATAGTTTGTTGGAAAGCACCTTTTTTTAGGCATTTAGCCATAGTAGCAAGGAAGTGAACTGTTTGATAAAATTCTTTTATAGACATGTATGGAAAATGTGATAGCATAGAAAAGGTAGTGAGCTATTTGAAAAAATGCATCAAAGAAATTGGGTCTCATGGTGATAGACATCACCATGAGACCACATTTCTTTGAGGCATTTTTTCAAACAACTCATTTTCTTTTCTATGTTATTGCTTACTATTATTATTTCATATATTTATTCCAAGCATCCATAGCATAGATAAGGTAGCAAACTGCTTGAAAAGATGCTTCAATAAAAAGTGGCCTCATGGAATTTCATGAGAAGAAAATGCAATTGGAAATTGCTCCTAGTTATTACTTATGCTATGTGAAGTAATTGCATCACTTCTTATGTTGACTTTCTAAACTTGACTATATTGTAGTTGAAATGTTTTCATCTATCAACATCTACTTATTAGTTATGGAATGTGAAGTAATGCTTTGAATTTGAAAGATGTGCAATGCAATGTAATCAATGATATGAATACAAGGTACACAAATCTACTAAGTACAATTCATTAGTTAAACTCTTCATTCTATTACCTATGTGAAGGTTTTTCCAACTCCACTGGAACTTAGAGGTGTTCCCATGAAACCTCCAATATTAGCCTATTCAACATCCAAAATCATGTATTAGAATACCATTCATATAACAATTCTATTAACATGTATCAAATTTTGTAATTTTTTACTAGTTACATACCTCAATGGTAGATGCACTGGAGTAATAAGTAGGTGCAAGACTAGTGTATCCAATATAAACGCTATGACCCTAAAATTTTATTACAATAGTAAAAATAAATTACTTAATCTTGTATTTCAAAAATGAAATTTAATTAATTAAATTCAATGAACATGCTAACATTTACCTGAGTATTGATGTCGTAAGCCTAAATCAAAATGTCACCTACCCTCACCATCTTCATAGTTGTAGACATATCATGTGTAGCAGCCTCTTTAGTGTCGGTGGGGTGATATGTACAAGTCACCCCACAAAATTGACATGAATGGGTTGGAAACCTAGCACTTCAAGACTCCCCTCGATGGGTTGTACTATAGGATTGGCATGTTGAATGACACTCTAGGTCAAAGAGGTGATAGCTTGAAAAGTCTCTACCTCAGCACTCTCCTTTGCAATGGAAGGGATAATGATGTGCTCATGATCCAACCTAGTGAGAGCTCATCTCACTTGCCACCTAGGATCCATATGCACCGGTTCTATTTTGTGCTAACCCCCCCTCCTCTAGAAGTCCCTCATATCAAAATAATTCAGTATTTTGTTCAGGATGAACTCATAGTATAGTTTCCTCAAGAAATATTGTGGGACTTTGCAATTGTTGCATGGTGGTCAATCAAAAACCATGTACCACTTATCCCACAAATGGTTCTTAGTCCCTTGGTGGTGGCACCATTGGATAGGAAACCTCTTTGCATTGACACCAATATTTTGATTTGTGCATGGGTTGGTGAATAATGAGCGCAAATCTAATTTTGTAATTTTTTCATCTTTTACTTCTTTATATGATAATTTATCCTAGTAAAAACTCCTAGCTGCCTGCCTCCTATCTTTCCAATGACTTAATTGTTTGTTGATTACATCTACATGTTTTAACAATTCTTTAAGAGAATTTGCAAGTGATCTTCTCTCCATGGTTAAATCTGTTGGATTGTTCAACCTCATGATTAACTCAATTTTTCTTATTGTTTCCAATTTCAATCATTAAATTTTGTTGAGTGCCACGAGGATTTTGAGGGATTGGTGGAGAAGATTTTTTTTGTGGTTGTTCAACTTGAGGATTTTCTTGATGTTGTTGTTGCTCTGCTTGTTGAGGATTTTTTGGAGGATTTTTAATAGGGTTTCCAAGATCATTACATCTCCTACAAATTCAAAAAATGAATATAAAAAACCTTAAACTAACAAATTCATAACAAAAAACAAACAATCCTTACCTCTTTGACCTCCTCGTCAGCGTGGTAGCATTCTGGTGATGAAATAACAACAATTTGATGAAAAAATTGCAAGATTCAAACCTTCCATAATGTGAGCATGCAAAAGAAGGGCTTTTGATTATAGGCAAAAAAAAAAATCACAAAGCAAATGAGCTTGATTTCCTTTTTTTCTTTTAATTTCTCATAACATGAGTGTGTTATTCCATACTCACATTATAACGTGAGAGAAGAATGGGATGTAGAGGCTTGGAATGGACTAGTGGAAGATTGGTTTCACTTGTCAAGGTTAGGATAAGGGTGATTAATGGATATTTGTTGTGGATTAATGTCATGGATTGTGCTAATGGACTCTTGATAGTGAGGGTATATGGATGGAGGACTAGAGTTTATGGGTTGTTGATAAGACAAATATATGGATGGCTGACTATGGGTTTTGGGTGCTTGGTATTTGGATTCAGGGTATTGTCTTTTGAATTCGATGGCTTGTTGGGCTTGACCAATGTGGATTAATTGGTATTCAACTTAAATAGCAAGCATATCAAGGTGAATGAAAGACATGGTGGTGGATGGTCTGTGTTGGCAAGAGACGTTGCAAATGTTTTTTTGTGTTTTCATTGATGGAAACCCCAGTCAGTGATTGGATCTACACATCATCATTTGTTCATACCAGTAGTCAGATTGAAGGCAGTCAAGGAAGAATAGAGCATCTGACAGTTCTATGTTCATCGATTCATATGCGAATTTTCTATTAATATTTTGTGTTGCATATCTCAAGGAAGGTTGATTGATGTATGCCTTATGTTATCTATGAATCTAAGTGCCTTGCATTGATCCATGTGTGAGTTAGAAGATCTGGTTGGTTAATTTCTTGATTATCAATGCAGGTAACTGACTTTGTGGATGTAACATGTTGCGGGTGTTTGAGAAGTAATTGTTAGAATATTTTTGTGTTCCTACATACTGATTTTGATCATTTCTACACTATCGCTGACTTTTGTTGGTGTGCATTAAGGATTATCCATGGATTGAGCCTACAATTTGTAAATGTTTTCATATCTTGTTTAAGCCAACAAATGGGTGATTAATCTTTAGTCGCAGATATATATAATAGATCGATCATATCATTTTGACATACAAAAAAGGTGTGTTGATGTGTGTTGTGAATATTAGCAAAGAAAAAGAGCGATAATGCATAGTTTCACTTGCACATAAAGGATTTGGGTTGCGAGTTTGAGTAGAGCAGAGCAAAAGTGTAGAATCAATATGAAGGATAGAAGATTGATTGTTGAGCCTAATTGAAACTATAATCAAGCATATGTAGATGCTAATATCTCATTTAATTTCATCAAATGGATTTAATTTTATTATCTTTATAAGACAACGAGTCTTCTTTGTGCAATGAGCTCTAGGTAGTGCACCTAAATTCAAGTGCATTCCCCATATTGTAAACTTCATTTTGGGTATACTCATCATATTGTGGATTGGCCATCCACCGTGGTTTTTCCCCTAATAGGGTTTACATGTAAAAAATCCTACGTTATGGTGTTATGGTTGTTTTCTTTATGTTCATTCTTATTTCTTTTGATTGAATGGTTAAATTCTTGAAGGCTCAGATTAACAAAGTTAAAAATTGCAAAACACTGATTCACCCCCTATCAGTGTTGCTTGTTTCCAACAATTGGTATCAAATCTAGTTCCTCATAAGAAGCCTAACAACTTGGGGAGATCTTGGAAAGTGTTTCAATGAATTGAAGCAATCTTCAACAATAGCTTTTGGTGGCCCTAGATGATCTTGATCAGTCAAAATCTTATGTTCATAAATTGCAAGAAAACCTCATGTATACTAAGAAATTAATTGAATCATTGAAAGATAAAATCAATACGTCTAGGGAGAAAAGAAAGGAAATCTTTGATCAGACTAAGAAAAATGATAGTAAAAGCATTGAAGATGAGCAATTGAGTCAAGCTCAGAAGGAAAAGATAGAAGAATGTGAAAAGCTTACTAGAGATAATACAGTCCTAAAGCATGAGATGGAATCTATCATGATGAGATGACCAAGGAGATTGAAGAAAGAATGAAGAGAAGCTTGCACAATCCCTAAAAGAAAAATCTAAAGAATACAATCGTTTGGACAATGAATTGGAACAATCTAAAAATAATGAGGAAGTGCTTGAAAAACAAGTTGATGATCTTAGAGATGAACTTGCTACTACACATGAGTACAAAGAGAATTTTAAAGTTAGCTCAGCCAAGCTTGATGAGCTGATCAATCGTCAAAGGACTAATGATGACAAGCGAGGTCTTGGTTATGAAGATCTAGACAAAGGAGATATGGGCAAGGAAAATAGATAAATAGCGTTGGAAGGATATAAGTCAACCTAATGCTCAAAGATTCAATGGTTACTACTTTACTTATAATAAATTTAGCCATATGGCTTCTCAATGTAGAAGTAGGATGAATCTAGGTGGTCCATCATTCTTAGGTCAGTGCTTTAATTGTAATAATTTTGGTCATAAGTAAAATGAGTGCAGAAATGTGATGAAGAACTTTCATAGAGATGTCAGATGTTATACATGCAATAGATTTGGCCATATTGCTAACCAGTATAGATCAAGAGAAAATCAGTGGAACAACTAGTCTAGATAGAGAAATGTTGTGTGCTATAACTACAAAAAATTTGGTCACATTTCCAAATTTTTTTGGAATAGAAAAGGTCTAGTAAATCAAAGGAGAAACATGTAGACGAATGTTAAGGGAAAATGAAAAGTCACTATAGATGTGATTAGGAAGCCAAGGAAAAATATATGGGTGAAGAAAAGTCCCTCTAATGAAGGAAACGTGACATTACCAGAACTTTCTTCTGGTAGTTCATCTAGGAATTATGTTTAGACCTTTGGCCTAGGGGGAGTTGTCAAGAAAATATATTAACCCTCTGCTGGTAACTAACACTGGAATGTGGATAAGTATAGTAAGGGCATAGATGCTCTATAGATTCTATTAAATCTATTGGAGAGAGTATTATGTAGTATTGGAGATCCACAGAAGAATTATCTTTCACAAGACATGGAAACATGGTAAACGAATGAGTTAGGGTAAAAGAATTTATAGCGAAAAAAAGGGTTAAGTGTGCGAGTGATAAAAGGTCATTTCTATCTTTCATTTGTCACTTCGCATTTTGAAGAAAAGAAGTTTGGAGAGCTCTGAGGTGAATTTTAGAAAATTGAGGAAAAATTCAAGTGTGAAGGAGCTTTCAACAATCAAATTGTGATCCAACAGAAAGCTATTTATCAAAAAACCTGTGAATTTATGTATTGGTGAAAATGGCTACTCCATTGGTAGTTGAATTCAAGGATAGACCCCATCCCGAATTCAAATGGCATCCTTTCAAGTCCGTTGAGATAGACCTGTTAGGTTCTTTTTCATCTATTTTGTATGACATCTTACATACTGAAGATATTAGGGAATATATTCACACAAACATTGAAGAGATAGGAAGCTCGTAGCTACTGAATTTGTATAACAATCACATTATTGGAGAAGATTTTTGTGTCAAGCTAGAATTCAAAACCCTAGAGGAGAAGAAATTTACACAAATTATTAAATTCCCCATGTTTGAAGAGAATAAATGGGTTTGACATATCTTGATTCAAGTTCATGATGAATTCATGTGGTTAAGTATACCCTTTAAGATTAAAAAGGAGGCTATAAGTGTTGGTATAGGTTCCAGTGGATTTCTGATTTTGAATTACATAAAGAATTAAAAAGTGACAGATGCAATAGGTTCAAAATATGGTAGAAGAGCCATTACTATCAAATATATCATTGAAGTGGATGTGAAATTTGCATTGATGATCATTGGTTACATGATTTATCACTCAAGTTAGGATAATTCAGTATCCAGTACAACCATTTATGTACTGTATTAAATGGCAAAGGAGAATGAAAATTATGACTTGTGTGAGTTGCTAAGAAGTTAGTTGATGGAACATATTGGTAAGATAAAGAAAGACAAGAAAAATTCCTTTAAGTATGGAAATCTGCTACTATGTTTATTCTTTTATTTCATGAGTGAAGTTTCAAGTGTTGGGAAAGTACATTGGCAAGGTGGTTACCTTGTATAATTCAAATTAGAGATGTGTTGTATGGAATTGGAGATAATCAAGCTAGAAAAACTACAATTTGGGGATACTTCAAGAATTTTCAAAGTATGATGCATGCTAGAGAAAGAATTCCTACATCAATTATGTAGAAGTATAAGGATACTATTTGTTTTATGGTAGACATTGATCAATGTATGATGGAAGCTACTAATCCTAGAATAGTATGGATTATACCAATGGGATATGAAGTTGAGGAACACATTCTAGAAATGTATGCATATCATTTACTAAGAAAGCCTCTAGATCCACCAAAAGAAAGGTTTGGAACTTATGCAAATATATATATATATATGTGTGTGTGTGTGTGTGTGTGTGTGTGTGTGTGTGTGTGTGTGTATAATGAACTAAGGAAACCTATGATAGTTAGAAAAGTGAAAAAAGAAGTGGAAATTTTTGCAGAAAGCATGGGCATATCTATAGAAGTAATAAGAGAAGCCAAAAAAAGGAGAGAACAAGATGAAGCAGAAAAAGAGCCAGAAAAAACTAAATTTTCTAGTCAGGAAACATCCTTTTCCCATATTAGGTCAACAAGGAGCTCTACATCCTTATTTGCTCCTACAATGAAGCTAATTCTTGTGAAAACTCAATCCAAGGTATCCAATAAGAGGAAGAAGAATAAGTGCACAATATTTTATGAAGCTGTCTTAGAAGATGAAGAGACTTCAAGTTTGATGAAGATGTGAAAGAAATAAAGCATATGGGTACCTAGGTAACAAAGGTTACTAAAATAAAGACCTCTATTGGAGAGGACAAAGCAAAGAAGAAGGTAAAAATTGACAAACCTAGTATGTCAATAGAAGAGGTTGAGAAATATTTGGTCAAAGATGGAAATCTTAATCCACTTTGTAAATGGTATGAAACCTTTGATAAATCAGGTCAAATACCTCTTGAGGAGGCTACAATAAAGCATTTAAATATTTTCAATAATGTTCTCATTGAAATAATGCCTTATCTACCTAAAAGCCTATATGAGATTTTGGAAATGAGAAGAGTAAATGCTAGAATACAAGAGAAAATGAGAGAGAGAATTCTTGCAGAGTTATGTCTAGTGGTGTCTATGGAAGAAATAAAGGCAATACACAATAAAGATAAAAAGGAGTTGAAGAGCAAGACAAGGGTGAATAAGCTCATGATTGGTCAGACTAAAGAAGTTGCAGAAGAAACTAAACAAATTTTGAGAAAATTTGTGTTAAGTAACAAAATTGATGTTGTGTCTAAAGAAAAACATGATAAATATGTCTTATTTGGTCTGGTATAAGAAGAAGGAAAACAAGATATAGCTGAGGATACTTAGATTCCTCTTAATATGGATAATAAAAAAGTACCTATGGAGATTGAAGTTCCTAAAATTGTATCGGTTGAGAAAGTTGAGATCCTTGAAGATAAGCAAGAACCTACAACTGAGGAAACAATGGTTGAGGAAAAGAAAGTTGATGTAAAGGAAATTCCAGTGGAAGCAAGAGACACTATAGAGGTAGTGAAGAAATTTTTGGTAGAGAAAAAGGAAGAATTTGACCCTGAATTGGTTGAAGGTCCTATTGACCTATCCACTTTGTCCCCAATTTAGAAAATGAAGGTCACATCATTTGTCCAAGAAAAAGCTCAAGAAGAATTTTTGAAGTCTCATATTGAGGATAGTGAACTCTTAAATCTTGCATCTAGAGTTCTAGAGAAAATATTTCCTACTCATGTCAAGGATCCGCTAGGTTCCTCCTCTAGTGAACTAAAGAAGCTCATTAACTTTGTAAGTACTCATTTCGAGTCACTTGAGAAGTCAGCCATGGTTAAAGTTTAGAAAACGTTTGATGAAAAAAGGCTAAGTAAGTTGAAAGGAATGATAACTAATGATAAAACTATGTTAGCCACCTATGTGAAAAATATTCAAAGTGCTCTATCTAAAGGTGGAAAGATCTATAAGTCATGTTTGTCTTTGTCTAAATTTACTCAAGTCAATGAGAAGAAGGTTAAGGATCTTGAAAAATAGTTAACTTCTATTTCTAAATCTTTTGATCCTTTAGCTGGTGGTGCTAGAAATCAATAAGGTCAGGTGACATCTTTGCTTGACAATGACAAAATTGTGAAAAGAGCATGTGAACTTAGAGGCCTAATTGGTCCAAAGATAGAAATAATTTCGAGTGCATTAAAGGAAGTTGAAGATGCTAAGGCAGTTGCTAATCTAGTGAACCTTGAGTCTGTAGAGACACAATATTACTTAGTTTGTGGTCACATAAATTTTTTGGAGAGTCTCAAAAGGGCTTGGGACACAAATTTGATTCTGTTGAAGAAATATTTTGCAAATATTTTCAAGTTTATGTAAGTTGTATGCTTGTACAATTTGAAGATTTTGTTTGATTTTTGGTATGTGGATTCCTACCTTTTCAATTGACGTCAAAGGGGGAGAGTAGTAGAGTGAAAAATGTATAATCATCTCAGGGGGAGAGTTGTGTTTTGGGGGTGAGTTGTGCTTTTGAATTTTGAAGAGCGGTAGTGTAATTCATGTTGGTACTAATCCGACATAGTAATTTTTCACTTAAGTATTGCGAAAGGGGTAGATTGTTGGCAATAGAAATTGAAAATGTTTTTTAGTGGTCATTGATGGAAACCCTAGTTGGTGATTGTATCCGTGCATCATCATTTGTTCACACCAGTAGTCAGATTGAAGGTTGTTAAGGAAGAATAGAGCATCAGACAGTTCTATGTTCATCGATTCATATGAATTTTTTTTGTTGATATTTTGTGTTTCATATCTCAAGGAAGGTTGATCGATGTATGCCCTATGTTATCTATGAATCATAGTGCCTCATATTGATCTGTGTGTGAGTTAGAAGATCTGGTTGGTTAATTTCCTATTTATCAGTGCAGGTAGCCGACTTCGTGAATGTAACATGTCATAGATGTTTGAGAAGTAGTTGTTTGAATATTTTTGTGTTCATACATGTTGATGTTGATCATTTCTATGGTATACCCAACTTTGGTTGGTGTGCATTAAGGATTATCCATGGATTGAGCTGACAATTTACAAATATTTTTATATATTGTTGAAGCCAACATATGGGCAATTAATCTTTAGTCATGGATATATATAAGAGATCTCTCATATCATTTTGATATATAGAAAAATGTGTGTTGATGTGTGTTGTGAATATCAGCAAAGGAGAAGAGTGATAATGTAAAGTTTCACTTGTGCATAAAGGATTTGTGTTGTGAGTTTGAGCAGAGTAGAGTAGAAGTGCAGAATCAGTCCCAAAGACAAAAGATCAATTGTTGAGCCTAACCGAAACTGTAATAAAGCATATGTAGATGCTAATCTCTCAGTTCATTTCATTAGATGGATTTAATCTTATTATCTTTGTAAGATAGTGAGTCTTCTTTGAGCAATGAGCTCTAGGCAATGCACCTAAATGCAAGTGCATTCCCCATATTGTAAACTTCATTTTGAGTATACTTAGATCATATTGTCGATTGGTCATCCATCGTGGTTTTTCCCCTAACAAGGTTTCCACATAAAAATTCTTGTGTTATGGTGTTATAGTTGTTTTCTTTATGTTCATGCATATTTATTTTAATTTAATGGTTAAATGATTGAAGGCTTAGATTAACAAAGTTTAAAATTGTAGAACATTGATTCAACCCCCTTCAGTGTTGCTTGTTTCCAACGGTATGAAGCATAAGAGATGCCGATGCAATGGAAGGTATGCACCTATGATTTTTTATTTTGGATATAAGGATGCACCCAAGACCAAGATTAAGGAAATGTAGAATGATAATGACCCTATGACCAAAGGATATGAGACAAAGCTATGTTTTTTTGAATTTTTTGGATATAAGGGTGCAAGATGATCATGCAAGGATGTTAATGACTAAAGGATGAGATTAAATGAGACTAATGGATGCAAAGGATATGAAAAGTAGAACAAGATAGTGGATACTAAATGATGCTAAGTGAATGATCAAAGGTAGTGGTGCAACTAAGGTTAAAATTAAATTAAGCTATGTTTTTGTGTTTTTTGGGATTATAGGGATGAAAAATGAAAGTGAAATGTAATTCCAAGGCTAAGGATTGATAGAATGATAATGAATCTATGGTCAAAGGGTATGATAAGAATATTTTTGACACTAGAAAGATGACACTAAGGATATAAATCTTAAGTTTTAAGAAAAAGGTTGGTAACCAAGTTGTTGTAGGTCAAAGATAACAAGTAGAAATGTCATTGACCTTTGTGATGACCAAGATGATGGGTTTGACAAGGTGAGTCTACACTAGGACACAATTTTGAGACCCAAATTTTTGACCAAGATGATAAAGACAAAGGTTGATAAATTAAAATATGAAGGTCAATGACAAGTTAGATAAATAACCAATGACTATCTAAAGGCTTGATAATTTTCATATGTCTGAAATCTAGAAGGTATGTGTAACCTAAGACCTAAGATTAATTATGCAAGGAAAATGTGACCTGAGGTGCAATCTAAAATGTAATGAAAACCTAATGAGGATGATGGAATGGACTAGTAAAACTCTACAAGTCTAAGGTTTAGATAACAAGATATTTGTCAAGATGAATTGGTTCGATTTTGGACAATGATTTTGTGAAATTGTGGTTATCAATAGTGGCAGCTCTATTTTAAGTTTTGTCGCTCATAAAATGTTGATTTTGCAATTTTAAGGGTTTTAACCTAGTTTTCAAATGGTTTTTTAACTAATTTTGATCAAATTTTATTTGGAAAACACAAAATATAGTCTCAAACATTTTTTTTGGTCTGATTTTGGATGTGAAATTTTTTGATTTCAAGATGAAAAATCACATAGACAACATGCACAAATCCTATGGTTGGAAAGGAAACCACTTGTTGATATCCCCACTTGGATTTCTCCAGCCACTTAAACAAGGTGAACAACTAGAGACTTGGTGGCACTGGCTCCCCTCCGTGACACTCACTTCTCGGGCTCACCAAGTCTCATTCCTCAAAGAGGAATTTTTGTCTCTACACATGCTTAGTGAAGATGTGGAGTGCCTTTAGAGGTCCAACCTCCTACGATCATTGAGCATTTAAAAAGGGTTTTTGGCCATTAACACAAATTGGTTCTTAGTAAGGGCATCTATTCAAGGTGGCCATACATGTGACAAGATTAGCTCCAGAATATTGTTAGTTAAGAGGCCTCCCAATCCCTTACTAAGAAAGTATTTTGATGTAGCTCATGGAGCTACTGAGGGTGGCACTTGTCGGTATGACACATTCACACCTATTGCTAAATGACTTTCATCAAGAAGCATTTTTCTTATATAGCAGTTTAGAAGAGCTTGGATTTAGCTTATTGTCACTTAGGTCATTCCCACCTTTCAAAATGGGGTGGTAGGCCCTCTAAAATAAGGGTACAAAATAGTGAGGAAGTACACTTATTTCTGATCTCCCAGATCGCATGGAGCACAAGGAGAGATCATATTTAGTGCCTTTTAATCACACTCACATGGGGTTCATTTTAAGCCCAAAATCCAAATATGGGGTGTGATTGTACAAATGCCAAAGAAATGATTTTGATAACTCAAGATCACCAAATGGTGCAAGAGGAGAGCATACACACTCTATGACAAATTGGAAACCACCAAACACCAAAGACAATTGTAAATTTTAAACCTTGTGATTATGATTTGAAGACACTCAGATTCTTTTTATACCAATGATGTTTGATGTAAGTTCATTTTAATACCCATGAGTGTAAGAATGCATTTTTTTATTCTTTTTAAATCCTTATGAGTGAAAATGCATATTCATTTTAAAACCCATGAATGAAATATACAATTTTTTGTTAATTTTAGCCTTCATGAGTGACCATGCATGTTCATTTTAAAACCCATGAATGGAATATGCAATTTGTTGTTCATTTTAGCCTTCATGAATGATGATGCATGTTCATTTCAACCTTTATGCATGTAATTCAATTTTGTAGTTGTAAAATGAAATGAGATAGCAATGACAAAACCAAACTAAGTAAATGAAATGATAGGGCAACAAATGATTATGTTTCAAAAGAAACATTTTTTTAGAACTCCCTCCAAGTTGTGCCACATGCTGTAAACATGAGATTAGTAACCCAAAAAAAATATTAAAGATAATAAAAAATTAAAATAGTGAAAACTTTTTAAAAACTAAATGAATTTCAACCCCGCAAAAATCCATGAAAATAAAATACATAGACCTTCAAAACCCAAAAAACTTTTTGCAAAATTCTGCATGACAAAATTGTTATAGGCAAAATAAAACATGGGTTTTAAAAGCTAAATTTCAAAAACAAAAATACTAAAATAGCCATAACTTTCTCAAATCTTAACAAAATTTCAAAAAAAATGAAGTTCTTGAAAGCTAAGAGTGAGCCCTAAAAAACCCAAAAGTTATTTTTTTAATATTTTATGCTCCCATTTTTTTGTGTGAATTCTTGGTTGTAACCTGCAAAATAGAAAAAAAAATACAAGAGAAAAAATAGATTTCTGTACAAAATTGTAAGATGTGGGAAAACCAGGTTAGCAAAGACTAAGTGACAACCACAACACAAATCTAAGCTAAAACCCCCACCTAAAAGAAGAGAATACAATCATATGGAGAGATCAAAAATGAAAACAAATAAATAGAAAACTCCCCATTGAAGTTGAATCACTTCCCTTATATCTCTTTATTTTGAAAATATGCCCTTAGATTTGTTGTTTAACCTGTGCAAATACCTACAAATTGTAAGCAACAAAGTCCAAGATAAGTGGTTGTTAAGGAAAAAATGGAAGAGAATGGATTCTTTTATAGATAGCCATTTGAATAGATGTACGCAATCAATCTTCTAGAAATATTCAAAGATCAACAGTGGAGGATTGATGCACCAAAAAGTGGCTGGTTAGGGACGGCTATGATGTCGATGACTATGACAAAGACGACTAAGATTAATGAGCAAGTGGAGGGATAATGGATGAATTAAAAATTGAGAAATAATTAATTCATGAGAAAGTAATATTTGGCCAAGTGGAGAATAAATATTCAAATTATTTATTTGAGAAAAAGAGGAAATGGACATTTAATTAAAATAATTTGCATAATTATTTTAATTAAATGAGAGGAAATATGAGAAGGGGCATTATATAATTAAATTGAGTTAATTATTTAATACAAGAGAGACATGGAGGACAACTAAATAATTTTTACAATTATTTAACAATGAAAGAATAAAAAGGGGTTCGAGTGAATAGTTAAATAATTAATAATAATTATTTAACCATAGACGAAAGATGACAAGAAAATATTTAAATGAATAGTAATTTATTTAATTATTGAAGAAAGGGGGATATTAGTGACACAATTAATTTATTTAATTGATCAAAGGAGAATAAAGGTTAGGAAGTGAATTAATTAAATAATTAAGAATTATTTAATTATCAGAAGATGAAGACCAAGAAAAATGACGCTCGTAGACTTAAGACATTTTTCAGTGTCTACAATCAAGTTTAGAAAAAAAAAAATTAGGCTCAAACCTGATTTGGATAACATAGCCATGATAGAGAAAGTATGATAAAGAAAGTATTGAAAGGAAGAATACCAAAAAATTCTAACAACAATATGCTACAAAATCAATACAATGATGCTAAATGAATGGATATCACCTCCCAACAAGGTGCTCTAAAGGCATGCGAGCGAAGATGTGAGCTCACAAGCTTGTGAATGGCAACATTTCCACATCAAAAATAGGAGTAAAACTAGTAAAGTGTCAACTTGGGGCTTCAAACATTTTGAAAATTCTATGAATGAAGTGTGTGGAAGATCAAGTGAGATTCAAGAAGGTCAATTAAATGAATGAGATAGTGTTTTGAATATGAAAGGGATGCCAAAAAATTCGTTCAAGGTCAGTCGAAGGAAAAAATGTGTTATGCTTCATCACCATTGGAAAAGTGTAATGCCTTTTTAATTGTAGAGGCTAGAACCATGTCAAGATGGTAGCACATCGTGTAGATGCCTGTGCATCATACTTGTGTCCCTAGTAGAAATTCCCCCACCAACACTACATAAGCTTTCCAAATAGATAGAGAGCGGATGGAGGTCATGGAATAGCATCATCAGGTTTGATTTTTCTTAGGTAAGGGATGTAAATGTGGAATTTGTGAGGGGTGCAAATTCATGCCACTACAAGGCTTATAAAATCAACATCTGTACAACTATAGGTGTGACTCCTTTTTCCTTGGTATATGGATCTAAAGTAATTTACTACCCATAGAGGTTGAAATCCCATCCCTTAGAGTGTCAATGAAGGATCTTGTTAGAAATGAAGATTACTGGGTATCCAAATTCAATGAGCTTGAACTCCTAGATGAAAGATGCTTGAGTGTATTGAACTATCTACAAGCCTATCAAAATCAGCTCAAGTGAAGCTACAATAAGAAAATAAAAAATAAGAACTTTCAGGTTAGTGACTTGGTCCAAAAGGTAAATAAAAAATCCAACTAAATCAAAATGGGAAAGGTAAGTTTGAACCAAACTGGGTAGGTCCCTATATCATTACAATAAGCTAGGGCTCTAAAGCATATCAGTTGGCTATGTTGGAAGGATAAAATATAGTTGAACCTCTTAATGGTATTCATCTCAAGAATTTCTACACCTAAGTGTATCAACATATCCCAAGGAAAAAAGAGAAAAAAAATAATCAAATATCAAGAAAAATAGTAAAGAAAAATAAAATGTCCTTTAGGTGAAAACCACTTTGTGGCACTTCTAGGACCAGTACCATAGTGAAAACTTGGTAAACAGGTGCTACATTTGAATAAGACCTGCATCCTCATCTATCAATACTATCTATCTACTATCGTATCCACTCCACCCATCACCATAATAAAATGTGCACCCAACCATGGCTCGATAACTGATTAAGTGTTGAACCTTGATGCACCATCTCTATCCACTAGCCATCTTATCCATCTATCCCTAATAAACATAACCCTTTCCCAAACTTGGGGCAAACTCTTGAACATCGTAGTGGATTAGATCCTTGCCAATTCCATCACTCACAAAAGCTATCAAAACAAACTAAAAAACATCCAAAAAACTTAAAAAAATATAAAAAATTCATAAAATGTTCAAAATCCAAAAAAAAATTGTAAAGCACAAAATCCCAAAACATTATAGGTCATCTCTAGATGAGCCACATTAAGTAAATATAGTCAAACTGCATTGTTTCTATGTATATAATGTAGGCAAGGCCATCATCGATGAGCCTTTGAGTAGTTAGGTCAGTCCCCTTTAGGTATCTGTCTTGGTCTCTAAATCTCTCAAAACACCAAAAAAATACAAATATATTCAAAAAACATCAAAGCATCATCAAATAACCTCAAAAGCACAAATTTTTTTTTAAAAATCTCAAAAACCCTATCTTCATTATCACCTATTTGAAATAAACTCTCCATCCATAAAAAAAATTCATCACCCTCATGCTTTGAAAACGAAATATCAAGCAAAGAAAACATCAAAATACAAAAATTCCAAGAAAAGAAATGAAATGATAGGATCATCATCAAAATAAAACAATGCCTAAGTGTTAACTACCCTACCTTTTGAAAATCATCATCAACATCCTAACATATATCTTAATGGATAAATTGTTCCTTCAATAGACATCATTGACGTATAATATTGAAACATTAAAAAATCATTGCAATTGTTACTACAACATTGTTTATCTTTTGTGATCTTATCTTTTAATTTATCTTATCATGGGTGATTCCACAATAGTGGTTTACAATTTTTGGCCAAACTGGACACTAAACTGATTTTTTTTAACTAAATCTTCACGTTCGGTCTCCTATAGCGGCTAAACCATCAGGAATTTGAAGATGATACGAACTAGTGATTTTTGAAGTTTTGTCTATAGATTCTAAATATATTTTTTTCCAAATTTTTGGAATTAGATTGCACTTATTTTTCCATCTCCTTCGAAAACTAGTTTTTTCAGCAAACATCATTTTTAAGGAGTGACGTTCATCGTATACAACATAAATTTTTTTCCATGAAGTATAAAATTATAATTTTTTCAAATTTATATTTTTAACTATGATATCTACCACTTCCAATTGGTCTCATGGTGTTTTATTGAATATTTTTTCCTTAATCAAGTTTTGAAGTCAAACCAATTACAATTCAAAAATACGTAGATTGTATACAACATAACTTTTATGTATGTATCGAAATTCAATTTTTTTTTAATGGATCAAGGACATCAATACCTAACCTAAACATATTTTTAAAATTTTATTTTGATAATCTGTTATTTTTCCACATGTGTAGAATAGAGAACTTGATTTTCGATGAAAAACCTATGTTTAATAAAACTAAAAAATAAAATACATAATAAAAACAAAACATATTAAAATTATATTTGATGGATAGCTCATTCCTAGGACTATCATTATCTAGTTGGTTTTCTAAATTTTTCTCCATTTTCATCCTCAAATTGAGCTTCAAAAGGCAATTTTTTACATAAATTTACTAGTTTGTTGAGAGATGGGGGGTTCGCTTGAACCACTGTTCGAATGAACCCCAAAATAAAATTTGATCAAACATGGGTTCAAAAAAAAATATGTTCATTCGAACCCCTTTAAAATAATGCATAAAGATTTGGTTAAGGGGGTTCGATCAAAGTCCCCCAGTATGGGTTCAATTGAGCCCCCGTCGTATACATACAAAATTCAAACCAGTTTTTCAAGGTTTATTTGCATTTTTCTAAGCTTGGAGAAGACTGTAATGCCCATGCTTGTGGGTGTGTTAGTATTCTATGAAAAATACAATTTCCAAGTAAAAAGCAAGTAATTTTTTGAGAAAGTTGTAAATCATCTTTTTTATTGTTGCATTTCTTATTCAAGAAATTATCTAAGGTGACTGTTGCAAGTTTTTCATAATTTTTCACAATTGTTTTGCCACATATTTTTAATTTTGGAGGATAATTTATTTTGAATCATTTTTAATTTGAAGAAGAAAATGGGACAAAAAGAAAAAAGAAAAAATAAGGCTCAACAAATTTTTTCAAAAGAAAAAGAGGAAAATAGGCACAAATAAAACTTGACAAATTATCATAGAAGGAAACAAGGTACATGTTATTTCTTCACTCTCTCATCAAATATGGGTAAATTTATTTACTTAATTTAGTGGGTTCATCAAATGTCTTATCTAGCAACAAGGAAAAATTTATTTACTTAATTTAGTAAACAAGGTACATGTTATTTCTTCTCTCTCTCATCAAATATGGGTAAATTTATTTACTTAATTTAGTGGGTTCATCAAATGTCTTATCTAGCAACAAGGAAAAATTTATTTCTTCTCTCTCTCATCAAATATGGGTAAATTTATTTACGTAATTTAGTGGGTTCATCAAATGTCTTATCTAGCAACAAGGAAAAATTCATCAAATAATTATATAAGAAAATTGAAGGTTCCTCATTTCAATTTTATGGAAAATGAAAACTCAAATGCACATCCTCAATTAGTTCTATAAAACTAAAATCTTCAAGTTATCACTAGATTTCAGAGTACCGCATTACTCTCAATTTCCTCTCTTTCTTCATTAATAATTATTTGTAGCATCAATGGTTCATCTTTATACATTCTTACTTTCAAATTTTATTCATTAGATCCATGATACTTTATCACAACTATATATTCTTCTTGTATGCTACAACCTTCCTTTTTATCACCATCTATCCTTTCTTGCACATCCTTTATTTTTTTATTCTACATCATTACAATTTATTACTCCTTCATATTTCTTATCTTGAATGTATTTATTATTGTTACATGAGTTGGTGTGCATTCTTCTTCAATTTCACTTAGCATCCCTTTTGCATTCTCTACTAGTATCTCTTCCTTGAAATACACATTTTGATCCTAGGGCCTTCATCTTCCTTCCTTACTTGGAAACAACCAATATGTAGTGCCCCACCTTTTTTTGCATTCTATTAATAATATCCCATATATCTCCTACCTCCTAAAATAGGTTTCTAAATTTTTAGTACTCTTTCTAATCTCCATATCAATTGCAAACATATTTGTGGTGCCTACTACTACTCTTTTATGAATCCTTATACTAAATGATCTACTAGTTTTGATCTACAATATATTCTCTTTATTTGTTATTTTTTGTAGCACCCAATTTCTTTCTATCTATGTTTATATCCTTATGTATCCTTATATTCATTTCATCCAATTGTGCATCATCAATATCCACCATCTTTTACCAGTATTTCCCCCTCTATCTTGGTATCTCCCTTTGTATCAATCTTAGGTAGCTTCCTCAATGAATATAGCCATCTAAATACATCATCTTCTTCTACATCTCTTTATTTTTCTATATCCTTGTGATAATATTATTCCATATTTATATTAAATGATATATGCACTATATAGCCCTCCATATAAAATGCCAATTCTTTTTTTTGGGAGTCAAAGATTTCATTACATTCTAAAAACCAATTTTAGATTAAGCAAAATTTTAAAAGCACCCAAGAGTCCTTTCAACTCAAACACCTCAAAATTTAATTTTCCTTTAAACCCAAGAGGTTGACCTTTATATTCTACCATGTGCTAATGAAAATTTTGGATGCTCGCTCATCTAGTACAATATCATAGGGAGTATCATGTAAATATTATTTCCCAAGCTCCCTCTAATTTATTGTAAGAATAATTTTAACTTCTACTCCCAAGTTTATTAATATATTTTTCATCCATAAAAATGGGTTCTATATGATTGTGCTCATTTTAAAAATATTAAGATGTGAAAGAGATGCATTTTTTTGTAACTATCTTGTTCTAATTAATGTCTATTCTAACATGTTCCAAGCCAAAAATTAAATTATTTAAGTGCTGAAATATATATATTGTTGAGAAAATTAGATGCGGAAACAATTCTCCAATGTCAAAATCTCAAGGAGGAATGCAGAGATACCTTTTTAAATTTACAATTACAGTCCAATTAAGATGCACTAGAAAGAGATTACCAAAACAGAGAAATAGACAAACACATATGAACACCAGATATACGTGGGAAAACCCACCACACCAAGAGAAGCCACTTTGTATTACAGTAACAATTGATTACATATAGAGTTCTGACTTGTCTTTTTGATGCCAGACTTTAGCAGCTTTCACAATGATCCAAATCATACAGCAACCACCAAGTTACAGTCTTTACAGAATAGAAAACACTCTGATCCAATTCGAACTTCTTACACAATTGTTCAACGAACCAACCTTCTTTGTTCAGATTACAGTATCTATTCATGTCGATACTGGTATGTTGATCTTCCTCTCACAACTGCCATAATGAACTGTCTTCCAATGGTTCCCATTCGGCTTCTCTGATTGGTTGACTCCATGCCATGTAGGAAAGTCTTCATGCGGTCAATGAAACTCTATCTTCCGTTGGCATGTCGGTGAGACACTAATTGTGTCTCCCCAATTCCAAAAGACTTCATCGTTCATGTCGGCTTAAGTCTTAACAGTCGGCTAAGCAATATACTGAACACCAAGAGTCATACCAAACCCATCGACATCCCCTATGTTCCTATCGACATGAAATTCCTTCATCTGCAAGTCATCTTACCGATGCTCACAAGTCATAGTGACTTTGATTTTCCATCGGCAAGACCATCGATGTCTACCTAGACCTCCCACTGAGCTCTCCATGTTACACCGAAGCACCCAAGAGTCAGCGAGACTTATCACTATCGCCAGGACCTTCCATCGAGCTCTTAGTCATACCAAAGCACCCAAGAGTCGACAAGACTTATCGCTATCACTAGGAGGTTACAAAGTCTTTTAATAGTTACACCAAAGCATTCAATAGTCGATGAGACTTCCATCGGTCGCCCAGAATCTATACCGAAGTCTTCAAGTCACCACAAAGGCTCCATGTGTACATTCATTGATGAGACTTTACCTATCGATAAGACAACTTACCGAGTCACCATATATCACTCTGATGACTCCAGGTGAACCAAACCGTCGGTGAGACTTCCATCGGTCACCCAGACTCTATATCGAAGTCTTGGAGTCACTGTGAAGGCTCCACGTGTATACTCATCGGCGAGACACTACTACATCGCTAAGACTTCTTCCCAAGCAAAGTCTTTCAGCCAAGGGTCTCCCCAATTCAATGATAAAGTGGCCTGTCAGCCAGAGGTCTTCACAAGTGATAAGAGCTTATACTAACCGATATGTCACAGTGATAGGCTCCATTGTGAAACCGGTCGACAAGACATCTCCAAGGTCACAGCGACCTGTTCAAACCAAGAAGCTACCAGTCTGCTCATCAGCCAGACATAAAACTTGTCACACTGACTTGACTCCAATAGAGGTTTCAGCCTGTGGGATTGAGGCACACATTTCCAAAAATCTCCCACTTGACGAAGATCACACAGGCACCTCCAGAGCATAACAAAACTTACTAAAAAACATGGGCACTAATGCCCATTGAACTGGCACACCACCTAAACTTTTATGTGATCATTGGCTTTGTCAATGCATCTGCAACATTCTCCAGAGTATCAACCTTTTCCAAACTGACCTTTCCATCCTCCACCATATCTCAGACAAAGTGGTACTGTACATCTATATGTTTCATCCTGGCATGGAAAGTAGGATTCTTTGCCAGACAAATTGCACTCTGACTGTCACAGAAAATAGTTATTTTCCCTACATCAAAACCAATGTTAGAACATAAACATTTTAACCAAACTACTCCTTTACAAGCATGAGTGGCTCCCATGTATTCAGCCTCTGTAGTGGACAAAGCAACTACAGCCTGCCGCTTACTCATCCAACTCACTGCACCACCATTCATCATGAAAATATATCCACTGGTGGACCTCCTACTGTCAATGTCCCCTACCCAATCAGAATCCACATAGCCTTGAATAATGAGAGTCCTCTATGATTCAACCAAGTTCCCATGGTAACACAAAGCAAAATCTAAAGTGCCCTTCAAATATCTAAAAACTCTTTTCACAGCATCCCAATGTGTCCTTCCAGGATTAGCCATAAACTGACTAAGAACTCCCACTGCTTGGGCAATGTCTGGACTTGTACAGACCATTGCATACATAAGACTACCAACCACACTAGAATAAGGTACACTGGTCATGTCCTCCATCTCAGTAGGATATTTTGGACAGTCTACAACAGATAGCTCCATTCCCTACAAAACTGGAACAACTAGCTACTTGCAATCATTCATACAAAATCTCTCTAGAACAGTCTTGATATACTTACTCTGACTAAGCCAAAGTTTTCTACTATTTA